>CM045768.1:60904192-61307232 GCA_025200525.1 Camellia lanceoleosa
ATTCTAATACCCTTTTGTGTAATCAAGAACCCCAGATTTTCCCCATCGATGTACCAAAGTGTATTTTGTGATTCAGCTATAAACCGATATTCTTTGATCCGTTGGAAAAATTTCAAGATGCGGTAGTGGCCCTCTTTGCTTCTGGACTTGATAACTGGTGTCGCCCACATACACCTTGACCTCTTTGTGGATCATATCAAGGCAAGATAGTGTACCTGCCAGACACCCCATTTTGACCACCAAGACTTGATGTTCATGCAGTACCTCCACAAGGTTTGTCGGCTCGCCAACACTCGAGATTTCATAACAGAATGTCACAGCAGTTTGATCTTTCCTAAACCCACTATTTTTTGGTTCTATTTTTGACCATGACTTGGTCTCTTCCATATTGGTTCTTTGTAGATGTCTTTGCCGGGCCATGGTTTGCAATCGCCACGCATTCACTCTCATTCTCACCGGCCATCATCGGCATCACGGCCACCACCTGGCGGCCAAGCAGACACCTTGATTTCAACAGATATCTTTTGGTTATTTTGAGCCACTGTGGATCATCGGGATTCATCCTCCATACGCAGTATGATGGATTGAGTGTTCTTTTTGCTTGCATTGCTTATAAGGAGCTTTCTTGAGCGGTTCAGAATTTTATACACAAAAATATCTCTCTCTAGTAACTTTCTCTATATTTGTGTTATTTCAGTTCAGTGTTATTTCTTCCACACTTTTAAAAATACAAACCTCTAGCGTTAAACACACCTTTGTTGAGCCGAGGTAATTTTGAAGCTTGTTTGAGGACTTTGACCTGTTTTCGGTTCAAAATTGTATTGGTTACGCCTGCTCGCTATTGTTCTTTTATGATAAGAAATAGTCCCTTGCTTTGTTGGGATTAAGTTCGTCATCTCAATGCTAATTTGGGTTTAGTCAAATCACAAAAGCCTTTGTTGTGCTTAAGATATTTTTTTTTGAGGTTTTGTTTGAGTTAGTGGGGTGGTCTACCCCTTTGGTGGCTTGTTTGGCATTTGCTTTCTCGCCATCTCTAAGGCCTTTGAGAGGTCAAATTTGTTTGCTTTTTAGCCATCAAATCTAGTGGATTTTCAAAGGGTAGAAATGTGATTTTGAGGTCCAAAATGAGAGTGGGGTGGTCCCTCACCTCTTGTCTTGTTTGCTTGCTCAATTTTGTTGGCCTAATGATTGAGCATGTTTTTCTAACATGTGTTGGCTATTGTTCTCAACTTTTATTTTGGTCCGATTTTAGTATGGAATAACACCTGCTTTGGACTTGGTTGGGCATCACATCATGCATGTTTTTTTACACTTGTAGTGAATCTCTTGCCATTTAGGCCTTGTGTGTCTCAACGCTTGATCCATTATGCTAGCCTCATTTTGGTTCTATCTTAGTATGTTTTCGTGTTATTTTAGCAACTTTTAGCCTTCGAATTGCTTTTGGCTGGTCTGGCCGTGTGGGGTTTATTTTCTGTATGGTTGTAGTGCAAATCTTGCCTCATTAGCTTTGAGTTTCAAAGTCTCTAGCATGGCTTTTACTTGGAGGTTTGCATGCATTGTTTCTTTTCTCACAAGATTTCAAAGGGAATGAAGTGTGACTCATATTCTCCCATGCTTCACCTTTTTAATGCTTTTGGAGGGTTATGCTTTATGCCTCAATCATGAGCCAATTGGCATGCTTTCTTGCCTAAGCTTTTTAGGCCACTACTTCATTTCCAGTGTGTTTTTGGTCTTATTTTTCCATGATACAACTCTGTTTTGGTTGGTTAGGAGCATCCTCATTTGCTTCTACACTTGTAGTGTAATTCATGCTCATTACCTGCAAGCTTACTTGGTGTTTTGGCCTTTTTACCTAAAGCATATGTTGCCGCTGGCGTCTCAAGCATGTTTTTAAGCCTTTGTTCGGTATGCTTTTAGGACTATTTTGAGTCATCTTGGTCCTTCTTTCTCGGCCTTGGAGTGATATTGTTGTTAGTGGTGCAAGTGCCTTTAGCTAGTCTTTGGAGTTTTGAGCACTATAGCATGCCATACTTGTATGATAGTTGTACATGTCATGCAGCATCATTTAATGATGTTATTTCAGAGCATATACATGTGTCATGCTCACTGTTCTTTCAGTACTCTTTTGAGTGCTTTTTAAGAGTTGTGCCATTATGCCTTATTCATATTTTCAATGCATGAGCATGCATTTTTCTTGCTTTTAATGCTAGCATTTCACAGAGCATCCTTACAAATGCATCGTGGTTACAGGCATGGCATAAATCCTTGTTTGGGGGCTGGTTCAATCCAGCATTGAGCAATCGTGATTGTGGCGATTCTAGTGTCATGTGTCTTTTTAATGGGCTTTTAATGCTTAAGTATTCTCGAAAGCATGTTGTGGCATGGAGTGTTTAATGTGACAGTTAGAGTTCTTGCATTTCATGCCAAGATTAGCATGTTCTTTGCATGTCATGTTGCTTGGCTTTTGCTTTTATGCGCTTCAATCGATAAAAGAAACTTCCTGAACACATGTAGGTGGATTAGTCTCATTCTATACTTGAAGTGATTGAAGTGGAGCCAATCTCCCTTGGTCTCCATTGCCTTTTGATCAATTTTCATGATAAGGTCGTGGGTCTTAGTGTCTGTGTTAATGTCGTAAGCATTCATTGAATTTGTATGTTGGATCTTTGGCCATCATGCATTGAGATGCTCGATTGATGGTCTTGAATCCATTGATGCCCTCTATTGATGTTTTGAAGTGATATGGGAGTGGCATAAGATGTACGACATACCCTTGGGAGACCCTCTATTTCCTCTCGCTTTGTACTCTATTGCGTAGCTTGGTGCTCACAAAGACACTAGTGGGTTTGCAAGGCACTCTCTTCATCTATGGCCGGGCAAGGTGCATCCTTGGCTCCCGATGTAGGGGGGTCGGCAGAAGCTTTCATGGGCTTCTAGAGGCCTTTGACACGTTTCAAAGACTGCTTTTGATAAGTTTCAACAACTAGTTCTTGGAAGACACCCTACAACAGAGCCTCAAGAGAACAACTAGGAGAGCTTTTTCGACGGCAAATGACAGAAAGCATGCATCAGCACTTTTCTTCAACGAAGAGCAAGCGGGAGCGGCTTAGTTTAATGCTTACTTGTTAGTTAGCATCAATTTGTAATTTAATTAGTTAATTTGTGAATTAGCTAAAGTATTGTAATAATTAGTAGTAATTGGTTTGCTAGTTATTTGATTTGGTTGTGTAATAATTAGTCAAATTAGATTATTAGATTAGTTAAGTAGCTAGCTTAGCTTAGAATAGCTTAGCTTCCATTTAGGACCTCCGTCGAGATGGCACAAGCTGTTGTAATAAGGAAATGTAACGTGTGTGTGTGCATGTCTTCCAACCTCATTTCCTTTCTCCCTTTTATACTTTAATCGCTTTCGATGGTTGGGGTTTAGGGCATTTTCAATTAGCATACCTTATGCTTTTGCATGCAGTCAGGTATCATTCATTCCCAGTATGTGCATGCACTAGGCGCGCACAGCATCATTCAAACTACATTGTATTTTCAATACCTATTTAGAATACATGTATCAATTGTTGCATTCTATATGCCATCTTAGACAGCCGAGCCTACTTAGTTGCATTTGCATGTGTTGCATTAGGCATTTCAAACATAGCTTCTGTTTTGGCTCGGAGTACACTGTGAGTGTTTATGCTTAAGCATCCTTGCATATGTGTAAGTGACTGCCATGATAGCACGCTTGCCATGAGACTATTTGCTTAATTACTGAATTGCATGAATGCCTGTGGATGAAGGCTTCATTGCTTGAATTGGAACAATTCATCAAAATGTGCATTTTAAGCCCACTTGGAGTGGCAAATCATCATGTTTTAAGCCCACCTTATTTGGTGGCAAATCCGAGTTTTAGCCTACTTGCGAGTAGCATCTTCAAACCATTTTTGAAAAACAAACATGAGATGTTTTGTTCCAACTTAAGTGATTGAGTCTATACATGTATGTTGTGCGCATCACATAGTATAGTTAGCTAATAAAACCTGAATAAGAAACACATGTGTTTAGTAAAACAACATATCATGTTAGTAAAGAGATATGTATCTTCTTTGATGCAAGCAAGTGGGGTGCTCATTTAGGACCTCTCCTCGTACTCCAAGTTCTTGAGGCCGAGACAACTTTGGTGATGGATTTTACATGTGGCCATTTAGCGCATTTGAGTCGTGGTTTCTTAAATTTCCCAAAAATAAAATATTTGGTTATGACTCTAAAAATCTAGCAAAGCAGTACCATGTTTCCTTGGCGCTTTTTTATTAAAATCAATTTTTCCAAAATGATTTGCGGATTGTGGAATCTTTGGTGATTTATCGGTCTTGCATTGCACTCTTGTGAGATTAGATTCAAAAAACCTTAGTGATAGGAGTCCCACCAGAGAATTGGGTGCATTTAGAACTCCAATTAGCGCCTTCTCTCCCAAGGGGGGGCGTTGAGGGAGTTCGAGGCGGTCTATACACCTGGTAGATAAGTAGCTCTCCCAGATTTTTTTAGACCAAAGCGGCATCACCCCATAACAAAGAGGGTTCCCCACGGCATGGTGAAAGGCGGTTTTCTCCCTATCCTGCGGAATTGCTATCACGATCTCGGATTCTGCCCAAAAAATCCATCCATATAAAGGAGAGTAACGCATGGCCTCTTTTAAGTCCATCAATTCATTGATGTGCGGTAGAGGAAAGTCGCCCTTTGGACTAGCTTTGTTCGTGATCTCTGAAATCCACACATGTACGGCCGAATTTTGCCATCTTTCTTCAAGATCGTTAACAATGTTGGTAAACCAAGTAGGATACTTCAGGATACTAGCAAGTACCTCGTGATCTATCGCATGCCAGACCTCTTCCTTGATTTTTCAAAGCCCAATCGGAGCATATTCTCCAAGCTTCGCTTGATCGGTCGGGCTCGTGGTCAAGAGGATCCGATCCGCATAATCTCGGGATCGATTGTAGGCATGTCTTCATAGACCACACAAAAACATCTTTGAAATCTTTTTAATAAAGCGACTAAGCTCGCATTTCTCAAGACAACGTGGACCCGATCTGGACCAAACGCGGATCCTTCTCAAGACTCACATTAATTGAAATGATTTCATCAACCGGGGTTTTACAAACCTCTTCTCGATCAATCAAATGTCTTAAAACCAAAGAAATTTCTTCTCATCGCTTTTTATGAAAATTTTGAAAGTCATGATCAATGCAATATACAAGTGGCACAGAAAAGTACTGTGAAATAGTAATGGTACCATTCTCATTCGCAACTTCCAGCTCATCCAATTCCTCGGTTACATCTGACTCAAAAGAAATGGAAAAAGACGACCTGGACAAAACAACGGCATCCGTGTTATCAACCCCAAGAATACCAAACTCCGACTCAGAAGAACTAGAATTTGATTCCAACTCTACAGACTCTGTGGAATCAGATTCCGGTTAACTACCTAATTTAGAACTACTGGACAAAAAGCCCTCCTTGAACTGCCAAATAAGGGAGGGTATGATATATGCATGCAGAATACTATCAAAAAGGTCCACAACCGATTGATCTCCAATCATGAAAACAATGAAGTCATCTCCTAAGCTCTCCGGTTTGATCTAAGGATCCAAAAGGAGACAAGCCAGCATTGCTCCTATCTCAAGTTCATCAAGATCGACTCATTCCATGTACTCAAATTCTCACTTAGTAGGTCAGTCTATTTCTCTAGAACTTCATCCCCTTGCAGTTGTAGGTCGAAGAAGATCTCAAAGCCGAGCAAACGCCGTTTCTCATAGTTCAGCCATGGCTCAGGGAAGCTGCAAAATGGGAAATCTTCCCCATCCAGGACAAAGCGGCCGGTCAGGGTTCCTTGAATGGGTCTACGACCAACTCATAGTGCCTCCCACTTTGCTTAGCTTTTGGCTCTTCCCCGCTATTTCCTTTCCTTTACTAACCTAGTCCGCTTTGGTAGGCGGTAACCAAGACCAAAGGTATGAGGGTTGTGTGGCACTTGGCCAATGCAACAACGCCTTCCGCCACTCTTTCCTAATCCCATTCTCGGTAATGTTGTAGCTTGTTCACGAGGTAGACAGATTAATCGACGCACAACCCCTATCCTACACTACTTGGTCCTCGCTTCAAGGTGAACCTATACAAAGACATCCTCATCACTGTACAATTTCAAAGATCGTGTAGTGACTTTGGCTAAGGATGTATAGAAGAATTTCCAAAACAATAGCTACCCCTTCCATGGGGTATCAAAGATCTCGATGAAGGGTGGAAGAGACAATCATTTGATGCAACACGGCCATTCATGGAGTGTTAAAGGTGGAAGATCGAGGACATGAAGCTCAATGTCCTCAGTGTCAAAGCCAACTCGCTGCGTTTTGATCCGAACTATCCCCATCACCTCCCGACTTGTAATGTCATAAGCCCGAATCACCTGGGTCGTCGGTACAAAGTCTGCTGGCTTCAAGCAAATAGCATAGGTCGTGCACGACGGACACACATTAATTGTAGACCCGGTGTCAACCAAGACGACTGGTACCCACTTCTCTTTACATTCAACAGAGATGTATAGCGGTTTGTTGTGTTCAGAGCCCTCAGGTGACAATTCCTTATCTGTAAAGGCCAAAGTCAGTGAAGCCTCTCCCGGGAAGACCAGTCCCACTAACTGCTCGGGGGTTATGTCGATAGAGAGCTTAGCATTATCCATTGCTGATAGACAAATTTTGTCAGGCACTCATGGCCATGAACAATCCCCAAATGGATGTCTGCTGAATCTTCTTTAGTCGCTCAAGATGTGCCTTCTTCTTCTAGCAGCTTCTCCTTCGTTTTTCGCCTCCTTATCTTTTCAGATGCTTCCGTTGGTTCGTGGGGCTTAAAATACCGCTTCACCACGTGACATGTGATCCACTTCCTTAGAATAAGAGGTGTCGCCCGCGATTATGTCCCTAATTCGCCCGTAGGCAAGATACAAATCATCATCTTCCCACCACATTTCAAAGAATCGATAAGCAATCGCTCGTTTCCATTATAAGTACTCGCGCTGTCAAGAATACGTACCCCTATAGGGCCTTTGGCTTTTCTCGACCTTCTAATCATTCTCGCTATTTCATGTTCAACCGCTTAGTGCGCCAACCGCTCAGACGCCCATACAAGTGCTACCCAATTCTCGAGCAAAATTCTTAGTACCGGTGCTCTCTAACAAGTTTCCCTTGTCGTCGACCATTCTAGCCGTTGCAGCAATTCCGTTTCCAACTATTCCTACTTTGATTGAAACCCTTCACCAATATCTGGTTCATCATTGAGCCACCACGCATTATCCGTTGATCTGTTCATATCAAACCAGCCAATCTGTCCACTCCTTAGATCTTGTTCATCGAAGAACTACAAATTACTGATGTCCTCCTGAAGCTTAGCTAAGTTATCCAGTCCCTGGCTTGGTCCGTCGTCCCAGACTACATTAACCTCCATTCCCGTCGGCAATTCTACCCTTGGTCTGGCCTTACTTGTTGGCACAATGTAGCGGCACAGGTTGTATTCCTCTTCAGTTAAGCTCACGGAGCCCTTAGGCGTGCCTTCTTCTACCATAGCTACCACCACAAGTTCGGGTTGGGATATGGACGCGCTCATCATACATAAGTTTATGCTTTCTGGGATGAACAACACTGACTTAGGTAGGAGGGAGGGGGTGAAGTAAATACTGGGGTCGTACGGGACGGCCAGTGTTTGGATAAGGTTTATTTACCTAGGTGGAGGGGTTTGGTTATGTGGTAGGAGAGGATTTGTAGTGACGTTAGGCTTTTGAGGAGGCGTTATCACTTTGTTTTCAATGAGATCTTGAATCTCATGACGTAATCTAAAGTATAGGTCGGTATCATGACCATGCTGTCGGTGAAAGGCACAGTATTTGGTCGGGTTGTGTGTAGAAGGGAGAGTATTAGGCAATGGGCACGGCTCTATGGGCTTCGGATGCCCCTTTTTTATTAGGACCCTCAAGGTCACAGATAGAGACATGTAGAGTGGGGTGAAAACCCTCTAGCCTTGGGGTTGGTGTTTTGTAGGTTGTGAGGTAGTTTCGGATGTACTGGCAAAGGGGGTGGCTGTTTTCGGTGTGGTGGTGACCATACCAACATCAGAGGTCCTTGTAGCTGCATTACTACTCGTATCCACATTGGAACTTCATGTAAAAGCCCTCTTGGGTTGCTCTTTCTCATGATCTATCGTAATCTATTTCATCGTGATCCTCTATCTCGCACCCCTATCTCATGAAGGTCAGCAAATGTAGGCAGAGGTAAAACTATCATCTTCTATAGCAGCCTCAGTTGCAGATTACGGACGACCATTTTGATCTGGTCCTTTTCAACTGGCCGGGTAGTCATCATGGAGGCCTTGGCCCTCCAACGAAGTGACGAATCGAGAAGCCCTCATTCACCTCCTGAAGAGTTGTTTCCAGATCACGAGTTGCGACCTCAATTTGAGTGTTATAGGAATATTGGGCAATAAAGGCCTCAACCATCTCTTTTCAGCTCCTTTTCACAAAATTCTCAAGATTAGCATACCAAATGGCTACGATACTTGACAAGGTCCGACCGAAGAGGGATAACTTTTGCAGTCTAGTTAGGCCCATCGGCCACAAAATGTCTAAGAATAGCCGCAAATGGACCGTGGGATCACCCAAGTCGTCAAAGCGATCTATATGTGGCATTTTAAACCTATCTGGCAAGGTCACCGCTACATCAGTATAGCCATCCTCTATATCTGGGATCGAATTAACACTTTGAGCTCGTTTGAAAAGCTTCTTGAGCTTGCTCACTTTCAGTGCGGTAGGGTCGACCTCAAACTCAAATGGTGCCTCTGTTGGGTAAACCGGTGCTTTAAAAGTATGGGGTGGAATTGGATCCACTGGGATGTCTACATTCTCTTGGACATTGGCTGTGGGAGCAGGAGCTCCAGGTACTGGAATGTTTGCAGGAGGTAGATAGGATGCAGAAGCTGCTGCTTGTTGCGACTATTGTTGCTGTAACCTAGCTATCAACTCAGCCTGTTGGGCTGCATTTTTCGCTTGGCGGGCAGCATCCAACTGCATATTCTCGATAGTCTGTTGAAGTTGGCACATTATATCCTCCATGTTGAATGTGGGGTGCTGATCTATCAAAACTAGTGTGTTCTCCCTTTCTAAAGTTGAAGCAGATAACTGGGTTCGACTGAGCACAGGTGAAGTAGTCAATAACTGTTGAATTGGCGACTACTGAACCGGTGAGCCATGCCTAACTCTCCTCCGTCTGGTAACTAGGGGTAGTGAAGCAAACACTGGTTGTCCTCCAATAAGATCCTCAGATTGGTAAATCCTCCTAACTCGGGTCCAGAGTGCTCGGGGGGTGACTGCCTTGTCTGAAGCAATTGTGAAACACTACCTTGCAAAAAGAAAAATAAAGCAAAAGAAACAAAAATCAGCAAATACATAGCACCTCGGCTTAGACAAAGACAACACACAGTTGAAATCATAAGCTAGACAAATGTACTCAGACATCGATTTACCAAATTTTCTTCCTCGTAACCGATACCTCAACCGACATCGAGACTTGCAACTGATACATACATTCCTGCAGAGTTACACTCTAAAAGCACATATCAAGCAAGTGAGAGCCAAAACACCCCTATGATGGGGTAGGGTTACCCTGTCCTAATCTCGTTAGGAGCTAGGGATTCACTATGCAAACAAGTGGTTTCATACAATCCTGTATACGGGTGAGCAACCTGTCTTAGTTTGGAGCAGTCTCTATGGCTTCCGATATACAACTAGGCCAAGTGGTCAAAAAGGGTACCTCAACAAGACTGCCTAATATACCTCTCACACCTAACACCGAGAAGTGAAAGGAGGATCAAACAGTACAACGGTAGTCAAGATCCAAGGCTTGTGTTCCCATCGTAGTAGAGCCCACAACCGGTCAGCCTTATGGCACGCTTTTCCAAGTGAGCCTCTGTCAAACCGTTCAGGAATAATAGATGGAAAACATTGTGACTTAGGCACACCAATGCAAATGCAATGCAAAAAAACACATAAGTGGAAATAAAATAACATATCATGAGTTCAAGTCAAGCTCTCTAAATCCCTAACAGAGTCACCAGAAACTGTAGCTCGAATTGGTCGTACAGTTTGGACTCTTGTCACGGTTCTGAATCTAATCTCACAAAGTACAATGTGAAACTGATAAACACCAAAGAGTTCAATCCGGCAAATCATTTTGGAAAATTGATTTTAAATCAAATAATGCCAAAATTGGACTGCTTTGCCAAATTACAGAGTCGTCACCTAAACATTTTGTTTTTAGGAAATTTAGGAAACCTTGACTCGTGCCAAAGGCCATGTGTCCATCATCACCAAAGTTGCCTCGCTCGAACTTGGGCACGAGAGGAATGTCCCAAATGAGCACCCCCACTCGCCTCGATCAAAGTTTGGCCTCTACTAATGATGATATGTTTTTTTACAAACCTTATTCGCTCTTATTCTAGTTATTAGCTATCTTTACTATGTGACGCACACAAGCAAGTATAGACTATGTCGCAAGAATTGGAACAAATTCAATTCATGTTTGTTTTCGAAAATGGTTTGAAGTTGCCACCCTTAAGTGGGCTAAAACGTGGATTTGCCACCAAACAAGATGGGTTTAAAACATGATTTGCCACTTTGCAAAGTGGACTTAAAACTCACAATTGTTGAATTGTTCCAATTCAAGCAACAAAGCCTTCATCCACAGGCATTCATGCAGTTTATCATATAAGCACATAGCCTCATGGAAAGTATGCGAAAACATGGCAATATGGCAATCACACTCATGCAAGTATGCTGAAGCATAAAACTCACCGAGTACTCCAAGCCAAAACAGAAACTAGTTAGAAAGATGCATGATCCTAACTATGCGAGATGCCTAATGCAACACATGCGATATGAAATTAAATAGGCTTGGCTACCTAATCATGGCATATGATACAATCGGATAACATGCTTTGAAACACGTATTCAAATAAGTATTGAACCGACAATGCAGTTTGAATGATGCGTCGAGCCTTGGTCCATGCAAGACAAATGAATGATGCAAACATGCAAGCATAAGGTATGCTAATCGAAATATGTCCCTAATCTAACCATCAAAAGCGGGTAAATAAAAGGGAGAAAAACGCGGGGTTGGAAGACATGCGCACACGCACGCACACTTATTACAACATTGTGCCCTCGCGAAGGAGGGTCCGAATAAATAAGCTAACTAGCTACACTAATCTAAGCTAAACTAAGCTAACTAATCTAATTAAACTAATTAGACTAATTATTACAAACCAATTGAATAACTAGCAAACTAATCACTAATTATTACAAAACAATTGAAATAAATTAACTAACTATTCGAAGCTAGCTAAAATATTACAAAACTAATTAAGCTAATTAATTACAACACTTGTATGAATGAAATAGCTAACTTATTCTAAGTTAACAAAAGTGACTAAATGGCCTCGAGGGCAAGGGACGCATGCATGCTCGGTTGATCCACCTAAAAATGCCATTGTCTTGCCATCGGATGCCTCTATTTGCACTCGTTTGATCTCTGAAAATTGTACCAACTCCCAGAATGCCTCTGCTCCAACTCAGGAGCACAGTTGTGCAAAAAATGATTGGTGGCCGGTTGGCTACAAAAACTGGCTGACAAGGCCCCTCCCTCTTCCAGGCAAGAGACAACAAGGTTTGGCCCAAAAAACAAGGACAAAACAAAATGGGTTTAGAGGATCAAAGACAAGGCATTCTGCGGTGAACTTCGGGAGCTCAAAACAAACACAAACAAGCACAAACATCGAGTGCACAAACGATGACGTCCAAGTCTTGAGGTCGGTCAAAAATGGGGCGTCTAAAATCATCTGCAAAAGTTCTGAAGGTGTGTTTCTGTGCTCGAGCAGGCCTCTTATGGTGCTCGAGCAGAACAAATCTTTGTGTCTGACACTAGAGCGTGAAACCCTCCGCTCGAGCGGACTACGCGTATATAAGATCGCAAAAAGCACTTTTTACATCACTTTTTCATATCTTTTTAGCCAAAACCCTAAAGTTGAGAGCCTCTCTCTCTCTAAAATACTCTCTCTCTCTCTCTACATTTTGGCCTAGATCCTTTGATCTCTCCACCTTACTCCCTTTGATGAAAAGGTGGAGCTTCTCAAGATCTTCTCTTTGAACCAATTAGAGTTGGATTTCGGCACTTTTGGAGTTTCTCTCTTGCTTGGCTCATCTTCTCTCTTTGAGGTAGGGATATTCTATACTTTAGTATGAGTTTTAACCTAGTTGTATGTGGTTATGTATAAATGGTGGAAATTTTGGGAGTTTTTGGGTAAACGTAGGGTTTGGTCTCAAATTAAAAGAGGGGTTTCTATGTTGTGTCACATATATGATTATGAGGTTTTGAATACGAGGTTATCTTGTGTTAAACTGGTAAATTTTGGTCTTTAGATTAATATTTGGATAAGGGAGAGATTTATGCTAAATGTGTCTTGAATATTATTTTGTATAAATAATGAAATTAATGTGAGAAATGCAAAATTGAGGAAAAGGTGTAAATGAATAGTGTAGTTGGATTTGTTTAATCACTCATTCATGGAAAATTTGATAAATTATCTGTTATAAAGATTGTATATCTGTTTAGAAATATCTATATTAGGCTATTGGTGGAGGATAACAATGATTGTTGTCGAAATTGCATAATGATTAGGTGAATTGAAATTAATCATTTAAGTTTTTCATTGAATATGATGGTATAATTAAGGCATTGAATATATGTTATGGATAGTCATTATATATAACGATGAATTTAAATACATTGTATATGCATAATGTTTTAGGAGAAGAAAGGTGATGTACTCCATTATTTTGGGAGGAGATAGGGATGGACTCCATTGAGAATTAAGTTGGCCGGAGTGTCTAGGGTGAAAGTCCCGAAATCTTGTGTATACATAGGTACCGATCCCGCAGACAAAATTTTCGTAAAATGGCAAGGTTGAAGTGCTTGTATAGTATTTATGTTGATTGAGAACCATTGAGTTGTAGTCTCAGTTGGATTATTTGAAAATTATAAATTTGATCTATGAATTGAAACAAAATGTACTAATTGGAAATGAATAAATGGGAATGGAATGAGATATGAGTATTGGCACTGTGTGGTCATTGAAAGAATGTGAAGTGGTTGTGAATATTGAATATGTTATATTTGACACTCATATCTTAGTTAAACTTCATACATTGTATTAGACTGTTTCTACTAGGCTTTGACTCACCCTACTTGGGAAACCATTTTCAGGTACCAGTGACATGCTTCCTCCAAAGACATAGCTTGGGAGGACTTAGGAGCTTGAGGCTCTATTTTGTTGTTTCGTGTTTAAACATTTATTCAAGCCGAGGGCATTACATGTATAGAGCTTAGGACTCTTTTTTGTTGTAACCAGGTGATATCTTGGAAAGATGTAAGCCCATAGGGCATTTATTTTTGTTGTTATTAACTAATGTTACATTCAATAGATTCAGGATGAACATTTATGAATGTATAATGCATGTAATATCTTTTGTATTATGAACTCTGATGAATGAAATGATATTAATTCTATTATGTTCACTTCTCTTACGAATTGGTTTATTTATTTTATTTTTTGGGAGTGTTACAAGAGCTTAGGACTCTCTTTGTTGTAACCAAGTGATATCTTGGAAAGATGTAAGCCAATAGGGCATTTATTTTGTTGTTATTAACTAATGTTACATGCTATAGACTCAGGATGAACATTTATGAATGGATAATGCATATAATATCTTTTGTAAACGACATCAATTCTATTATGCACTCTTCTCTTACGGATGGGTTAATTGTATTTTTTTTTTTTTTGGGCGTGACATCTCTTTAACATTAGGGAATAATACAAATTAAAATAACTAAGCATTTCCAAACAAATCCGGATACTTGGAGCGGACCTTCGTTTCCCGTTCCCAAGTTGCCTCCTCAACCCCATGGTGCCTTCACAACACCTATACTAACGGTATAGTTTTGCCCCGTAGCACTTGCTCTCGGGTCGCTCTTCGTAAAAGGCATCCTCGTCTACCTTCAAATTAACCCAATCAAGCACATGAGAAGGGTCAGACTCATACTTTCTAAGCATAGATACATGAAACACATTGTAAACCCCCGAAAGTTGTGGTGGTAATGCCAACCGATACGCCACTTCCCCAATTCGCTCCAATATCTTGAAAGACCTAATAAACCTCGGTGACAATTTACCACTCTTACCAAATCTCATCAAACCCCGTCTTGGCGAGATTTTAAGGAACACATGGTCACCAACTTCGAAACATAAAGGTCGTCTCCTTTTATCGGCATAGCTCTTTTGTCGGCTTTGAGTCATAGCTAACCTCTTCCTAATGAGAGCTACTTTCTCAGTTGTCTCTCTAACAATTTCTGGACCCAACAATGGTGCATCACCCACCTCGGCCGAACAAACCGGTGATCGACAAGGTCGGCTATACAAGGCCTCAAATGGTGCCATCTCAATGCTAGCTTGGTAACTATTGTTATAGGCGAACTCGATCAATGGTAAGTGCCTCTCCCAAGACCCCTTGAAATCAAGAATGCAAGCTCTAAGCATGTCCTCCAAAATCTGAATGGTACGCTCCGACTGTCCATCGGTTTGAGGGTGGTAAGTAGTGCTAAAGGTCAATTTAGTTCCCAATGCCTCTTGAAGGCTTTGCCACAACCGGGCAGTGAAATGAGGGTCTCTATCCGATATAATGGTTACAGGAACTCCATGAAGTCAAACTATCTCTCTAATGTACAACTCTGCCAAGTGCTCAACTAAGTCACTGCAAGATCGAATGAAATGCATAGACTTAGTCAACCTATTAACAATCACCCAAATGGCATCATTGCCCTGCTATGTTCTAGGAAGCCCAACTACAAAATCCATGGTAATATGCTCCCACTTCCACTCGGCTATCGGTAAGGGTTGTAACAAACTCGCTAGCCTCTGGTATTCGGCCTTCACTTGTTGACAAGTAAGGCACTTCGATACAAATAAAGTGACATCCTGCTTCATGCCCCTCCATCAAAACTGATGACTAAGATCATGATACATTTTGGTGCCTCTCGGATGTACCGCAAGGCGAGAGTGATGGAACTCTCGAAGTACTTCCTCTCTACAAGATTCTGGTACAAACAAGCTGTGACGACCCCTACCTCCAAACTAGTACATTATATAATTTAAATAAGTTTAATTGCATGATTATGTGCTTGATTTATGTGTTTAATTCTATAATTATCTGTTGATATATGGAATACCTATTTAAATCGATGACTTAGAGTCGGAAATTGAAAGCTTAGATGACTTCAGAAGCTGAAATTGACTAGCCCAATAGGCTAATTGAAATTTTTAGAATTTTATGGTGACTTCAATTGAAATTTGATTTGGACCAAAATAATTAGAATAAGCTGATTTAATTAGTCAAAATTAAGCCTTATTAATTAATCCTAACCACCTTTGATTAGGCTAACTTAATCACATCCTATATAAAGCTCTAACTAAACTTTTGAGCTAATTTTATATGCACACTCAGCTAAGAATTGAGAGAAAGGAGAGCTTAGTCTAACATTTAGAGTGGTAAAGAGGAGATTGTAGAGAATTGTGGAAGATTGAAGGGTTAGAACTATAACACACTCGGATTCACACAATAGGTATGAGAGTCATCCTAAATTCTTTGAATTGAACCATGTAGGAACTAAGTTCATGGAGTTATAGGATCATTAGATTGAATTTGAAAAGGTTGAGCATGAGTTGTTATGAATAGGATGAGTGGGAGTTGAATTACACACATGCATGCATAATTTGAGTTTGAATTCATGAACATCCTACATGCATGGCACATTTACACCTTAATTTGGAAAATCCTTCATGTTTTCATGCTTCTCATGCCACTTGATCATATTTTGAACATTTTTTCAAGAAATATGCATCCAATTTGAATTAAACATTATTTTACAACTTGAAATCGAAATAAATGGTTGAGAATTTGCCAAGATTTTGAATAAATGGTTTCAATTGGAAGTGTTTTCATGTTATATAGTGATTCTCCATGTTTTTGTGCCAAAAAACACCAGATTTGGGACTTTGAATATCAAGTTTGAACTTCAAACACAGTTCTGGAAATTTCAGAATTCGTGCTTACCTACTTGAGCGAGGGAGTCCACGCTCGAGCGTGGAATTCGAGCTCCCAGAAGTTTCTGAAATTTTACAGTCTGCTTGAGCGACCAAAATGGTGCTCGAGCGAGGACCCTTTTTCACAGTCTTCCACTCAAGCGACCATCGAGTGGGAAATTCATATATCCAGTACTTTTACAGACTGCTCGAGCAACAAAAATTACGCTCGAGCGACCACCCTTGTTTGTGGACCCCCGCTCGAGCGAGGGAAGTCACGCTCGAGCGGAGACCCTACTTTCAACAAGATTTTACCAACTTTTTTAAGTGCATATTTGCATCCTCATGCCACTCCAAGCATTCTTAGGCACCATTTGGACTCTGTTAATCATACAATATGTTAGAGATGCATAAAGAGAATTGAATTAAAATGAAATGGAATTTCATTTGTACTTTGTTATGTGCTTCGTTTAGGTGGACGTCGAGGCTAAGTGTCACCGCGAACCACTGTGAGTAATAACCTTACAAAGATATGTTCAATTATCTTTACTTTCGAAAATGTTATTGCTATCAAAATGGATATGTGATTGATTGAATAAATTCTTAAAATGATTTGATCATTGATAGCATGGCTTGTTGAAATGTTATGACCTTTAATGAATGAAGTTCTGTTTTGAAACGATATTGTGCCATCCATTGGCTATAGGCCCTTGCCCGGGGTAATAGTACCATGGCTATAGACCCTTGCCTAGGGGTAATAGTACCATGGCTATAGGCCCTTGCTTGGGGATAATAGTACCATGGCTAGGCCCTTGCCTGGGGGTAACAATACCATGGCTATAGGCCCATCCCTAGGGGTAACAATACCATGGCTAGGCCCTTGCTTGGGGGTAACAGCACCATGGGGTAGACTTTTCTTTCAGGCGCCTCCTTTCGTAGAGAGGCGCGAATTGGTCTCCTACAATTCGAACTCCTATCACGGTTCTGAATCTAACCTCACAAAGTGCAATGTGAGACTGATAAACACCAAAGAGTCCAAATCTGGCAATTGGTTTTGGAAAATCAATATTGAATCAAAAAGCGCCAAACATGGACTGCTTTGCCAGATTAAAGAGCCGCTACCTAAATATTTTATTTTGGAAAATTTAGGAAACCCTGACTCGTGCTAAAGGCCACGTGTTCGTCATCACCAAAGTTGCCTGAGCTCAAGAACTTGGCTACGAGAGGGGAAGGTCCTGAAATGAGCAGCCCCGCTCACCCGATCAAAGATCGGTCTCTACTAAGCATGATATGTTGTTTTATAAACACATGTGTTCTTATTCCGGTTATTAGCTAACTTTACTATGTGGCGCACACACAAACAAATATAGACTAAGTCGCAAGATTTGGAACAAATCAATTCATGTTTGTTTTTTTAAATGGTTTGAAAATGCTACCCTCAAGTGGGCTAAAGCGCGGATTAGCGACCCTCAAGTGGGCTGAAAACATGATTTGCCACTTCGCAAAGTGGGCTTAAAACTCACATTTAATGAATTGTTCAAATTCAAGCAACAAAGCCTTCATCCACAAGCATTCATGCAGTTAATCATTTAAGCACATAGCCTCATGGCAAGCATGCTATCATGGCAACATGGCAATCACACACATGCAAAAAGCTAGTTAGAAATATGCATGATCCTAACTATACAAGATGCCTAATACAACGCATGCAAAATGCAACTAAGTAGGCTTGGCTATCAAAGATGGCATATGAATGCAACAATTCGATAACATGCTGTGAAACACGTATTCAAAGAAGTGTATTGGAATATAATGCAGTTTGAATGATGCGCCGAGCTTGGTGCATGCAAGACAAATGAATGATGCACGTATCAAGCATAAGGTATGCTAAATAAAAGGGAGAAAGACGTAGGGTTGGAAGACATACACACACGCACACTTATTACAACATTGCGCCATCTCGAAGGAGGGTCCGAACAAATAAGCTAAGCTACACTAAGCTAAGCTAACTAATCAAATTAAGCTAATTAGGCTAATTATTACACGACAAAGAGAATAACTAGCAAACTAATTAATTAAATTACAAGCTCATGCTATCTAACAAGAAAAGCTTTAAACTACACAACCTCAGCTCTGCTTGGAAATTAGAAGATGCATGCCTCGGTTTCCATCCCGAAAAGCTCTCTAGGTTTGATCTTCAGAGGCTCTGTTTACACGGTTACTCCAAGAACTCTTTGCACCATTTTACCAAATCACTGCTGGGGAGTGCACCAGTGGCCTGCCGGCCATGATTGCTTGCTGTCAGCCACCTGCCGGCCAGAGAGAGGCACTGCCGGCCAAGAATGAAGCGCTGCCGGCCATCAGTGTGCCACTGCTGGCCACTGGTGTGCTGTAACACCAAACTACAACAGAGCACATACAGAGGAAAAGAGAGGGTTTTTCTAGGACATGTTTGTATGGCACCCTCTCCTTATCATCTCAAAACATCAAAGGAGGGTGGCTAATTGGATCCAAAACCACCAATCGAGCATTTTTTATGCATGATGGCCAAGGATCCAACTTGCACACTTTCAATAAATGCACAAAACAAAGACTCAAGTCCACTACCTTATCATGGATGATCAAAGGTAATGGAGACCAAGAAACGTGACATGTTTCATCACTATGAGTATGAAACGTCTCGCATTTCTTGTGTTTGGATTAACATCCGATCCAAACACATGCAATGCAACACAAATGCTTATCTTGCACAAGTTTTACTTTGCTCAATTCTTGTTTACACATTTTACATTATCGAGCCATTCTTTAGTTAATTTGTCGAAGATGATTGTCCTCTAATGAGAAAGGGGTCAACCAAAGGATGGTTTAAGACATGAGAGAGCTCATGCCTTTGGCTAGGAGGAACCCTCAAAAGAGAGTTAAAGCCATTGAGCATAAACTCTACCTCAAGCTTAAACACTACCCTAAAGCCAACCAACCCTCAAAGCAAATTAAAAGTGAAGAAATGAGAGAGGTTGCTGAATTTTAGTGCTGAAGTGACATGAAAAATAATGCTACAACAAGCAAGCAACACATGCACAACATGTTCGAAGCCAAAAGCATCAAAACTAGTGAAGAATACTACACTGAAGGCATGTAATACCAAGCTTAAATTATCAAACCAACTCAAAACAGAGCTAAGACATGCTAAAACAGTGGCAAAATCACGCTGAGATCAAGTCATTAAGAGGTAGAAAAACATGCTCACATGTTGGCTCATAAACAAGGCATAAGGCGCAACTCTCAAAAGCCATGAAAGAGTGATATATATGAGAGTGTAACAGAGGTATATGCACTGAAATCTCATACTAACTGATGTCATGGCATGCAAACATCTCAAGTAAAGCACGTTAGAGGCCCTAAAACTCAAAGCTAATAAAGGCCTTTACACTACAACCATACAAAACATGAGTCATATGACCAAGACCACTCAACACAGAGTTAAAGCATGTCAAAACATTAGGAAAAATGTGCCAGAGTGAAGCTAACACAAGCTAGAATGATAGGCTAACTCATTAGGCATGTTAGGCTAGTAAGCATAATTACACTACAAGTGCAAGAAGCAAGCAACAAGTGACCCAACCAGCGAAAAGCAGAGTTAAAGCAGGTCAAAATAGAGCCTAAAGCATGCTTGAGATAAGCTACAAAAAGGCAGAAACACATGCTCATATGTTAAGCCATCAACACATGTAAACAAGATACAAGGAGGGGAGGCCACCCCCTCCTATTTTGGACCTCAAAACCAACTTTCTACCACTGAAATTCCCTTGGAATTCAGTGATTAAAAGGCCAAGAAAAGATTGCTTCAAAAGCTTGAAAATATGACATAACACTTAATCAAACAAGCCACACGAAGAGTGAAGCACCCTTAACTCAAAAACAAACCTCAAACCATCATTTTAAACCATAAAAACAGAGATTTTAGAGGTCAAAACCAGCTTCAAAATAGCATGCAAAGATGGCCAAACAAGTATTTAAAGTAAGCTAAAAATACAAGAAGTTCTACCCCTTTGAAGAGAAGATGCTATATATGTAACAAAGGCAAGCCAAACCAAGCTAAAACCCTCTTCTAGAGCTCAAATATGACCTCAAGCAACCTCAACACAAAGATGATCAAGTTTGATCAAAGGCTCACAAGCAAAAGTGTAGAGAATTCAAGCTTTTAGGCACAAAAAAAAAAACAAAAAAAAATTAGAGAGAGAGGATTCTAGAGAGAGAAATTTTTTGTCTTCCAAAATTTTCTAAACCTTTGCATGCAAGAAGAAGACCTCTATATATAGAAGATACAATGGCCCTTCAAAGAAATCCATCCATCCATGTTTAAGCAGATGGGTCAATCTGTGCAAACAGCTGTCAAAAATATCATAAACATATCTACTAATGCACTGGTGGCCGACCGTCCATCAGTGATGGCCGGTAGGGGCTCATTGATGGCCGACAGGCCAAAGTGCATGGCCAGCAATCCCATTTCATGGCCAACAGTGCACCAAGAGAAGCATGCTGAAGGGACCAAAGCATGGTTCAAAAATAAGGCAGAAAGGATACAGGGTTTGGAAAGCTCAAACTTGTGACGTTCTGCCGCAAAATTCGAGTACTCGATGAGCAATCAAACTTGTCACTAGATGTACCTACAAGAACATCCAAGTCTTGAGGACAGTCAAAAATGGGGTGTCTACAGTTGCCCCCCTTTAACAGAACTCAAAAGTCATGAAACGACGTGAGTGAATGTCGAAGCCTAGACAAACATTCAAGATAATAATATAGATGCGCCCGCAAGCTGGGGCAAAATGCAAATGATATGCACGATACAAGAGTATAACTCATGATTATGCAAACGAAGCTATAATGAAGCATTTAAATGCAAGTGTCATGCAAAGAAAATGCGACATTTTAAGCAAACCAATAAGGTACAACAGTCTCACACATGAGAAGAAGTGAACAAATAAACATGCCATGCGTGAGAAATATAAGTCGAACCGTATTTCACACAGAAATGATGGAAGAAAATTATGCAATTTAAACTACGCATCATGCAGAAATAGCCAAAAGCGACCATCGGTCATACCCGAGGTCAAAAACAAAATACATCCTAGTGCATCACATACGAGAGAAGAAAAGGAAACGGTGTAAACACCGAAGGGTAGTATAAACATCGGAGCACATCCTAATTTTTCTAACCAAAATAGGGTATAGAGATCGGGCACATGACCCAATGTCTCTAACCAAGGACAAAGTGGTATAAACGTCGGACACACGTCCCAAATGCTTCTAACCAGGGACAAGGTATAAACATCGGGCACACGACCCAATATCTCCAGCCAAGGACAAAGTGGTATAAGCGTCTGACACACGTCCCAAACGCTTCTAACCGGGGACAAGGTATAAACATCGGGCACACGACCCAATGTCTCCAACCAAGGACCAAGTGGTGTAAGCATCGAACATACGTCCCCAACGCTTCTAACCGGGGACAAGGTACAAACATCGGGCACACGACGTAATGTCTCTAACCAACCGACAGGTACAAGCGTCGGGCACACAACCCAAACGCTTCTAACCAAAGACAAGGTATAAGCGCTGGGCACACGGTCTAAACACTTCTAACCAAAGTGAGGTATAAGCGTCGGGCACACGGTCCAAACGCTTCTAACCAATGGGGTGCCAGTGTAAACATTGGGCATACCTAAATGTTTCTAACCAATGAAGTGTTAGTGTAAACACCGGGCGTACCCGAGTGTTTCTAACCAATGAGATGAGGGAAAGGAATGGTTTTACCCATGATTCCTCTGAATGAACCATACATACAATATCGTGCATGCACAAGAAAGAAACTTGATAGGTACAATGCAATACAATGCATGTCTCATGCGAGACGAATGATCATAACACAATGTTAGAGGCATGCTCCATGCACAACGTGCGAGAATCGAAACCGAAGCATATTCTATGCAAGATAATCAATGATGCATATTCAATGCAACATGCATACTCTATGTAAACATGGTAATGCATGTTCTATGCAACAATTCAAATTCTATACAACAACAAAGCATGCTTGATAAAGACAACTCGAAGGCAACTTTCGATTTACCTCCCGGAAGAGTTGCAATATGTTAAAAAGGATACACCTTGTTTGTGTTGATGGGCGACGACCCTTGCACACTGCGAACGCAATTCTGTGCTTCCGCAGGGGTATTCTAAATCAAACTTTGAGCATACTTTGAATTTCTAGGAATCCAAGGACACAAATCAAGGCCAAAGAGGTAGAGGAAGGTGTTGGAAGCCTGCCAGCCATCATGGGAGGTCACCGACCACCTGCCGGCCATAAGTGAGAACTGTCGGCCACCAATAAAGCAGTGCTGGCCATCGATGTGCCACTACCGGCCATCGATGGCAGACTTGCGCATTTTTGTCTTTTCAGCCATGGGTTTTTAAGTACACCACTCTAAACCTCATTTCCCTACAAACCCTTGCACAAAAATCATTTATCTTGCTCTCTAGGTGCTTCTTCTCTCCAGATCCACACGTCCTACGTGTTTTCCAACACCCTAAAAACACTTTATTCGCTGAAACCCTCTTGTTCTCTTCACTTTGAACCGATCAGAATTTGGTTCCAACGCTTCTTTCTTCATTTCCACTGTTCTAGGCTCATTCTCCTCGAGTTTCTCCCAAGGTTAGTACGCTTTCCCGGGTTTTGACTTTCTTTGACTTTTTTCTCTCCCCTGGGGTTGACTTTTTCAAAGGTTCGCTCTTTTTTTCATTTTTGCTCATTTTTGCTTCTCTTGCATCCATTTCAGATGGCAGACAATGTCCCATATGACGGGGCCCTCCTCGCACTTCCTCTGGTAGAGTTTGTAGCAGACTTTGAGGCTAAGTTGGAGGTCAAGCCCGAGCCATTACCACCGAGCATACGCGCCATTGATCTGATGAGGTATCATCCTGGGACCCATATAGTACCTACTGTGGGAGGCATCAAAGCTTTCACTGACTTCGCTGAGGATTTATCTGATGACCTTCTTTTGAGAGAGCCTACGTCTCACTTGTCCGCCATTGTTGTAGAGGTACGAACACTGTTTTTCTTCAGTACTACCTTTAACTGTTTGCATTTCTTGCACTGTTTTGATATGCCTGCATTTCATGCACTACTTTGTATTCAACTGTACTTTCATTGCTTGATCTGATTGCATCTCATGCATTACCACCGGACGGATCCTGCTCCTTCAGAGGCTATGGTATGACAACAGCTCGGGACTGGTACGACTAGCTCCCAGCCAGAGTTCAGGATATTATTGTCGAGACAGGCTTTGGTCTGTTCTGCTCTAGCCTGACACGAGTTGTAGCAAGTCGCCCCCTCCTAGGGCTTTAGTTGAGAGGTGGTGGGATACCACCAACTCCTTCCACTTCTCCACCACGGGGGAGATGACGATGACTCCCTACGACTTTGCTATGATCAGTGACTTAAGCGTAAGGGGTGATCCGATCCCTCTCGATCCTGACATGGGAGAGTGGGAGGCTACATGGGCCGCACAGCTTGGGGCAAGCCTACCGACACTCCGGGTAGGCATGGTCTGATATAGCTGGTTCAAGGAGCCGTTTAGAGGAGTTGAGCCCGAGACAGTTGAGGAGACAGAGTAGTATGCCAGGGGCTTCCTCATGTTCCTTTTCGGTACCACCTTGTTTTTGAATAGGTGGAATACCGTAGGCTTGTACCTGCTAAGCGCATTGGTAGTGCTTCCGCGAGTTCAATCCTATGACTGGGGCGAAGCCGGCCTCACCACCCTGTATGGATACATGAGCTCGACCTCTCGCATGAGCGGGACCTTGATCGACGGCTACTGGCTGGCTTGGGAGGTACGCAACTTAGTTCCCCCCTTTTCCGCTTTACATTTTCTACTTAGCATTTCCTGCTTTACATTTGTTCAACACATGTACTTTTTGCTCTGCATTTTTTGTATCTGCTCATACACTGTATGCTTTCTGCTTTGCATTTTCTGTATTTGCTCATTCACCGTATCGAACACATTTTCCTATAATTGTGGGTGTATGCATACTTCCTGGCTCTTGCTCTAGAGCCTATAGAGGAGACCGCAGCGACAGTCCCTTTTTCTCGGGTATACGATGGCCAGCTCTATTGTAGGACCTGGGAAAACTTCATGTTTTTCCGTCAGTACTTCAACACGGTCATGGCCCACGAGGTAATCCAAAACAAAGTCATCTCGCTTTTTAAACAACTCGATACACACATTAGTCAATTGGCAATGACTAATCATCTATTCATTCTCTTATTTCAAATCACATGGCAGCCGTGGAATGTGATACCGTCAAGGCTCAGGTTCCCATACGAGATCGCTATGGTCACCACTCGTTGTCATATCCTTCTCGAGGGCCCGATCTGTCGTGCTTGGTTCTTAGGCGAGCGTTTTGTGTGACAGACTTTGGGACTGCCTGCCCCATTCATACCGATGGCGCCTCTAGTATCTACGAGAGAGACACACAGACTTTCTGCTGAGGAGGTGATCCAGTTTATGGTAGGACTAGAGGTGGACTACTTTCATGTGGCGGGTGACTACGCAACCTTCATTCAGACTTATCTGATGCCGCCTCTGGCCGGCGTCCGTAGAGGTGAGGGAGCAAGAGCTCCAGCTGCGAGGGAGAAAGGCAAACAGGCCAGAACGGCTAGGACTTGTGGTAGGAGAGATCCCAAAGCGAGACAAGGGGTGAGATGGCCAGAGCTGGCTACCTCACTGACTTATTGGAGACGTTTTGGGGAGACTTGCCAAATCCCCATTGAGACTGCACCAGCCGGGCATACGCTTGTTAGAGTTCGAGCCCCGACTCCAATATGTACCAAACTTTACATTTTGCATATTTACTTCAATTCAATTATGCTTTATAGGGTACTAATCGCTTTAATGCACTTGCAAGCACCCATAGAGTACACAGGTAGGCCCTTGAGCTAGTGGCTTCCTTGACAGAGATGGTATAGACGAGCCTAGATCTGTTCAACCTCTACAGGATTCCAGTAATTTCCTTCAACTTGCATTTCATGCCATGAAACTCTCTGCTGACGCATTAGCATTTCAACTGTTCCGCACTACACTGATCTGATACATTGCACTAAAACACTACATAGATACATTGCTCCCATACACTGCCCACAGCATACATACACTGCAATAATTTACTACTCACGACACATCATCTTTTGCATCTCACATACACCACGACTAATGCATTCTCATAAATTGCTCTTTTCAGATTCCTTTCGAGATGCCAGCCCCATCGGACACCCCAGTAGGAGCAGCAACAAAACCTTCAGTACCTCCTCCATCAGCAGAAAGGAAAGGGAGATAGGCTCCAACATGCAGCCGAGGCGAAGTTAGGGATACCCATGATGAGAGTGGCCCTTCAAAGCCAATTCTAGGCGATGATGATGATGAGACAAGCGAGGAGGAGGGTGAGGCGGTGAGTCCACAGTCAAAATCATCTGAGGATGGAGATGACGACGCCGGCTCGGATTCTACTAGTGGCGAGGCTGGAGAGACTGAGGAGGGCTCTAGTTCAGACTCTGATTCAGATTCAAGTAGCGGTGCTGATGGTGACAGTGCTCCAGTGTCTGCTCCGCCGAGGAAGAGGACGAAGAGGGCCTCTTGAGCTTGAGATAGTCGGCACCGATTCAGATGTTTTTTGCTTTGTTTTCCTTTTTTGCTAGTAGTATTAGCACATTGTACAGCCTTAGGCAGTTTTATTTTTCTTTAAAAACCTGCACTCTTTTGCAAAAAGAAACCATGATTGGAATGAAAATTCAGCTTTTGGTTAAAAGGTGTTGCATTTTACATTCTAAACATCGCATAACATCTCACAGCATGAAAACGAGATTGGTCTTTGTTGAAAACTGTTTATTCAAATTGCATTGCCTTAATCAGTTAGTGAACCAACTAACAACTGAAAGAACAAAACAACTCGATAAGCAAATTGCAATAACTCGATGCACAACGTAAAACAACTCGATAAGAAAATTGCAACAACTCGATAAACAACATAAATACAACTCGATAAGTAAAACCAGGCGGTTATAACTTATATAAACATGCTTAAGCCCCAAAAGGACCAAAACATGACCTCAAAAGCAGCCAATAACATAATACAACTACTGGAAACAACTGAATCTTCACACAGGAGATCAGTGAGCATGAAAATGGGGCTACCAGCCATGGAGGATGACTTGCCGGCCATCTATTTTCACTGTCGGCCATCAATGTGCCTCTGCCGGCCATTGATGTGCCTCTGCCGGCCATCAATGAGCACATGCCGGCCATCGATGAGCAGAACCTCCGAAACGTTGACATATGGCCTCCACTCACTGCCTTATCTTCTACAAAAGCTCCAGCTTCGTGGGCTCTTCATTTCAGCTCTATTTTTTTCCTAATTGGAGCCATTATTTGTCAAAAATCTCTCAAATTGGATTGCAACCTTGGACGGCTCAAAAAAGTTAAAATTTTAGGGTTTTGGACTAAACGCACTATTCCTGTTGAGCCGTACTCCACTGTATTTTCAATTCCTCCATGCCACGGCTAGGTGTTAGAATCCGGTTACACACGTTTTTAGCTTCGGGGGACAAGAGGTATGTCCCACAATCGAAGAATTCCAAGCTTTGATGGAATCCCGACGTGATGAGGAAATCTTGCCCCATTCTCGTTTTGGCCACATCCAAACTTTAGGAAGGATGTGCAAGCTCACTTTACATGATGCTCGGTCCTTGGTTCACAATGAGGAGATGGACATCCCCAACTTGATTCATTGGTTTTCTGATGCCGGTGACCGCAGTGACCGCCTTTGGCAAGGTTTTCGGCAACATGCCCTCTGCTTGTGTATGTTGGTCCATTTTCTGCTTGCCCCTAGCTTTGGAGGGCCTAGCATTCATTATTTGATTGAAGTTGCCCAAGGCTTGAAAGAGCACAAGAGTTGCATCGGGTTGACACTAGCCAAAACTTTGATGGGCTTGGATACTTTTGACCGCCAGGAAACAACCAAGTTTACAGGGAGTCCACTACTGTTGCAAGTAATGTTCCCTACCCTTCTCACATGTCTCTCTCACATCACTCGGCCCTCAGGCTCTGTTTTTCTCTCAAAACCCTTTCTCACTTTTCTCTCCACACACACCTCTCTATTCTTTAATCTCCCTTATTTTTCATCCCTCCCCAGATATGGCTGATGGATAGGTTGAAAGTAGCGGACGCTTGTCCTACATATTTAGCGTGCGGCTAATTCTTCCTTCCACGGCTACTTGACTTCCCAAACGAGGGATGGTGGTGCCACTGGATGTGCAACAGATCTGCTGTTGACATTGCTTGCCGCTGCCCCTGGTTTGATCTGCCTGAGATGAGCTATAGCATGTCTTGGCAGCCCGGTATTCAGTTGGTTGGCTTGACTCATTGTGTCTTCTACTTCCCATTCCAATTTCAGTGTCAGTTCGGACACAACCAGACTTGCCCGGAAGAGGAGATAGAATACCCAGCTTCATTTGTAATCCGGGGCTCACAGCTAGCTCGCTATACCGTTTGCTGGACCACCTCCGCCTCCCATTTGATTACACCCTTTTTTGGCAAATACATAGCTTGGCTTGAAGATAAGGCACAAACCGGCCTACTTTGGCATCTGAAGCTTCCACAAGCTCTGGGAGGGGACGCATGAACACCTAACCATGCCCCAAGTTTATTGCTTTAATCTGTGCTTTCAAGTTTTTTTTTTTTTTTAATGTAATAAAAAGCAACTTTAATTTGTATCAAGAGTTGGAGAACTCTATATTGAAATCAATGAAATTGAAGGTTGTGGGATCTAAAATTTTTCCATTTGGTCCAAAAATGGTCTAAGTTGTAAAAAGATTAATTTGAACAAAATCAACTTTTATTAAAACTTTTCAAAACCATTTTCGATAAGGATCACAACTGGACACACCCAGAATCTATCCTTGAGATGTACAACCCCAAATCCAATAACTAGAAAGTTGCCCCTTGTCTGAATAGCAGTGCACTAGAGATCACAACCGAACTCTTGGACACAGAAAAGACAAAGATGACTAGAACAATCACATGGACACAGTTGATTTGGAAGTGGTTATGGCTGGACTTCAAAATGTAGTTGCCTACGTATCCCAAAGATTGGAATCAAGCCTTACGTAGTTCAGTTCGGGTTCACTCGGGTTTTAACACTCTCCTTTTGCGAAGACCGCCCTTTTTGGGTTTTCAACCTTGCGAGCTCAGTTTTTCTTATTTCAAATTTTCTGTGGTCTAACTTTTGCCTAGGTCGCCCTTTCGGGTCTTCAGCCTAGCGAACCTCTCAAGGATAGTATTTCTTCAACTATTCCATGTTGATTGGCTGGGAGGATTCAAGGCCATCTAGGTCCATAAGAATAACAGCGCCACTCGACCAAATTGATTTGATGATGTAAGAACTAGCCCAATTAGGTTTGAACTTGCCCCTAGGGTCATGGATGGGAGCTCAGTTGTCTTTGAACACCAAATCCCCTTATTTCAGATTCTTGGACTTAACTTTCTTGTTGAAGCGCTGGCAATTATTCGTTGATAACCGTGGATGTAGTATAGTTCTTTCAGCCTCCTCTCGTCGAACAGCATAAGTTCTTCGAACCTATTATGCTGCCAATCTGCCTCTGCTATCTGGCACTCAAACATAACCCGTAGTGACAGAACCTCAACTTTGATCCGCAGAACAGCCTCTATCCCATAAACCAAGGAATACAGAGTTGCCCCAGTAGAAGTTCGAATTGATGTCTAGTAGCCCCAAAGAGCTAATGTCAGCTTATCTGGCTAGTCCCTGTAGGTTTCCACCATCTTCTGTAGAATATGCTTGATGTTCTTCTTGGCGGCCTCAACAGCTCCATTGGTTTGCGGCCGATATGTGGATGACTTATGAAAAGCCACATTGTATTTCTCCAACAAGTAGATCATCTCCTTCTTGAAGTGGGAACCATTGTCCGAAATGATCTCATTCGGGACTCCATAGCGACAAATAATATTGTTCCTGATGAACATAGTAACATGCGATGCTTTCAGCACTGCGTAGGATTGGACCTCGATCCAGTTTGTAAATTAGTCTATCGCCACCAGGATGTACTCATGCCTGTTCGACCCCTTCGGAGTAACTGCCCCAATAACATCGATCCCCCATACTGAAAATGGCCATGGTGAAGTCATGTTATACAGTTTCGACGGTGGAATGTTCATGCGATTCGCATAGATCTAGCATTTGTAGCATCGCCGAACAAAACCAACACAATCCTCCTCCATGGTTGGCCAATAGTAACCCTGTCTGAGAATTTTTTGAGCTAGTATCACTCCGCTCATATGTGCTCCGCACTCTCCTCCGTGGATGGCGTCCATTAGGTGCTTAGATTTTTTAACATCAACACACAATTTATGCATCCCAAGGTGACCCCGTTTGTATAATTTACCCCCACAGACGATAAACTGAGCAGCCATTCGCCGTATCGCCCTCTTATCTTTGGCATTTGCCCTTGGTGGATAAGCTTCCTTTTCTAGGAAGTTCCAGATGTCATAATACCAAGGGTTCTGATCTTGTACCTCATCTATTGTGGTAATTAGCTCGTAGGCCGGCACATACCTATGTTCAATGATGATCGGACGCATCTGGACTCCCAAAGGGATGTCTATGATGGAAGATAGAGTTGATAAAGCGTCAGTGAACCTGTTGCTCTCTCTTAACAGATACGTGAAGGTTAGCTTCTCAAACGTGGGGATTAGAACGTCTAGGGTTTTGTGATAGATTTTCATTCTCTCTTCTTTAACCTTCCAGTCTCCTTTTTCTTTAGACACAACTAGGTTCGAGTCCCGAATGACGTTGAACTTTTTTACCCCTAGTTCTAGGGCGGCTTCCAAGCCAGCAATACATGCCTCATACTCTGCTTCATTATTTGATACTTTGAACCGGAGTTTGAAAGCTAAGGATATGTGGGAATTATCGGGCGCTATCAACAACACCCCTATCCCATACCCGTACTGGTTAGACGCTCCGTCAAAGTACATAGTCCAAACCTCTTCTTCAAGCTACAGAATGGCCTCATCCGGGAACAAATACACTACTGCTTCATCTCCCTCTACTGGGTGATCGGCTAGGAGCTCTGATACCGCTCTTCCTTTCATAGACTTGCGAGTCATGTACTTCAAATCAAATTCGGAGAGAAGAAGCAACCAACGGGCTAGCCTACCCATAAGTGCTGGTTTCTCGAAGAGATATTTGATGGGATCTAATCTCAAAACCAGAATTACAGAGTGAGCTAACAAGTAGTGCCTCAACTTCCTAGTAACCCATACCAAGGCCAAACAAGCCTTCTGAAGTAGAGTGTAACAGGTCTCATATTCCAGCATTTTCTTTCTTAGGTAATAGATAGCCTTCTCCACCTTATCCTCAGATTCCTGCGCAAGCATGCAGCCCATAGGTGTGTCGGTCACTGACAAATACAAAATCAACAGTTTCCCCGGCTCTGGCGGTGACAACACGGGTGGGTTCTGTAGATATTGCTTGATTTGCTCGAAAGCAACTTGGCATCAGTCATCCCATTGGAATTTCTTTCCTTTCTTCAGGAGACCAAATAGTGGTTCACAAGTCAAGGTTAATTTTGCAGAAAATCGTCTTATGAATTGCACTTTACCCAGAAAAGCCTCGCACCTCCTTTTCAGTCCATGGTGGTGGCATTTCTAGTATGCCCTTGAGTTTGGAAGGATTGACTTCGATGCGCCTTTATGTAATCAAGAACCCCAGCATTTTCCCTGCTGTGACACCAAATTACATTTTTGAGGATTCAGTCGCAACTGATGCTCTTTGATCTGTTGCAAAAATTTCTTCAAGGCGGTGTAGTGGCCTTCCCTTTCCTTGGACATAACAATCATGTCATCCACATACACCTCAACATCTTTGTGGATCATATCATGCAAGATCGTGGTTGCAACCTATTGATAAGTAGCCCCAGCATTCTTCAAACCGAACAGCATCACCTTATGGCAATAACTTCCTCACGGGGTAGTAAAGGCAGTTTTGTTCCTATCCTCGGGTGCCATCAAGATCTGGTTGTAGCCAGAAAATCCATCCATAAACGAGAGCAGTGCATGCCCTGCAGTGAAGTCCACCAATTCGTCGATATGCGGCCGAGGAAAGTCATCCTTCAAATTGGCTTTGTTCAGATCTCTGAAGTCCACACATACCTGAATTCTGCCATCCGTTTTTGGTACTCGAACTATGTTGTCCAACCAAGTAGGATACTCAGATACTAACAGGAACCCTGCATCAATCTGCCTGGTGACTTCTTCCTTGATTTTCAGAGCCTAATCCAGGCGGATTCTTTGAAGCTTTTGCTTGACAGGTCGGGCATCAGGGTCAAGAGGGATCCGGTGTTGTATAATCTCAGGATCGATTCCAGGCATGTCTTCGTAGGACCACGCGAAACATCTTTGAAATCTTTTAATAAAACGACTAAGCGCTCTCATTCCTCCGAAGACAACATGGACTTGATCTGGACTAACCGCGAATCCTTCTCAGTACCAACATTAATTGAAGTGATTTCATTAACCAAAGGTTTTACAAACTTCTCCTACTCTCGATTAATCAAATGTTTCAAAATCGGAGGAATTTCTTCCTCATCGTTTTCATCAAAGTTTTGAAAGTCTTGACTAATGCAATAAATCAGCGGCACAGAAAAGTACTCAAAAGCAGTGGTACCATTCTCATTAATAACTTCCAGTTCGTTTGACTCTTTGGTTACAACCGGCTCAAAAGAAAATTAAAAAGACGACCTGGAAAAAACAACGGGATCCGAGTTATCAACCCCAGAAATACCGAACTCTGACTCAGAAGAACTAGAATCTGATTCCAACTCCACAAACTATGGGGAATCAGATTCTTGTTCGCTACCTGACCAAGAACTGCTAGAAAAAAAGCCCTCCTCGTACTGCCATACGAGGGAGGGTACGATAGATGTATCCAGAATACCAGAAGAAGGGCCCACAGCCATTTGATCTCCAATCATGGAAACAGAGAAGTTATCCTCCAAGCACTCCAGTGTGATCTAAGGATCTGAGAGGAGACAAGTCAACGCCGCTCTTATCTCGAGTTCTGTGCCTTCGGACTCATCCTCTTTGCAGTGCTCAACCTCAGCTGGTGAGTCAGTCTGCTCTTCTGCAACTTCATCCCCTTGTAACTAAAGGTCAAAAAAGATCTCGAAGCCAGGCAATCGCCGCTTCTCAGAATTCAGCCATGGCTCTAAAAAGCCGCAAAACGGGAAATCTTCCCTTTCTCGGACAAAGCATCCATTTAGGGTTCATTAGATAAGTCTGTGCACCAGCTCATAGTGCTTCCCAGCTTGCTTAGCCTTGGCTATTCCGGCCATTTCCTTTCCCTTCCTTACCCAATCCTCTTTGGTACACGTGTAACCTAAACCAAAGGTATAACGGTTGTGTGGCACTTCGGCCAGTGCAGCAACGCCCTTCCGGCCACTCCTTCCCAATCCCATTCCGGGCATGTGTTGAAACTTGTTCATGAGGTAAACAGATTGCGCACTAACATACAGTCCCTCATCAACAGCCAAAATATCCTGCACCACCTGGGCCTCGGCCAAGGTGAACCCAGACAGAAAGACATCTTCCTTGCCATGTTCAATTTCCAAAACTGGTGTAGCAACCTCTGGCGCTGGATGTATGGAAGAGTTCCCAAAAACAATTTGTAACAAGCCCGCGGGGGACCTCGCTACAGTTCGGACTCCCTTTGTGTCGCGGTTCTAAATCTGAACCAAAGAGTCCAAATCCGGCAAATCGTTTTGAAGAAAAACAGATTTTTGAAAAGTAGTGCCAAACATGGACTGCTTTGCCAGATTACAGAGTCGCCACCTAAATATTTTAAAATGGGAAATTTAGGAAACCCTGACTCGGTGCCGAAGGCCACATGTCCGTCATCACCAAAGTGGTCTTGGCTCGGGAGCTTGGGTACGATTGGGGAAGGTCAGCTATGAGCACCCCCTTTCGCCCGGTCCGAAGACCGGCCTCTACTAACCGTGATATCCGATTTTGAAAACATTATGTGTTCTTATTCCAATTATTAGCCTAGAATTACTATGTTATGCGCACGGCAAACAAGTATAGACTAGATTGCCTAATTTGGAAATAAACATTGCATATCCGTTTTGTCTCGAAAAACGTGTTGGTTTTTGCTACTCGCAAGTAGGCTAAAATACGGATTTCAATGAGTTGTTCCAACTCACGCAATCCAACCTCCACCCACAGGCATTCAAACAGTTTATAACACATAAGCATTTAGCCGCATGGCAATCATACTGTCATGGCAAACATTCACACGCATGCGATATGCTAAAGCGTAAAAACTTACATTGTACTCCGTGCCAAAACAATAAACTAGTTAGCAAAACATGCATGACCTAGTTCATGTTAAGTGGCTAATGCAACACAGGCATAGATGCAATCTAGAGTAGGCTCGGCTAACCCTAAACATGGCATGTGAAATGCGCGAGTAGCACGTATTCAATTTGGAATTGAAAATTGCAATGCAGTTTGTATGATGTACCGAGCCCGGTGCATGTCAACAAATGCATGGATGCACGCATGCATTGCATAAGATATGCGAATTTTAAATATGCCCTAATCTACCATTGAAAGCGGGTAAATAAAAGGGATAGAAAGAAATGGGGGTTTGGAAGACATACACCCACTCACACACACTTATTACAAATACGCCCTCACTCGGAGGGACCAAATAATATACAAATTAACTACGCAAGCTAATTAAAATATTACAAATTCACTAAATTAATTAAACAAATTAAAGCAGTAAATCGCCTCGGGATGAGGGCCAGATGCAGCGCGCGCTTGGGACTGGCTCGGAACCGCACTGCCATGCACGGATTGCCTCTGTTTTCCCTGTTTCCTTCCTCTGAAAATTGCCAAAGTCCCAGGAGTGCCTCTCAGGGCACTGGGGAGTACCACCGGCTGGAGTAGAGCACCACCGGCTGAAGAATGAGGCCACCGGCACTATATGAAGTTATCGGTTGGAAATTGAATGCCGGTCAGCACTGAATAGTGCCGGCCGGCACTTAACACCTGCAGAACCTGCAACCCACTGCAGCAGAGGACAACAACATGCATGGCAATGTGATTCAAGGTATTTGTGCACCAAACACAGCCCTTCTCATATTAGTGACTCAAAGGGGCATGTGCCTCGATTCCCGGACCACCAATCGCGCATTTTCATGCATGATGGCCTTAAGAACCAAGAATGCAATGCAGAGGCCAAACATGCACAATACAAATACAACCCTAAACATGTCAACTAGGCATGCAACATGGATTATGCAAGCAAGCTAAACATGTTAAGTATGCAACCTAAGCAAAAAGGCATACAAGCCAAGCAATGGAGTGGACTAAAACATGAATTAGGCTGCTCCTAATTGGTCTAAAATCAGTGGCCAAAGTGCCTAGAAATGGAGACTAAACACACACACACACATGCAAGTGTTATGGCCCAAACCCAAGGCATAAGCACGGCAACCCCCAAGCACACTTGGAGATACCAAACAAGGACAATGAGCATGCATTGTAAAGCTTTGAAAATCATGTTAAACATGGTGCCAAACCAACTAACAAAGCAAGCCAAACAAAGCATACAAATGGTCCAAGCGTTAAGGCAAGCCAATGAAGCTTTGAACCACACCTAGCACAACCACACATGGCAATACTTAAACACTTAAAAACAGAGTTTTAACACATAAAACTAAGCCTAAAAGGCCACCTAGATGGCATCTAGATGACATGAATCCAAAGGCATGCATTAAAGCCAAAACATGGAGCATTTAACACATACTCTTAAAGCATTAAAGAGGCATGCTAAGCAATCAAACAAACATGTATGAAGGACTGAAATGGCATGCGAAATGGTTCCAAACCATCAAAATAATACAAGCAAGGCATGCTACACATGCATACTCAAAGGCTAGCAAGCCTAAAATGCAAAGGGGCTATATAATGCATGCGAAGATCAACCCAAACGACTATGGACAGAGCTAAAACATGTCAAAATAAGCACAATACATTCACAAATCTAAGCCTAAAACATGCTCAAATTAGGACTAACAACCTAGGCATGTTAAGGGACTAAAGAGGCATTACAAAGCAACCATGCAAAACATGCAAGGAGTGCTAAAACCAACTTAGAAACATGTTATATCATGGCAATATAAGCATAAAAAACAAGTCAAACATGCTCAACACACACTCAAGCATGAAGCTCCATAAGGAAGCAAAACTTGCCCTTTTCAAGGACATTAAGGAGAGGGGGTGGCCCTCCCCTTTTGGAGACTTTATGGCACCATCTCCACCACTGAAATCCCTCAAGATTTCAGTGGTGAAGAGGCCCAAGCACAAAAATCTCGAATCTCTAACAAAATGGCACAAAAAGGGCCCTTTTCAAGGCCTAAGGGTGGTCAGACTTGCTCAAACCACAAAACACTCTTAATAAACAATAAAGAGGCTTAAAAAACAGAACTTTTATGTGTTATAAACTAAGCACAAAAACTGTTTTAAACTAAGCAAAAATGGAGTGCGAAAATGGGGTAAATAAAGTAAGTTGGCTCACCCTTGTAGACTTCTTCACAAAGGTTGGAGTTATTGGTTCCTTGAGGTCCAAACCAGTCAAGAACTTCAAGAACAAGCCCTTAGCACCTCAATTCCAAGAGGAAGGTGAAACACTAGGTGTTGATGTGCAATAGTAAGGCACAAACACCTAGTGCACAAAATAAGCAAAGAAAAGAGAGATAGAATAGATATAGGATTTCTAACCTAAACCAGAGCTTCTCTCCTGTCTAAAAATGGCTAACTCTCTCAAGAACTTCCACCCTTGAGCCAAGAGAAGAGCCTTCTCTTGTATAGGAACAAAACTTACAAGTTAAGTCACCAAAGGGGCTCATCCCTCCATACACGTGTATGGAGGGGAAACAAATGCTACAAAGCTGTCTGAAAATATCTCCAAAGACAGCTGTAAAGTGGTCGGCAGGGCAAAATGGTCATTTTGCCAAAAATAGTGCCGACCGGTACAAAATAGTGCCGACCGGCACAATAAAGTGCCGATGACAATACCAGCCAGCCGGTGGCCTTTAGCCAGTGCCGGTGGTGTGTGGGGATGCCTCACAAAGCATTCCCTGCCCCTCCAAGGCAAAGCACAAGTGTTTGGTGCAAAACCAGACACAAAACGATCGAGTTCGGAGGTCCTGAGGCAAGGCGCGCGAGCCGAGAACTCTGGTAACTCCAAACGAACACAAACATGGATAATCACCGAGTGTTCCAACGGTGACGTCCAAGTCTTGAGGACGGTCAAAAATGGGGTGTCTACACAATTACTACCCCCTTCTCATGGGGGTACTTCAGCATCGGATGTAAAGTGGAAGAGACAACTCTCACTTGGTGTAGCCACGATCGTCCAAGGAGTAGATTAAAGATGGCTGGAACATCCAAGACATGGAACTTAATGTCCTGTTGTGCCAGGTCAACCTGAGTTTTGATCTGTACTGTCCCCATCACCTCCCAACTTGTGTTGTCATAGGCCCAAATCACCTGGGCTGTTGGTGCAAAATTTGTCGGCTTCAAACGGATAGCGTAGGCCGTATGCGATGAACACACATTGATTGCAGATCCTGTATCAACTAGGACAACTGGTATCCATTTTTCCGTACACTCCACAGAGATATATAACAGCTTGTTATGTTCAGAGCCCTCATGCGGTAATTCTTTATCTGTGAAGGTTAAAGTCGATGAAGTGCCACCTGGGAACACCAATCCCACTAACTGCTCGGGAGTTGTATCAATAGAAAGCTTAGCCTTGTCCATGGCTAATAGGACAGCTTGTCTATGAACCCGCGAAGGCCATAAGTAGTCCCTAGATGGAGATATATGCCTGAATTTTCTTCAGCTGCTTCAGTACAGCTTCTTCCTCTAGCAGTTTATCTTTCTGTTTTTCTGCTTCCCTATCCTTCCCTAATGTCTCTGGTTGGTCTAGGTGTGGGGGCTTAAAATACTTTCCACTTCGGGTCATGTGATCCACCTCCTCAATGTACCAGGTATCATCTGGTTGATTCTGCCCCCAGTCTTCATCAGTATAGGCGAGACGCAAGTCATCGTTGTAGACACCCCATTTTTTATCGACCTTCAAACTTAGACATCATCGATTAAGCACTCGATGATCGCGCATGTTTGTGCTCATTTCGAGTTTCTGGAGTTTTTGGCTGAGTGCCTTGCCTTCGAGCCTCTGAACTCTTTGTGTTTTGGCTTGGTTTGTGGACCATGCCTTGTTGCCCTTGCCTGGAGGAAGAGAGAGATCTGGAGACCACTTTTTGTGGTCATAGACTACTTTTCCCTCTTGTAGGCTAGTTTCCAATTTCCGGAGCCTTCGGATGAACGCCTTGTCTCGAGACCTCTTAACATTCTCTTCCTGGCTTGGTTTTTGGACCATGCCTTGTTGCCTTGGCCTAGAGGGAAACAGAGGTATGTAGACCACCTTTCCCTCTCGTAGACCACTTTTGTGCTTGTAGACTAGTTTTCGAGGCTTCCTGTTGTATGCCTTATCCCGCGAACTTTTGTCTTTCTTCATTTTTGGTTTGGTTTTGAACCAAACCTTGTTTTCCTTGATTGGAGGGTGGAATAAAGGGTGTAGACTAGTTTCACTCCCTAAAGACCACTTTTCTTCCCTGCCAGCCAGTTTTCTGGCCGGCCAGCTGGTCTTGGTGGTCTTTGGACCACCTAAAGTGGTCGGCAACCATGCCACTACCTTGCTTTCTTTGTACAGACCACTCCTCCCGCTTGCCGACCACTTTCTCTTCCTACAGACCAATTTTTCTAGTCGGCCGACCAGTGCAAGTAGCTAGCCGACCACTTCAACTGGTCAGCAGCTTTGCTGCACTTTTTGTAGATATTTTCCATGCCAGCTGTGCCAACTGTTGGGCACAGAAAGCATCCTCCATACGCGTGTATGGAGGGATTGATTCAAGCTTCAAGCTTGTTGAACAAGCTTGATGCATGGTTTTCTATAAAAGGGAGCCTCCTCCTCTTGTCTCAGGTTGAGAAAATTGCTTAGGACATATACATATATCTCTACCTTTATATTGTTTTATTTGCTTCAAATTTGTGCTTGAAAGTGTAGTTTCTTCACACTTTTGCACACAAACACCTAGTGAAACACCACACTCTTGTTGCTGAGGCACCTTCAAGTTGGTTTTGGAGTTTTTGGATTGCTTTTGGACCAAAAAGGTTGCTGAAGTTGCTGCCTTGTTCTTGTTCTTCAAGGGTGAGTCTCTAACCCCTTAATGCTTTGTTTTTGATTAAGTCTTTGGCCCTATTTGCATGATGTTTTAGGCCTAACTTTCTATTGTAAAAGGTTTTGATTTTAAGTGTTTGAAATGTTGGTTTGAGGCCTCTTTGGTGTTGGGGGTAGTCTACCCTCTTTTGTACCTTGTTTGGCTTTGTTTTGTGCCATCACTTTAGGCCATTGTGATCACCTTTATTTGGCCTTTCTACCACTGAATTCCAGAGGAATTTCAGGGGTGAAAAGTCTATTTTGAGGTCTCAAATGGGTGGGGGTTGTTGTAGACACCCCATTTTTGATAGTCCTCAAGACTTGGACGTCATCGTTTGAACACTCGATGATCATCCATGCTCGTGTTCGTTTTGAGTTCTCAATGGTCTCGGCCGTGTGCCCTGCCTTAGGATCTCTCAACGTGTCTATTTTGTGCTTGGTTGTGGACCAAGGACCTGTGGCTTTGTTTCTGAGGGAATAGGGTGGCTTGTTGGCCATCGCTACAACCCATCGGCCAGTCCTTGTGTTTGTCGGAATTGTTTCCATGCCATCGGCCATAAGTGGTGGCCGCTCGGCACTCTTTTTGGCTGATCGACACTCTTTTTGGTCGATCGGCCATATTTTTTGGCCGAGGCCTTTCAACCTACTTTTGCAGATATTTTTGTGCTAGCTGTGACAGCTGGTGAGCACAGATCTCATCCTCCATACACGTGTATGGAGAGATTGAAACAAGTCTCAAGCTTGCTCAACAAGCTTGAGATTTGATTTTCTGTAAGAAGGGAGACCCTTCACCCTTTCTAGAGGTTTTGAAAAATTGAGATAGAAGTAATATACATATCACTCTCTATATTTCCTCTCTCTCTCTCTCTCTCTCTCTCTCTCTCTCTCTCTCTCTTTCTATTTACCCTTGTTTGTGCTTAAAAGTGTAAATTCTTCGCACTTTTGCACTAAAGCACCAACTAGAACACCATACTCTTGTTGCTGAGATATTTGGGGGTTTTGTTTCAACTCCAAATTTGGTTTTTAGCTCAGAAAGTTGCTAGAGTTACCTCTTTGAAGTGGTTCTACAAGGGTGAGTCACTAACCTCCTTTTAAGCTTTGTGTTCATTGCTTACTTAGCCTTATTTGCATGCATATTTTGGCTTAACTCTTAACTGTGAAAAGATTCATTTTCATGTGTTAGAAATGATTGTTTAAGGTCTTGTTGGTGTTGGGGGTGATCTACCTCCTTGAGTGCCTTGTTTTGCCTTGTTTTGGGCCACCCCTTTAGGCTTTTGTTTTTGTCTTTGCATGACCTTTCTACCACTGAATTCCAGAGGAACTTCAGTGGTGTAAAGAGTGTTTTGAGGCATTAAATAGGAGAGGGACACCCCTCTCTCCTTGTGCCTTATATGTTTGTGTTGATGGCTCACCAAGTTGGCATGTTTTTATACCTCTTTGTGGCTCCATTTTAGTATGTCTTAGGCCTTGTTTTGCCATGATATCACACTATTTTGGCTTGGCTTGATCATATCATGCATGCTCCATGTACTTGTAGTACAAATCCAGTCACTAGCCTAACATGCATCATGTGTTTAGGCCATCATTCTAGCATGTTTTGGCTTAACTTCAAGAAGCTTTTATTCATATTTTACCATGCTCTAGCTCTTTTTTAAGTGTTTTGGGTCATGCATGCATTGTTTTGTATAGCCATGGTTCAATCTAGCTCACTAGCTTTGTGTTTGAGTCCACTAGCATGCTTTGCTTAAGCCATTTGCATGATTTGGTATCATTTCATATGTGATTTCAGTCCATGTTTCATGTTCATGTTCTCACATTTGTCACCCTTTCAATGCTTTGAAGAGTTGGTTCTTTATGCCTTAAGAATGAGCCATTGCGTACGCCATTTTGCCTAAGCTTGTAAGCTACCATATTAGTGTGTATTTGGGGTTATTTTGACATGTTATAACTTTGATTTTTGTTGTTGAAGTCACCTCATGCTTGGTTTTGATAAGTGTAGTGTAATACTCCTTATTAGCCTTGTGAGTTCATGCTTCATGCCCTTCATACTAGCTTGTTTTGGTGATACTCCATGCATGTTTTAGATGCATTTTGGCATGATCTAGAACTATTTTGGTTGTCCTTGGCCCCTCAAGGTTTGCTTTCTATAGCCTTGGTGTAAGTCTCTTTTGCTAGCTTCAAGCTTTGAGCACCATAGCATGCTTAATTTGTGACATGTATATGATTTGGCATCATCTACCATGACATTTCAGAGCATATAGACTTGCCATGCTCCCACTTCGTTCACCCTTTGAGTGCCTCTAAGGGTTGTGCATTGTTGCCTAGCTTATGGACCAATATGTGTGCATGCATGTTTTGCCTTTTGGTGCCTTAGTTTTGGTGTTAATGGCCACTGTTTTGGACCTACTTAGGTCTGTCCATGTGCTGTCTAAGTCCACTAAGTGTTGCATTACATGGTCCATTTTCATTGCATTGTTGTTTGTATATTTTTGCATGACATTATAATTTGCATGTTGTTGCATGTTCATAGTGTTTAGCATGTTGATTAGATAGCATGTTGTTGCATGCTTGATATATAGCATGTTGTTGCATGCTTGTTCCATTGTATTGTTGTTGCATGCTTGAGTTGCATTGCATAGTGCTTGCATGCTCATGTTGCATTACATTGTTTGCATGCCATTAGCTTAGTTAAGTTGTGCATGCATTGCATTATGTTTGGTTTGGGTGTTAAGCCAAACACGAGAAACGAGGGACGTTTCATACTTGAAGTAATGAAACGTGCCTCAATTCTCGGTCGCCGACCCTCTTGATCATGCATGATAGAAGTTCAGGCATTTTTGTGTCTTTTGTGCATTCATGTGATATTGATTTGTGCAACTCAGCCTCTTTGGCCATCATGCATCGAAATGCATGATTGATGGCTTGAGAGCCGAGCACTACACACCTTTGAGCTTTAAACATGATAAGGGGTGTAGTTGCACACACATTTTCTTGCAAATACATTGTTATGCCTCTATTTGTGCTCTGTTGCAGCAAAAAGGAGAGTTTGCAGGAAGATGTGGCTGATCGACCACTTAGTATCCCGATCGGATATCAATAATTGGCAGATAGCCTCAAATTTGGCTGATGACCTCTCAGCATGTCCATAAAGTGGATCAGAAGTGTTTTGGAGATTGGTACAATTTTCAGAAGTCTAAAACAGTGCAAACAGAGGCAACATGAGGCATGGTAACAAATTTCTGAGCGAGGCGGTCGAGCATGCATCTTCGAACTCTTAGAACTAAGCTGAGGCTTCGTAATTTGTAATTAGATTTACTTGATTAGTTAGCTCTTGAATTTGTGATTAAACTAGTTAATTTGTTAATTAGTTAACGTTTTGTAATAATTTGCTTAGTGTTAGCTAGTTATTCAATTTGATTATGTAATAATTAACCTAATTAGATAATTAGATTAGTTGCTTAGCTTAGCGTAGCTAGCTTAGTATATTCATTCGGACCCTCCGTCGAGAGGGAGAATTTTGTAATAAGTGTACGTGAGTGTGTGAATGTCTTCCAACCCCACGTCTTTCTCCCTTTTACATATTAGCTTTTGATGGTTAGTTTAGGGCATACTTCAATTAGCATCCTTATGCTTCGCATGTTTGCATCATTCATCTGTCTTGCCTGCACTGGGCTCGGCGCATCATACAAACCACATTGTATTTCAATACATTTACTTGAATACGTGTTCAATAGCATATTATCAAGTTGCACCTCATATGCCATCTTAGAATAGCCGAGCCTATTTCTAGTTGCATTTTGCATGTGTTGCATTAGCCATCTTAACATGAACTAGGATCATGCATGTTTCCCTAAGCCTACTCGAGGGTGGCAAATCCACGTCTTAGCCTACTTGTGAGTAGCACCTTCAAACCATTTTCAAACAAACAAACATGAGATGTTTTGTTCCAACTTAGGCGATTTAGTCTATACTTGTATGTTGTGCGCATCACGTAGTAATGATAGATTAATAACTGGAATAAGAACACATGTGCTTTCAAACACAAAATATCATGTTAGTAAAGGCCGATCTTTAGATCGGGCGAGCGGGGGTTCTCATTGCATGACCTTCCCTTCTCGTACCCAAGTTCCTGAGGCGAGCCAACTTTGGTGTTGATGGACACGTGGCCTTAGGCACGAGTCAGGGTTTCCTAAATTTTCTAAAATAAAACATTTAGGTGGCGACTCTGTATCTGGCAAAGCAGTCCATGTTTGGAACTTTTTTTTATAAAAACCAGTTTTCCAAAATGATTTGCCGGATTTGGACTCTTTGGTGATTTATTGGTCTTGCATTGCACTTTGCAAAATAAGATTCAGAACCGTGACACTAAATCCAAATTGTACTAGCTTAAGAACAAAATGATTTCGCACCTTCGCGCGCGGAGCATTGATGTTCGAGCCGTCTACAGTTTCTGGCAACTCTACTGGGGATTTAGAGAACTTGACTCGAACTCATGATAACTTGTTTCGATTACACTTATGTGTCTCTTTGCATTGCATTTGCATTGATGCGCCTAGGATACCGTGTTTGCCACATGCTAGTCCTGAACGGTTTGCTGGAGGCTTGCTTTGAGAAGCGTGCCATAAGGCTGACCGATTACGGGCTCTGCCACGACGGGAACACAAACCCCGATTTTTACCGGGGCACCCTTTTTAACCATTCGACCTAGTGCATATCGGAAACTGTAGTGACCATTCCAAGCTAGGACAGGTTGCTTACCTGATTATAGGTTGGTTGAAGCCGCTGTGTGTGTTGTAAAACCCTAGCTCCTGACAAGATAGGACACGGAAACCCTACTCCTCCATAGGGGTGTTTTGGCTCTCACTTGCTTGCTATGTGCTTTTAGAGTGCGTCTCCACAGGAATTCATGTATCAGTTTGCAAGTCTGGGTATCAGGCCTGAGGGCATCAGTATTTTAGAGAATTAGTTTTACTTAAGGGTATCAGATCTAGGGCAATGATTTGGGAATAGTGATCAGTGGTTGAGAACAGTTCTTTCAGCTTGTGTTTTCCAACTGTGTGTTGTCTTTATTTAAGCTGTTATGTTGTCCGTTTTTCTGCTCATTGTTTCCTTATTATGCTTTATTTATCTTTTTGCAAGGTAGTTTAGCACCATTGCATCCGACCGGGCAGATATTCCCAGAGCACTCTAGGTTAGAGGTCGTAGAATTAATCGATCTGAGGATCTAATTAACAGACAAACAGTGTTCCTTTCTTTGCCCCCGGTTACCAGACGGAGGTCAGTAAGGTGCAGTGTATCGGTATAGCGGTTGCCAGATCAGTGGTCCTTGAGTAGTCAGGCTGAGATTTTCAAGTCTACTGCAGAGACAGATATACCGGCTGTTCAGTTAAATCAGCACAATATGGTAGGAATAGAGGAGATGATGCGTTAGCTCAAGGAGAGTATGCAAGCCATGCAGCAGGATGCTGCTCACCAAGCAGAATTTGCCACGTGCCAAGCCAAGGTTATGGCTCAGCAAGCGGAGTTGATTGCTAGACTTCGGCAACAGCAACCACCACAACAAGCCATAGCATCTTCTTTGCACCCACCTCCTCCCCCACCTAGAGTTCCAATACTCAGGGAGACAGCTAACGTCCAGGAAAATACGGACGTTCCAATGGGGCCAGCTCCGCCCCCGATCCTACCCCAGCTATCCAAAGCACAGACCAACCTGGGGGATACACCGTTTGAGTTTGAGGTGGACCCCACGGCGCTAAAAGTGAGCAAGCTAGAAAAGCTATTCAAGACGCCTCAAGGCGTGAAATCCATTCCAGATATAGAAGATGGGTACACCGACTCTGCCAGACCGATTTAAAATGCCGCACATAGACCGTTTCGACGGGTCTGGAGATACTATGGTGCATTTGCGGCTGTTCTCGGATATACTAAGGCCAATGGGCCTCTCCAGATTGCAAAAGCTTTCCCTGTTTGGCTGGACCCTGTCGGGTGTAATGGCTATTTGGTATGCAAAACTGGAGGACTCTGGGAGGAGATAGCTGAGGCCTTTGTAGCTCAATACTCCTACAATACTCAGATCGAGGTCACAACTCATGATCTCGAGACAACTAGGCAAGAGTCGAAGGAGAGCTTCTCCGACTTCGTGACCCGGTGGAGGGCCAAGGCCTCGATGATGACCATCAGGCTGATCGACAAAGACCAAATACGGATAGTTGTCCGCAACCTCCAGCCCAAGCTCATGCAGAAGATGATCGTCCTCTCCCTTCCCACCTTTGCGGATCTACATGAGATTTGGGTGCAAATCAAGGATGCCATGAAACAGGGTCTGATTGACCATGAAAGAGAGCAGCCCAAAAGGGCATTCAACCGCAGTACGAATGCAGGCACAAGCAGTGCTGCAGCTGCCAAGACTTCAGACGTGGGAATGGTCACCACCACCACCCCAACAACCCTTACAGTTACACTATTCACCGGTGCATCCGGAAGTAGCTCACAAACAACCAAGTTTCCACTCTGAGGCCAGAGAACCTTTACCCCGCTATATATGTCTTTGTCCAAAGCTTTGGGGGTTTTGATCAGGAAAGGGCACTTGAAGCCCCTAGAGCTGTGGCCATTGCAAGAAAAGCTTCCCCCCTCCCATAACCCAGCTAAATACTATGCGTTTCACCAACAGCATGGTCACGACACCGACCAGTGCTTCAGATTGCATCACGAAATCCAGGATCTCATTGACAATAGGGTGATCGCACCCCCAGAAAAACCAAATGTCACATCCAACCCTTTCCCACCACATAACCAAGCTCCACCTCCCAAACGCATCAACTTGATCCAAATTGGGGTTGTGTCATATGGCCGTAGCATATATATCACCCATTCCCACCTATCCAAGCCGGAGGTGTTCATTCCTGACAGCCCTGACTTATGCATGTTGAACATCTCCCAAACCTAACCTGAAACGATAGTGGTGACTATCGAAGATAGATTTGGGTCGACTGTGGAGGCAGATCGGAATGACGATACAGAGCCTGAGGGGTTTGCGAGCTTCATGTACAACCCGAGATGTTACATCACATCATCAGGGTGGCTCAACGACGAGCCGGATGTTGTTAAGACACCTCATCCAGAACAGGGTCCGTCAGGGATAGGGACATCAACAGTGGCCGGAAGGGCCAAGAATCAGTTTGCACCTCCGGAGAGCACCAGTGTGAAGAATTTTGCTCAGAACAAGGGCAGTTTGAGTACGGAAGATACTGAACAGCAGGCTGCACTGAAGCAATTTGAGCGGGAAAGGATCGGAGATTCTGAGAGGGCCAGAAAGGCCAAAGCCCTTTCGAGGACTGAACGTGTTGTGTGCACAAGAACAAAACTTACTATGTGCACAAGAACGGAGCGTCCGCGAAACACGGAACGGAGAGTCTTTGTGGGCACAGGAATAGTTGTAACTAACCAGTGTTCCATTGCCGATGGCACGTGATGGGAAGAGGATGACTTATGTCTTGCCCACACAGATGAAGATTGGGGGAACAATCAGCCGGATGATACCTGGTTTGTTGGCGAGGTTGACCACATGACAAGGAGTGGGCGGTATTTCAAGCCCCCACACTTAGATTAACCAGAGGCGTCTGAAAAAGGACAAAGAGGTAGAGAAGCAGAAAGACAAACTGCTCGAAGAGGAGGCTGTGCTAAAACAGCTAAAGAAGATACAAGCAGACATCTCCATCTGGGGACTACTTATGGCCTAAAGAGTTCATAGACAAGTTGTCCTTTCTGCAATAGACAAGGCCAAACTTTCAATTGACACCATGCCTGAACAGTTGGTAGGGTTGGTTTTTCCCGGAGGAGCTTTCCCGACATTGACCTTCACTGATAAGGAGCTGCTGCCTGAGGGCGCAAGCCACAACAAACCTCTCTACATCTCTGTCGAGTGGAGAGAAGAATGGATACCAGTGGTTCTTGTTAACACAGGATTTGCTATCAATGTGTGCCCGTCGAGGACGGCATATGCTATCGGGTTGAAGCCCGCGAATTTTGTGCCAACTACCCAGGTGATACAGGCGTATGATAACACCAGCAGAGAGGTGATGGGAAATATACAGATTCAGACTAAGGTTGGTTCAGGATGACACGATATTGACTTTCATGTCCTGGATGTTCCCGCAACCTTTAATCTACTCCTAGGGCGGCCGTGGTTGCACCAGGTGAAGGCAGTCTCTTTCACCCTGCACCAGATGTTGAAATACCCCCACGAGAAGGGGATGGCTATAGTTTTTTGAAATTCATCAATACATCTGCCGATAGAGGTTTCTACACCAGTTATAAATATCGAGCATAGCGCGAAGGATGTGTTCCTGTCGGGATTTACCCTAGCCAAGGCCTGGGTTGTACAAAACTTACTAGCTATTGATGAGGGGTTATATGTCAGTGCGCAGTTTGTGTACCTCATGAGCAAGCTCCAGCACATCCCCGGGATGGAATTAGGGAAAAGTGGCCGGAAGGGCATTATAGTATCGGCGGAAGTGCCACACAATCCACATACCTCTGGTTTAGGTTATCGGCCTACCAAAGAGGACTGGGTGAGGAAGAGCAAAGAGATGGCTGGAAGAGCCAGAGCCAAGCAGGCCGAGAAGCATTATGAGTTGATGCATCGGCCTATCTAGGGTACCCTAAACAGACGTTTTGTCTGGAAGGGGGAAGACTTTCCATTCTGCGGCTTCCTAGAGCCATGGTTAAATGCAGAGAGGCGGCGCTTGCCGAGGTTCAAGATTTTCTTTGACTTGCAGTTGTTCGGGGATGATGTTGCCAAAAGAGCAGACAGACCCACCAGCTGAGGCTAAGCAGTGCAAAAAGGAGGTTTTTGAGAGCACAGAGATTAAAATGAGGGTAGCACTGGCTTGTCTACTTTCAAATCCTCCGATCGTACATGAGTGCTTGGGGGATAACTTCTCGATGTCCATGATTGGGAATGAAGTGGCTGTGAGCCCATCTTCAAACATTCTGGATGCATCCATTGCACCCTCCCTCGTCTGGCAGTACGAGGATGGATTTTTATCGAGAAGCACTGGGTCAGGTAGTGAGCCGGAATCTGATTCCATCAAGTCTGTGGAGTCGGAATCAGGTTCCATCTCATCTAAGTTTGAGTCCGATATTCTTGGGGGTGACAACCCGGATGCCACAGTCCTGTCTAGGTCATCTTTTTCTTTTTCCTTTAAGTCTGTTGTAACAGAAGAATCTAGCGATTTGGAAGTGATTAATGAGAATGAAATGGTTGTGGCTTCCGAGTACTTTTCTGTGCCTTTGATTTATTGCATTAATCAAGACTTTCAAAATTTCGATGAAAATGACGAGGAAGAAATTCCTCCGATTTTGAAACTTTTGCTTGATCAAGAGCAGGAGAGGTTTGTAAAACCCTTGGTTGATGAAATCGCCACAATTAATGTGGGTACTGAGAAGGACCTGCGGCTGGTCCAGATTGGGTCCACGTTGTCTTCGGAGGAGCATGAGCGCTTAGTCTCTTTATTAAAAGATTTCAAAGATGTCTTCGCATGGTCCTACGAAGACATGCTTGGAATCGATCCTCAGATTGTACAGCACCGGATCCTTCTTAACCCAGAGGCCCGACCTGTTAAGCAGAAGCTTAGAAGGATCCACCCAGACTGAACTCTCAAGATCAAAGAAGAGGTCACCAAGCAAATTGATGCAGGGTTCCTGCTGGTATCTGAATACCTAACTTGGTTGGCCAATATAGTTCTGGTGCCGAAGAAGGACGGCAAAATTTGGGTATGTGTGGACTTCAGGGATTTGAACAAAGCCAGTCCGAAGGATGACTTTCCTCTACCACATATCGATGAACTAGTGGATTTCACTGTTGGGCATACGTTGCTCTCATTCATGGATGGATTTTCTGGCTACAATCAAATTTTCATGGCACCCGAAGACCAGGAGAAGAGTTATTTCACCACCCCGTGGGGGACCTATTGTTATAGGGTTATGCCGTTTGGGCTGAAGAATGCTAGAGCTATATATCAACGGGTTGTGACCACGATTTTGCACGACATGATCCATAAAGAGGTGGAGGTGTACGTGGACGACATGATTGTCAAGTCCAAGGAAAGAGAGGGCCACTACACTTCCTTGCAAAAATTCTTTCAACGGATCAGAGAGTGTCGGTTGCGACTGAATCCTCAGAAGTGTACCTTTGGTGTTACAGCAGGGAAAATCCTGGGGTTCTTGATCACACAGAGAGGTATCGAGGTCGATCCTTCCAAAATCAAGGCCATCTTAGAAATGCCACCACCAAGGACTGAAAGGGAGGTGTGAGGCTTTCTGGGTAAAGTGCAATTCATAATACGGTTTATTGCAAAATTAACCTTGACTTGTGAACCACTTTTTGGTCTCCTGAAGAAAGGAAAGAAGTTCTAATGGGACAGTCGATGCCAAGCTGCTTTCGAACAGATCAAACAATATTTACAGAACCCACCTGTGTTGTCACCGCCTGAGCTGGGGAAATCGTTGATTCTGTACCTTTCAATGACTGAAACTACAATGGGCTGCATCCTTGCGCAGGAGTCTGAGGACAAAGTGGAGAGAGCTATCTACTACCTGAGTAAGAAAATGCTGGATTACGAGACTCGCTACACTCCGCTGGAGAAGGCTTGTCTGGCCTTGGTATGGGCAACCAGGAAGTTGCGGCACTACCTGTTAGCTCACTCCGTAATACTGGTTTCGAGATTAGATCCCATCAAATATCTCTTTGAGAAATCGGTGCTTACGGGTAGGCTAGCCCGTTGGTTGCTTCTGCTTTCCAAATTTGATCTAAAGTATGTGACGTGTAAGTTAGTGAAAGGGAGAGCGGTAGCGGAGTTCCTAGCCAATCACCCAATGGAAGGGGGTGAAGCAGTTGAGTACTTGTTCCCAGATGAGGCCATTCTGCATGTCGAAGAAGAGACTTGGACGATGTACTTTGACGGAGTGTCAAACCAATGCGGGTATGGTATAGGGGTGTTGCTGATAGCACCCGACAATTCCCGCATATCCTTTTCATTCAAACTCTTATTCAGAGTATCGAACAATCAGGCAGAATATGAGGCATGTATTGTGGATTAGAAGCCGCCCTAGAACTAGGGGGAAGACGGTTGGATGTCATCGGAGACTCGAACCTTGTTGTATCTCAAGCTAAAAAAGATTGGAAAGATAAAGAAGAAAATATGAGAATCTACCACCAGACCTTGGACGTTCTGATTCCTCGCTTTGAGAAACTAAACTTCACTCATCTGTTAAGAGAGAACAACAGGTTCGCTGATTCATTAGCAACTCTATCTTCTATGATAGACATCCCTTTCGGAGTCCGAATGCGTCCGATCATCATTGAGCGAAATTGCGTGACCGACGAAGTGATTCTTTGCCATAGATGAGGTACAAGATGAGAATCCTTGGTATTACGATGTCTGGAACTTCTTAGAAAAGGAAGCATATCCATCAGGGGCAAATGCCAAAGATAAGAGGGCAATTTGAAGAATGGCTGCTCAGTTCATCGTCTGCGGGGGTAAACCGTACAAGAGGGGTCATCTCGGGATGCAAAAACTGTGTGTTGGTGCTGAAGAATCCAAGCACCTGATGGAGGCCATCCATGGAGGAGAGTGCGGAGCACACATGACGGGGTGATGTTAGCTCGGAATATCCTTAGACAGGGTTATTACTGGTCCACCATGGAGGAGGATTGTATTAGAGAAGTACAACGTGGCTTTTCGTAAGTCGTCTACATATCGGCCGCAAACCAATGGAGCAGTTGGGGCCGCCAACAAGAACATCAAGCACATTCTACAGAAAATGGTGGAAACCTATCGGGACTGGCCAGATAAGCTATCATTTGCTCTGTGGGGCTACCGGACTTCAATTCGAACTTCTACTGGGGCAACTCCGTATTCCTTGGTTTATGGGATGGAGGTAGTTCTACCTATTGAAGTTGAGGTTCCGTCATTACGGGTATTGGCTGAGTGTCAGATAGCTGAGGCAGATTAGCCGCAAAGCAGGTTCGAAGAACTCATGCTCTTTGATTAAAGAAGGCTGAAAGCATTGTATCACGTCCAGGGTTATCAACGAAGAATTGCCAGGGCTTTCAACAAGAAGGTTAAGTCTAGGAATTTGAAGGAAGGGGATCTAGTGCTCAAAGACAACCGAGCTCCCATCAACGACCCTAGGGCAAGTTCAGACCCAATTGGACTAGCCCTTACATCATCAAGTCTATTTGGTCAGGCAAAACTGTCGTTCTGATGAACCTAGATGGCCTAGAGTTCTCCCAACCGATCAACATGGATAAGTTGAAGAAATACTATCCCTGAGTGGCTCGTTAGGCCGAAAACCCGAAAGGGCGACCTAGGCAAAAGTTAGAGCATGAAAATTTTGAAATTATAAAAACTAAGCTTGCAAGGTTGCAAAACCCAGAAAGAGTGGCCTTGGAAAAAGTTAGAGCACAAAAGGAGAGTGTTAATACATGAGTGAACCGGAGCCGAACTACGTAAGGCTTGATTCTCATCTTTGGGATACGTAGGCAACTTCGTCCTGAAGTCCAGCCGTAAATACTTCCAAATCAACTTTGTCTGTATGATCATGTTGGTCATCTTTGTCTATTTTGCATCCAAGAGCTCAGTTGTGATCTCCAGTGCAATGCTATTCAAACTAGGGGCAACTTTCCAGTTGTTGGGATCCGGGGTTGTGCATCTCAGTGATAGCTTTCAGGAATGTCTAGTTCCGATCCATAACGAAAATAGTTTTGAAAAGTTTTAATAAAAGTTGATTTTGCTCAAATTAATCTTTTTACGACTTAGACCATTTTTGGACCAAACGGAAAATTTTCAGTACCCACAACCTTTAATTATATTGGTTTCAGTACAGAGTTCTCCTGCTCTTGAATACAAATTGAAGTTGTTTTTTTATTGCATTCATAAAGAAAACTTGAAAGTATTGACTAAAGCAAATAAATTCGGGGCATAGTTAGGTGTTCCTGCATCCCCTCCCAGAGCTGGTCGAAGCCTCTAATGCCAACGTAGGTCCAACCTGCGCCTCTTCATCAAGCCAAGCTATGCACTCATCAGAGAGGGTGCAACTAAAAGTGGGAGCGGGGGCCAGGAGCTCCCTCGTCCTCCATGCTATGGCATACCGAGCTAGCTATGCGCCTCGGACCGGAAATACAGATGGATACTCTATCCCCTCCTCCGGGCAAGTCTGATCATGACTAAACTAGCGCCGAAATCAGAACGGGAAGTAAAAGACACAGTGTGTCAGGCCGATCAACTGAATCCCGGACTGGCGAGTCATGCTGTAGCTCATTGCTGGTAAATTAAGCCAGGGGCAGCGCCAAGCAATACTGGTAGCAGACAAACTACACATCCAGTCGCACCACCATCCCTCATCAGGGGCATCGACTAGGTGTTGTCGGAAGAAATAGCTACGAGCTGAATATGCTGGGCATGAGTCCACAATCTTCAACTTATCCATCAACCATATCTAGGGAGGGATGAAAAATGAGAGATTAAAGAATAAAGAGGTGTATGTTGAGAGAAAAAGTGAGAAAAGGGTTTTGAGAGAAAAACCGAGCCTGGGGGCCAAGTGATGTGAGAAATATATGTGAGATGGGGTGGGAAACATTACCTGCAGCAGTAGTGGACTCCCCGCGAATCTAGTCGTCTCCCGGCGATGAAAAGTGTCCAAACCCATCAATGTCTCAGCTAGTGTCATGGCGATGCAGCTCTTGCCCTCTTTTAAACCCTCGGTAACTTCAATCAAACGAGTGCTAAACCCACCGGAGCCTGGGGCAAGCAAGAAATGAGACAACATGCACTAGCAAAGCGCATGTCGCCGATAACCTTGCCAATGATGGTTGCTGCGGTCATCGGTATCAGAAAAATGACAAATCAAGCTCGGAATGTCCAGCTCTCTGTCGTGAATCAATGACCGAACGTCATGCAAAGTAAGGCCGCACATCCGTCGTAAGGCTTGGACGTAGCCAAAGCAGAATTGAGGCAAGATTTCTTTATCGTGCTTGAATTCCATTAAGGCTTGGAAGTCCTCGAAAGTGGAACATATCTCTTGACTACCAAAGCTAAAGACGTGTGTCACTGGATTCCAAAACCTTGCCGTGGCATGAAGGAATGGAAAACACAGCGGGGTGCGACTCAACGTGAATAGTGCATTTATTCCGAAGCCCTGAAAATTCAGCTTTTCCGAGCCATCTAAGTTGGCAATCCAATTTGTGAGATTTTGGACAAGAAATGCTTCCATTTGGTGCAAAAACTGAGTTGAAATGGAGAAACTACGAAGCTGGGGCTTTTGTAGAACATATGGTGTTGAGTGGAAGACAGGTGGCAGCATTCTGGAGGTTCTTGCCATTTTTGGCCGATCGGCCAAAAAGAGTGCCGATCGACCATCTTTTTAGCCGATTGGCTAGTAATTATTGCCGATGGTCATTTCTTGTGGCCGATGGCCTCTCACCTTGGCCGATTGCCTTCCCTTTTGTTCTCTAGGCTGTCGATGTGTTGGAGATGTTGAGACTAGGCTGTCCATGTGTTGGAGATGTTGAGAACTTGTGACTTGTTCCACTTCAAATGCCTTTCGGTGATGATTTTACAAATTCACGCCTATGTTACTTCAATTTGTTTATTGAGTTGTTGTACTTTTGTTTATCGAGTTGTATTTTGTGTTCTTTAGTCCTTGCGTTGCTTATCGAGTTGTATTTACATTTGGGTAGCATGTCAAGTTCTTTGTTTTGCTTATCGAGTTGTTTTGTTGTCAGTTGGTTCACTACCTGATTATTGCAATTCGAGCGTTTAGTTTTCAAAACAAAGTTCAATCTCATTTACATTGTTATGTAATGTGATGCGATGCGATGCGATGCTTAGAATGTACAAATGTAACACTTTTTCAACAAAAAGAGCTGTTTCATTCCATCATATTTTCTTTTGCAAAAGTACAAAGTTTTAAAGAAAAATAAAATATGCCTGAAGCAGTACAATGTGCAAAACTATTAGTAAAAAGAAAAGTAAAGCAAAAAAGAAGAGCAACATCTGGATCGGTGCCAGTCGCCTCAAGTGCGAGAGTCCGTCCTCATCCTCTTCTTGGACGAAGGTCCAGGATCACCACTGTCAACTCATTGTTTGAGCTCGAATCGAGCCATCGGCCTCATCTGAGATGACTCGCCTCATCAGACGACTCGTTAATCGGGCAGCGCCCTGAGCTACTCCCAGAGTGAGTACGCCTGGCCCTACTGCGGCTACATGTTGAGATCCCTCGTCTTGCTCTCCCCGCTCCTCAGGCAGGAACTGATGGTCCTGCTGAGGCACCCCCTATGGGCGGTATCTGGAATGGGGCCTGAAAAGAAAAAATTGGTAGATGCATCAGTTATGCTATGCAAAGTCGAGTATGGTATCGAATACAGTATATGAGTACCGCTGTATGAATGTCGTGAGCAGTGTATGGTTACAAAGTATGAATGTTGTGAGTAGTATGTGAGTTACAGTGCATCAGTGTCGTGAGTGGTATGTAAGTGCAGTGTATCAAGTGTCGTATTGATGATGTGATGTATCAGATTATGTATGGAACAGATTATGCAAAATTTTGGGACTGAGGTTAAACGAATTTAGCGGGATACTGTAAATGCTCAGTAGGTCTATGCTCCTCTATAGCATCCCCATCACTGAGGCTGACAACTCCAGAGCCTCTTTAGTATACTCGATGGAAGCTTGCAAAAGTGTTGAAGTCATCAGTAATCTGTGGATTATCCAATGAAATGAAATGACTGTACAGAGTGAAGAGTATAACACATATCGGGATCGAGCCGCGAACTCCGACAAGCTCATGATCAGCCGAAGAAGGAGCAATGGGTATCTAATAAGTCTCCCCATGCTGTCCTCGGCATGTCATGGCGGTGGGCAGCTCTGGCCACTCTGCTCTTTGTCTCCTCCGGGACCCACTCCTGTCGCGGGCCTGAGTCACCCTCGATGCTTCTACTCCTCCCACAGGAGCTGCAGGCCTCTCCCTCTCGACTCGATGAGCACTGGCCAGTGGTCGCATGAGATTTGTCTGAATAAAGTTGGTGTAGTCGCCCTCATCTCTAAAAAAGTCATCATCCCAACCAATCATGTAATCAATCAACTCCTAAGGGGTGTATGTCGCTGTATGTCTCATGTGCGAGGGAGGCGGGACCGGGACTATCTGCTCAGGTAAACCAAGGGTCTGCCGTAAGAAGTGCTCACCCAAATACCAAGCTCGCAGACCGGACCCTCCAGCAAGACTCGGAATCAGGCAGTCTCCCAAGCACCCATGTGCTGGTCCTTCACTACATCCGGTAACGCGGCCCAGGGCTGCCAAGTGATCTATAAATGACAGGATATACAGTTTGTTATCTGCTGTTGAAAGTACAATGTAAAGCGAAGCTTAAATAAACTGTAATGTTCGAAATACCTCTATTGCGGTAATGGTGTCAAAGTACCTGCAGAAGAACAGGAAAGACTCCCGCAGCCTCCACTCACATCTCACATCGTATCGATGAGAATATGGGATAATAAGGGGCATCTCCATCTCCAGCTCTGGTGCAAGCCTTGGAAAGTAGGCATACACCCACAACTACAAAGTGTAACAGGGTAAGAATGAGCATGTTTTATCAGTAAAGCAGAATGTGGATAAAGCAGAAATCGGAGAATGATGTATAGTATATCGTGCAGTGTGTGAAGTGTCTTGTGCAGTGTGTGCGGTGTACAACTAGTGTAAAGTAGATTGCGTGTATGCAGTGTGTGTGGCGTGTAGATAGTGTAAGGAAAAACTGTAAAACAGAAAAGGAAGGTGTACCTCCCAGGCTCGCTAGTAGCCTCCTAGCAAATGTCCGCTGCAGCGGGATGAAGAGCTCATGTACCCGTAAAGCATGGCCAAGCCTACGCCACCCTAGTCGTAACGCCGAATCTGGGTCACGTCCACCAGTGCACTCAGCAGATAGAGGCCCACTGTGTTCGCCCGGTGGGCGAAGAGAGTGGTGACCAACAAGAACATCAGGAACCCTCGGGCATACCGGCCCACCTCCTCGCGGGTCGTCGGCGCCTGTACTCTGAACTGGTCCTCGAACCACAAGTACCCCATGAACCCTGGCCTAGAGAGAGGCGGGTGAGCACCAAGCAAGAACATCTGGGCAGCATCCCACTCGCCCATATCAGTATTGAAAAGGATCGGATCACCCCCTACTCCTATGCTAGTGAGCATGGAGAAGTTGAAGGGAGTCATTGCCATCTCCCCCACTGCGGAAAGGTGGAAGGAATCGGTGGTGTCCCACCACCTCTCCACCAGTGCGCCTAGAAGGGGCCTACTCACAATGAGGCACGAGAGTCCCGTGCAGAAAATGCCGAAGCCAAAGTGGTCAACAATCTGGCGGACTTCATCAAGCAACTCCATATACCAACCCTGGGCTATGGTATTCCCATACCCCTAGAAGGCATGGGAATCTCTCTGTGTTTAAGACCAAACAGATGCGAAGTAGTGTCAAAAATATAGTGTTTGAATGCCTTCAGAATTGATAAAAATGCACTGTGAGTGCATATGTTTGAGTTGAAATAGATATTATGTATGAATGTGCTCAGGGTGAACTAACCATGTGATCTACAAGTGTGTTTGTGATGATCAGATCAAGGGCAGTATCAACTATCCAAGCTAAACGATCTACATTGTAGAAAGTAAAGAGAGGAAGAGTACACCTTAGCAGCGCCGAAGGATAGGTGTGACTCCGGCTCACGTAGCAGGAGGTCCTCTGGAGTGCCTTGCACGTAGCTCCTGAATTGGCAGATGCTATCAGGAGGCAATACATGTATTGCGGGCCGGTATGTCGCCGGATCGAAAAGTCGAACACTGAGAGGTAAGAGCTCGACCTCGGGATCCGTGTCCATCTCTGGAGGAGTCCCACCCCGTGGAATATCGTCCGTCATCTCGAAAAGAGTACAAAAATGGTCGAAGGTATGGAAAATGGGTAAAAATGCAAAAAGTCAACCGAAAGTCAACCCCGAGGGGTGAAAAATGAGAGAAAAAGTCGAAGTGCGGAAGAAGGCACAGAAACCGAGGCTAACTCGGTGGAAACAAACCCCAAGTGTTGGAAATCGAGAATGTGGCACCGAAATCACATTTTGTTCGGTTCAAAATGTTTGGAACGAAGAGGGTTTCGCGAATTGAAAGTTGCGGGAGGTTTGAAAATGAGAGAAAAGCACGAATTGAAGGGAGGAAAATGACCTAGAGAAGGAGGAGAGGGAATTTCGGCTAAGGAGAAGTGAGGAAATAGGGTTTGAAGCCCTATACTTAAAGACCCAAAGAAAATGGACAAAACTGCCTCGAATCTGCCACTTTTGGCCGGTAATCTCATTTGATGGCCGATGGATGGCCGGTAGCTCTCCCTTATGGTCGACGCACCTCCAATGCCCTTGTTTGGGTCAATTATGTTGATTGGTACCCTCATCTTTCAAGAAAGTGCACGAAAATACACTTATGAAGCTTAAGCAGCCTTCGTGGTGGCCCCAAATCGTGTCTTTCGTGTGCGGCACTTGATACGCACGAGATGTATCCTTTTTTTTTTGTATCCTTCTGTATATTGAAAGAATTGCTCGAGAATTGCTTTTGAATATCTTGCCTTTCGAGTGTTTCGTCATGTTTGTAAGGCGCGCATTTGTTATACGTCTTTTCGCTCTTGCATTGAGCATGCCTCATCCCGTTTTAAAGTTGCATCTCAACATTGTGGATAACATGCCTTTACCATGTTTGCATTGTCATGCACACCTCACTCGCATTGTTATGCACACACTATACGCGTTGTTGTGCACGTTTTGTTTGCATTGTCATGCACACCTCATTCGCATTGTTATGCACACACTATATGCATTGTTGCGCATGTTTTGTTTGCATTGTCATGCGGATCTCACTCGCATCGTTATGCACACACTATATGCGTTGTCGCGCGCATTTTGTTTGCATTGTCATGCACATCTCACTCGCATTGTTATGCACATTGCTTGCATTGTCGCGCATGTTTTTCCTTGCATTATTATGCACATTGCTTGCGTTGTCGTGTATACTTTTCCTTGCATTGTTATGCACACATTGCTTGCGTGGTCACGCATGCTTCTCACTCACATTGTTATGCACATTGCTTGCGTTGTCGCGCATGCTTTGCTTGCGTTGTTGTGCATGCTTTACTGGCATTGTTATGCACTCTTCATTTGCGTTGTCGCACATGCCCTACTTGTATTGTGATGCTCGTTCTAGTTGCATTGTCATGCATCTTTTCACTTGCATTGCTATGCAACCTTTTCCCTTGCATTGTTATGTACGTTCTATCCGCATATGTTTCTACTATATTGAACCAGTTGAATTTCTTTCTTTTGCAAGCACGATATTGTATGTACGGTTCATTCAGCGAAGTTCTAGTTCAGTTTGACTGCAACCATTCTCCGCTAGCGTGCCACATTTGGACGTACCCGCACTGTTACGTGCATCGCGCTTTCTTGCGCAACCTTTTTCCACTTGCGTGCCGCGTTTGGACGTACCTGCACTATTATCTGCATCGCCCTTTCTTGCGCAACCTTTCTTCCCTAGCGTGCCGCGTTTAGACGTACCCGCACTGTTATGTGCATCACGTTTTCTTGCGCAACCTTTCTCCACTCGCGTGCTGCGTTGGGCGTACTCGCACTTTTATATGCATCGCGCTTTCGTGCGCAACCTTTCTCCTTTCGCGTGCCGCGTTTGGACATACTTGCACTATCATGTGCATCGCGCTTTCTTGTGCAACCTTTCTCCACTCGCGTGCCGCATTTGGACGTACTCGCACTTTCATGTGCATCACGCTTTCTTGCACAACCTTTCTCCACTCGCATGCCGCGTTTGGACATACTTGAACTTTCATATGCATCGCCCTTTCTTGCGCAACCTTTCTCCACTCGCGTTTTGCGTTTGGACGTACCCGTACCTTTATGTGCATCGTGCTTTCTTGCGCAACCTTTCTCCACTCGCGTGCCACGTTTGGATGTACCTGCACTTTCATGTGCATTGCGCTTTCTTGCGCAACCTTTCTCCACTAGCGTGCCGCGTTTGGACGTACTCGCACTTTCATGTGCATCGCGCTTTCTTGCGCAACCTTTCTCCACTCGCGTGTCGCGTTTGGACGTACTCACACTTTCATGTGTGTAGACGTCCCCGAACGACCCGGGAGGATGGGTCCCGTTCTGTTCATTTGGGCTCACTACAGTTCGGACTCAAATTGTCACGGTTCTAAATATGAACCAAAGAGTCCAAATCTGGCAAATCGTTTTTGAAAACAGATTTTTTTTGTAAAGAAGTGCCAAACATGGACTGCTTTGCCAGATATAGAGCCGCCACCTAAATATGTTATTTTGGGGTAATTTAGGAAACCCTGACCCGTTTGCCTAAGGCCAAGTGCCCATCATCACCAAAGTTGCCTCGGCTCGGGAACTTGGGTACGATTGGGGAAGGTCAGCTATGAGCACCCCCACTCGCCCGATCAAAGATCGGCCTCTACTAACCATGATATCGGGTTTTGAGAACATTATGCGTTCTTATTCCGGTTATTAGCCTAAATTTACTACGTGATGCGCACAGCAAAACAAGTATAGACTAGGTCGTCTGATTTGGAACAATGCATCGCATATCCGTTTGTTTTGAAAATGGATTGAAATTTAATACTCGCAAGTAGGCTAAAACACGGGGTTTTGACTAATTATTCCAACTCAAGCAACCTAACCTTCACCCATAGGCATTCAGGCAGTTTATATCACATAAGCACATAGCCTCATGGTAAGCATGCTATCATGGCAGTCACTCACACACATGCAAGGATGCTAAAGCATAAACACTTACCGAGTACTCCGAACCAAAACAGAAACTAGTTAGTAATCATATACATGATCCTAGTTTATGTTAAGATGGCTAATGCAACACATGCAAAATGCAACTAAAATAGGCTCAGCTATTCTAAGAATGGCATGTGAGATGCAACTTGATACATGTATTCAACTTGGTATTGAAATACAATACAGTTAGTATGATGCGGCAAGCCCGGTGCATGCAAAACAGATGAATGATGCACGCATGCAAACCATAAGGTATGCTAATTTAAATATGCCCTAATACTAACCATCAAAAGCAGGTAAGTAAAAGGGAGAAAGAAGTGGGGGTTGGAAGATATGCACACAGGCACCCACACTTATTACAAATTCGCCCTCGCTCGGAGGGACCAAAAGAATAATACAATTTAATTAACCTACAAGCTAATTAAATAATTACAGTCCACTTAACTAATTAATAAATCAATTAAGCTACTGAAAGCAGTAAAAGGCCTCGGGAAAAAGGATGCATGCATGCTCGGATTGGCTTCACTCGAAAATCCACTGCCATGCGCAAGCTGCCTCAGTTTACCCTGTCCTGCTTCTCTGAAAATTGCACAAGTCCCAAGGTATACTCTATGGACACTGTGGGATGCCACCGGCTAAGACAAATAGTCACCGACCATGGCAGGATGGTCATCGACCATTGGTTGAGCTATCGGCCATCAATAATTGGTCGATCGGCACTTTATGCAGTCGACTGGCCAATTCTTCCTACAGAAACCTGTTTGACAGCAGCAGAGGGCAAAACGTGGCATGACAATGCATTTCATGCAAATGTTTGCACCACCATCCTCCCTATCATGTTTAAGACTCAAGGGAGTATGGTACTCGACCCTCGGACTACCAATCACGCATTTCAATGCATGATGGCCCAAGGTGCCAAGTTATGCATTTTAATGTCAAATGAAATGCACACAAAACACGCAAATGATCCCAACCTCTATCATGGTTTATCAAGAGGCAAAGCATGCATGCTCAATGAAATGCAATCTAGACATGCAAGCTAAGTATGCAACATGAGATGCAAACAAGCAAGCATGCAATAGGCACACAACCTAAACGTGCAAACATGCAACCTAGCATACACAATGCTATGGACTATATGGCACACACAATGCTGTATGAACTATGGCATGCTCAATGCAACTAACCACCTAGCATACACAATGCAAGGAGTGACATGGCATACACAATGCTAACAACATAACATGCACAACACATTGTAACATGGCATACAAGCACAACTCTCACTGGCACTTAAAGCATGGATACATGGGAGTATGGCACACTTACAAACTCTGAAATATCATATCCAATGATGCCAAAACACTGAAATGCCTCAAGCAACGCATGCAAGGGACCCCAAAACTCAAAGATAAACAAGGCTATTACACTACAACCATGCATGGCAAGCACCAATCGACCAAGAGGCCTAAAAACAAAGCTAGGGCAATCCAAAATAAGCATAATATCAGTTCAAGGCATGGCCAAAAGGTGCTAAAATCAAGGGCCCACAAAGCATGCAAAGAAGGCTAGTGAACCGTGAGTTACACTACAACTATATGAAGCATATGAGGGCTCACCAAACTAGCCAAAAATAGAAGTATGCCATGCCAAAATATGCCCAAATAACTACTGAAACTCAGTCAATACATGCAAGAATGATGTGCCCCTTTGGAAGGCCATGCAAGGGGTTGTTCTACACATACATGATGGACATACAAAATGGCAAAACCACCTCTGGAAATAGGTTATGAAAGCCCTAAAACCTACCAAAAAGGCCCTGAAATTAGTCTAAGCCCCTTTGAAAGGCCTTGAATAGGATTGTTCTACACATGCATCATAGACACTTTATATGGCAAAATGGGCTCCGAACAGAGCCTATGCAGACCTTAAAACTCACCAAATAGGACTTAAAACATGACTTCACAACATGCAAATAGGAGCCCCTTTGTAAGGCCAACAAAGATATTAAATAAGACAATAAGGAGATGGGATGACCCTCTCCTTCTTAGGACCTCAAAACACCATCCCTACCACTGAAATCCCTCTGGATTTTAGTGGTGAGAAGGCCAATACAAGGTGGTCCCAAAGCTCACAAAAAAGGCACAAAAATGAGGCCAAACAAGGCCTAAGAGGGGGTAGACGACCCCAAACACAAAAGTGATCTTAAAAAAACTTAAAAAGGAGCTCAAAATAAGACTTTTTTTTAGTTTATGACAAAGCTCAAGACAGTATGCAAGATAGGCTAAAAGCCTGTGCAAAAACGGGGAATAAAAGAGGAAAAAGGAGTTACCCTTGTAGCTCAACAAAACTAGCATCTTTTCTGGACCAAAACCAGCTCCTTAAGCCTTCTTAAGACCTTCCAAGAACCTTAGGTTGATGGTGGAAGGGTTAGGCTAAGAGTTGGTGTGCAAACGGGCCAAGAACTAAGCAATTTGGAGCTCAAAGTAGAGAGATATGGAAAGATATGTATGTCTCTTGCCTTAGCAAAATTTTTGGAACCCTTGCAATGGAAGAGGAGCTCTTCTTTTATAGAGGAAGAAGGGTCCAAGATTCTCTTAGAAGCTTGGAGCAAAAGGGCCAAGCTTCTTGGAGAAGCTAGGCAAAGGGGTCAAGCTTCTCATAGAAGCTTGGAGCAAAAGGGCCAAACTTCTTGGAGAAGCTAGAACAAAGGTTCAAGAGGTTCAAGCTTCCTCAAGAAGCTAAAACCAAGGGTTCAAAGGGTTCAAGCTTCTTGGAGAACTAAAACCAAGGGTTCGAAAGGTTCAAGCTTCCTCAAGAAGCTAAAACCAAGGGTTCAAAGGGTTCAAGCTTCCTCAAGAAGCTAAAACCAAGGGTTCAAAAGGTTCAAGCTTCCTCAAGAAGCTAAAACAAGGGTTTAAAAGGTTCAAACCCCCCTCAAGAAAAGGTCTCAGCCAGAAAAGGTGGCCGATTGACCAAAATCATTGGCCGGCCGACCAAACACAATGCCAACCGGCCAAAACTTTTGGCCGGTAGCAAGAAAACAGGGCCGGTGGCATCATACCATGGCCGGTGAGGTGTGGAGATGGCCAACAAGCTGTTTCCCACCCTCAGAAGCAAAACACAAGGGTTTGGTGCAAAACCAAACACAAAACAGGCAAGTCGAGAGGTCTTGAGGCAAGGCGCGTAGCCGAGACCTCTGAGAACTCAGGACGAACACAAACATGGATGATGTAACGACCCAGAAATTCTTTCCTCCGCTCGAGCGGAGGAGTGGCCGCTCGAGCGGACTTTTGGGGTTCCCAGCAATTTTGCAGCGGCCCGATATTACAGCGGTTGTGATTCTCACTTTCGGCGGGGAGTTGACGCCGAGCGACGACTTTGTTATCTGCGCTCGGCGCAAGGTTGGGCGCTTCGGCGAATCGCTGGTTAAGTTTGATTCTGAAGTATGAGGGCTCATTTTGATGATCTCCTTAGTGTAGTTGAAATGTTCTTACCTTATTTTGGGATATTGATTGAGATGATAAGATGATGGTAAAGTGAGATTGGACCAAAAACCTTAATCTGGATAATTCGTTTACGACCAACCGTCACTCATTTGTCCTTTCTTTCTTTTCCACACTTTGAATTTGGATGTGAGGTTAGAATCATTGGAAAGCTTATTTCCGGGGCTTCAATTTGGACACAAGAACGACCTAAAACGGAGTGCGGATGGAAGAGTTGTACCTATTCAAAGATTCGAGTTACATCTTTGAGGCGAGGTCCGCTCGAGCGGAAATCAGTCCCCACGAGCCGAAATTACGGACAGCAGCTTTAAAAAACGGGTTTTGAGATCATTTCTTCCATTTTTCTTTTCCCCTCTTCTTCCCTCTTTACCTAAGTCCGAAACCCTAGCCCCAAATCCTTGATTCCCTCTACTTTGATCAACAATCTACCATGGTTCTTACATCAAAGATGGAGAGGGCTTGAAGATCTATATTTTCAACCGATTCGGATTGTGAAGGATTCTTCTCAAAGCTTAGTTTTCTTGCTTGGTTCTTGAGGTAGAGGTTCTAATTCCCTTCAATACTTACCTTAAGAGATAGATTTGTGCTATTTCATTATATTAAAGTGAATTTTCCATGTTTGGAGCATGTGGTGTATAGTATAAGAATTGGGGAGGGTTTTGGGGTTTGAAGGTGTTGAGAGTTAAATTGATGAGTTAAAATGGTGGATTGTAAATCCTAAATGTATAATTATTGAGAATGGTGGAATATAAAGTGGTGATTTAAGAAGTTGGAATTTTTGTTGACAATCTTCATTATTTCTTGAAACCCTAAGTGATTGATGTTGATAACCCATGAATTGGGCCAAATTGGAAGTAAAATAATGAAATTGGGGTGTTGAATGATATGTGAACAAGTTTAATTAGATTTCTAAGATGTTTTGAAATAATGTTAAAAATTACGAATGAATCTTGTTATGGGCCTTGTGAATCATGTTAAAATGAGAAAGGAAAATTAGGGGAAATGATTTAAAGAATTAATGTGGGACTTCATATGTGTGTAGGACACGCATCGGGAGGAATAAATGCTTCGCCAATGCACTTTGTGAGTAATAGTACAAAGATATACATTTTATTTAGCATCGATAATTATTATTACTAGCATACTGCTTTCTTGTAAGTGTTACACAAACATTTATGATGGTTGAAAGTCAATGTGAGCGTTGAAAGATTGGCATACATCGGTATGACTTTGAAATGACCTGCTCTCAATGACGAATAATAATTCTCTATTATCTATAAGCAATTCTTAATGAATAAATGGAATTATGTTTATCTTTAAACCAAATATCTGTATGAAACTGAGAATGTTCCATTGTGTTACACATAGACCTGAAGTCGTTGAGAATCTATGATACGCATGTAAATGTTTAACATTATTATGAGACTCACGTTAGAATGTGGGTTATTCTGTCCTTATTAAGCAGACTGGTATTCTAAGGAAACTGAAGTTATTTCTATAACTGTTTCGGTTGTGCTATGCTATAACATGATATTAACTTCTGTTTGATTCAGTGTATGTTTTGTAACATAATGTTCATTAATATCATTCTGATTTCCGTCAGTTACGATAGTAGCATATGTGTTGATTGGAACTCAAAGAGAATGAAATGTTGAAAAGATATCGTACATAGTAGTATATTACGGGCTAAAAGGTTATCGTGCATAATTATGCGTTACGGGCGAAGGTCATTACGGGCATAAGGTCGTTTCTAAACCCAAAGGTCATTACATTATTCTGGCTGATAGGTACATTACGTCATTTTAGGCATATGGCCATTCTGTATTGCTCATGCGGGACTTAAAGCTACTCATATGAAATTAGACCCATGTGTGTTTGAGACATCTTTGAGAATGTAGTTAATCATATACTGCGATTATATATTTTATTGTTTGAGTTGAACATTTCATGATTTACGTACTATTATTCACTGAGCTTGACTCACTTTATTTTATGTCTGTTTCTGTAGGCACTCAACCTGGGGGTCAACCTTAACCCGTGGCTTCCGTTACCAGTTGCCAAGCCTTGAGTATCTAGATTCTTAGGTGTTGACCGTTCAAGTTATGAAGTTTTGCTAAGTTTTAATTTATACCCTAAGTGATTATTAAGCTTGATGTATATGTATATGTATTTAGCTATCTCCAGATGCACATCAATGTATATTTATCTGCATTATGTTTTGTCTGTGATCCTGGCATAGTAGTGGTAGCTCAATGGATATTATTTTATGCTATTGTATGATATTAAATGCTTCCGTCCAGGCCCCATAGATAATATTTATCAGGTTTGGTGTCCATTTTCGAATGGGTCATGCCCAAATTTTTAGGGACGGGTTTGGGGCGTGACAGATGATCACTGAGTGTTCAAACGGTGCTGTCCAAGTCTTGAGGACAGTCAAAAATGGGGTGTCTACAATGTGCATCGCGCTTTCTTACGCAACCTTTCTCCACTAGCGTGCTGCGTTTGGACGTACTCACACTTTCTTACACAACCTTTCTCCACTCCCGTGCCGCGTTTGGACGTACTCACACTTTTATGTGCATCGCACTTTCTTGCGCAACCTTTCTCCACTCGCGTGCCACGTTTGGACATACCCGCACTGTTATGTGCATCGCGCTTTCTTGCACAACCTTTCTCCACTCGCCAGCATCGCGCTTTCTTGCGCAACCTTTCTCCACTCGCATGCTACGTTTGGAGGTACTCGCACTTTCATGTGCATCGCGCTTTCTTACCCAACCTTTCTCCACTCGCGTGCTATGTTTGGACGTACTCGCACTTTCATGTGCATCGTGCTTTCTAGCCCAACCTTTCTCCACTCGCATGCTACATTTGGACGTACTCGCATTTTCATGTGCATCACGCTTTCTTACGCAACCTTTCTCCACTCGCGTGCCGCTTTTGGACGCACTCGCACTTTTATGTGCATCCCGCTTTCTTGCGCAACCTTTCTCCACTTGCATGCCACGTTTGGATGTACTCGCACTTTTATGTGAATCGCGCTTTCTTGCCCAACCTTTCTCCACTCGCGTGCCGCGTTTGGCCATACTCACATTTTCATGTGCATTGCACTTTCTTGTGTAACCTTTCTCCACTCGCATGCCACGTTTGGATATACTTGCACTTTCATGTGCATCGTGCTTTCTTGCGCAACCTTTCTCCACTCATGTGCCGCGTTTGGATGTACTCGCAAGTTAATGTACATCGCGCTTTCTGGCGCAACCCTTCTCCACTCGCGTTTGACACGCATCTGGATGCCTTCCTCTTTTTTCATTTGATACGCTAGGAAGTGTTGTGTTTGGGACTTTGAGTATTCTCGGTAGTCGATTTTAGTCTTCTCCACGTGAGACGCAGTGAGAATTGCATAATTTTCTTACATCATTTCTGTTGAAAGGTATGGGACTATTCTTTCTCATTCACTTGCTTAAATTGTTGTATTTGTTTTGCATGAATGCTTCATTACAGCTTTCTTTGCATGATCATAAGTTATGTTCAGCATCGTGCATGTCATTTGCATCTTGCCCTTCCCTACGGGAACATCTCTTTGTTATCTTGTATGCTTGTCTAAGTCTTCAGCTTGGTCAAAAATGGGTCGTCTCAGGGCTTTGACATTCACTCCCATCATCTTATGACTTTCGAGTTCTGTCAAAGAGGGGCAACTGAAGACACCCCATTTTTGACCGTCCGCAACACTTGGACGTCATCGTTTGAACACTTGATGATCATCCATGCTCGTGTTCGTTTTGAGTTCCTGAAGGTCTCGGTCGCGCGCCTTGCCTTAGGATCTCTCAACGTGTTTGTTTTGTGCTTGGTTGTGGACCAAGGACCTGTGGTTTTGTTTCTGAGGGAATAGGGTGGCTTGTTGGCCATCCCTACAACCCATCGGCCAGTCCTTGTGTTTGTCGGCCTTGTTTCCTTACCATCGGCCATAAGTGGTGGCTGAACGGCACTCTTTTTGGCCGATCGGCACTCTTTTTGGTCGATCGGCCATATTTTCTGGCCGAAGCCTTTCCACTTACTTTTGCAGATATTTTTGTGCCAGTTGTGATAGCTGGTGAGCACAGATCTCATCCTTTATACACATGTATGAAGGGATTGAAACAAGTCTCAAGCTTGCTCAACAAGCTTGAGATTTGATTTTCTATAAGAAAGCAGACCCTTCTCCCTTTCCAGAGGTTCTGAAAAATTGAGATAGAAGTGATATATCTCTCTATATTTCCTCTATATATATATATATATATATATTTACCCTTATTTGTGCTTAAAAGTGTAATTTCTTCACACTTTTGCACTAAAGCACCTACTAGAACACCATACTCTTGTTGCTGAGATACTTGGAGGTTTTGTTTGAACTCTAAATTTGGTTTTTAGCTTAGAAAATTGCTGGAGTTATCTCTTTGAAGTGGTTCTACAAGGGTGAGTCACTAACCTCCTTTTAAGCTTTGTGTTCATTGCTTACTTAGCCTTATTTGCATGCTTATTTCGGCTTAACTCTTAACTTTGAAAAGCTTCATTTTCATGTGTTTGAAATGATTGTTTAATGTCTTGTTGGTGTTGGGGGTGATCTACCCCCTTGAGTGCCTTGTTTTGCCTTGTTTTGGGCCACCCCTTTAGGCTTTTGTTTTTGTCTTTGCATGACCTTTCTACCACTGAATTCCAAAGGAATTTCAGTGGTGGAAAGAGTGTTTTGAGGCCTTAAATAGGAAAGGGACACCCCCCCTCTCCTTGTGTCTTATATGCTTGTGTTGTTGGCTCACCAAGATGGCATGTTTTTATACCTCTTTGTGGCTCCCTTTCAGTATGTCATAGGCCTTGTTCTTCCATGATATAACAATGTTTTGGCCTGGTTTGATCATATCATGCCTGCTCCTTGTACTTGTAGTACAAATCCATTCACTAGCCTAACATGCCTCATGTGTTTAGACCATCATTCTAGCATGTTTTGGCTTAACTTTAAGAAGCTTTTGTTCATGTTTTACCATGATCTAGCTCTGTTTTAAGTGTTTTGGGTCATGCATGCATTGTTTTGTATAGCCATGGTTCAATCTAGCTCACTAGCTTTGTGTATTGAGTCCACTAGCATGCATTGCTTGAGCCATTTGCATGATTTGGTATCATTTCATACATGATTTCAGTCCATGTTTCATGTTCATGTTCTCACATTTGTCACCCTTTCAATGCTTTGAAGAGTTGGTTCTTTATGCCTTAAGAATGAGCCATTGCGTACGCCATTTTGCCTAAGCTTGTAAGCTACCATATTAGTGTGTATTTGGGGTTATTTTGACCTATTATAACTCTGATTTTTGTTGTTGAAGTCACCTCATGCTTGGTTTTGATAAGTGTAGTGTAATACTCCTTATTAGCCTTGTGAGTTCATGCTTCATGCCCTTCATACTAGCTTGTTTTAGTGATACTCCATGCATGTTTTAGATGCATTTTGGCATGATCTAGGACTGTTTTGGTTGTCCTTGGCCCCTCAAGGCTTGCTTTGAATAGCCTTGGTGTAAGTCCCTTTTTGCTAACATTAAGCTTTGAGCACTATAGCATGCTTAATTTGTAACATGTATATGATTTGACATCATCTACCATGACATTTCAGAGCATATAGACTTGCCATGCTCCCACTTCTTTTACCCTTTGAGTGTCTCTAAGGGTTGTGCATTGTTGCCTAGCTTATGGACCAATATGTGTGCATGCATGTTTTGCCTTTTGGTGCCTTAGTTTTGGTGTTAATAGCCACTGTTTTGGACCCTCTTATCCATGTGCGGTTTAAGTCCACTAAGTGTTGCATTACATGGTCCATTGTCATTGCATTGTTGTTTGCATATTGTTGCATGACATTATAATTTGCATGTTCATAGTGTTTAGCATGTTGATTAGATATCATGTTGTTGCATGCTTGATATATAGCATGTTGTTGCATGCTTGTTCCATTGTATTGTTGTTACATGCTTGAGTTGCATTGCATGGTGCTTGCATGCCCATGTTGCATTACATTGTTTGTATGCCATTAGCTTTGTTAAGTTGTGCATGCATTGCATTATGTTTGGTTTGGGTGTTAAGCCAAACACGAGAAACGAGGGACGTTTCATACTTAAAGTGATGAAACGTGCTTCAATTCTCGGTCGCCGACCCTTTTGATCATGCATGATAGAGGTTAAGACATTTTTGTGTCTTTTGTGCATTCATGTGATATTGATTTGTGCAACTCGGCCTCTTTGGCCATCATGCATCGAAATGCGTGATTGATGGCTTGACAGCCAAGCACTACACACCTTTGAGCTTTAGACATGATAAGGGGTGTAGTTGAACACACATTTTCTTGCAAATACATTGTCATGCCTCTGTTTGTGCTCTATTGCAGTAAAAAGGAGAGTTTACAGGAAGATATGGCCGATCAACCACTTAGTATTCCGATCGGCTATCAATAATTGGCTGATAGCCTCAAATTTGGCCGATGGCTAGTTTTCTTTGGCCGATGGCCATACCTCTTAGCTGATGACCTCTCAGCATGTCCATGAAGTGGATCAGAATGTTTTGGAGATTGGTACAATTTTCAGAAGTCTAAAACAGTGCAAACAGAGGCAACATGAGGCGTGGTAACGGATTTCCAAGCAAGGTGATCGAGCATGCTTCTTTGAACTCTTAGAACTGAGCTGAGGCTTTGTAATTTGTAATTAGCTTTACTTGATTAGTTAGCTCTTGAATTTGTGATTAAACTAGTTAATTTGTTAATTAGTTAACGTGTTGTAATAATTAGCTTAGTGTTAGCTAGTTATTCAATTTGATTATGTAATAATTAGTCTAATTAGATAATTAGATTATTTGCTTAGCTTAGCGTAGCTAGCTTAGTGTATTCATTCGGACCCTCAGTCGAGAGGGCGAATTTTGTAATAAGTGTGCGTGAGTGTGTGAATGTCTTCCAAACCTACGTCTTTCTCCCTTTTACTTATCATCTTTTGATGGTTAGTTTAGGGCATATTTTAATTAGCATCCTTATGCTTCACATGTTTGCATCATTCATCTGTCTTGCATGCACTGAGCTCAGCCCATCACACAAACCGCATTGTATTTCAATACATTTACTTGAATACGTTTTCAACAGCATGTTATCAAGTTGCACCTCATATGCCATCTTAGAATAGCCGAGCCTATTTCTAGTTGCATTTTGCATGTGTTGCATTAGCCATCTTAACATGAACTAGAATCATGCATGATTTCTAACTAGTTCTTTGTTTTGGCTCAGAGTACACTATAAGTTTTTATGCTTTAGCATCTTATATAAGTGTGAGTGTTGCCATCATAGCATGTTTGCCATCAAGCTAACTACTTAAGTGTTTAATTGCATGAATTCCTGTGGATGAAGGTTGGATTGCCTGAATTAGAACAATTCATCAAAATGCGAGTTTTTAAGCCCACTTGAGGTGGCAAAATCATGTTTTCATAAGCCCACTCAAGGGTGGCAAATCCATGTCTTAGCCTACTTGTGAGTAGCACCTTCAAACCATTTTCAAACAAACAAACATGAAATGTTTTGTTCCAACTTAGGCGATTTAGTCTATACTTGTTTGCTGTGCGCATCATGTAGTAATGATAGATTAATAACTGGAATAAGAACACATGTTCTTTCAAAAACAAAATATCATGTTAGTAAAGGCCGATCTTTAGATCGGGCGAGCGGGGGTGCTCATTGCATGACCTTCCCCTCTCGTACTCAAGTTCCCGAGCCGAGGCAACTTTGGTGATGACGGACACGTGGCCTTAGGCACGAGTCAGGGTTTCCTAAATTTCCCAAAATAAAACATTTAGGTGGTGACTCGGTATCTGGCAAAGCAGTCTATGTTTGACACTTCTTCATAAAAATCAATTTTCCAAAACGATTTGCCGGATTTGGACTCCTTGGTGATTTATCAGTCTTGCATTGCACTTTGCAAGATTAGATTTAGAACTGTGACATTGAGTCCGAACTGTAGTAGCTTAAGAACAAAACAATTTCGCGCCTTCGCGCGCGGAGCCGTGACGTTCGGGCCGTCTATAGTTGTCCCCCCTCCTCTTCTCTTGTGTTCTTGTGTTGATTGCTCATCAAAGTAGCATGTTTGTTAAGCTTGTTTTGGCTCCATTCATCCTATTTTTGGCCTTATTTCACTATGGCATACCTCTGTTTTGGCTTAGTTTAGGCGACCCTTGCATGCTTCTTATGTGAGTATTGTAATCCTACTTGTGGCTCATCAAAGTAGCATGTTTGTTAAGCTTGTTTTGGCCCCATCTTAGCATGTCGTAGGCATTCTTTTAGCATGTTATATCTATGTCTGGGGTTGGTTTGATAGCCTCTTGCATGCGCCTTGCCCTTGTAGTGCAATTCCACTCACTAGCCTAACATGCATCATGCTTTGCACCATCATTCTAGCATATTTTTGGCTCCACTCTAGCAAGCTTTTCTTCTTGTTTTTCCATGCTTAGGCTCTGTTTTAAGTTGTTTTGGTCATGCATGACTTGCTTTGTATAGCTATAGTGCAATCTTGCTCACTAGCTTTGAGTTTCCAAGCCACTAGCATACATTCCTTGGGCTATTTGCATGTGTTAGCATCATTTGGTATGTGATTTCAGTGTGTGTAGTGTGGTCATGCCCTCACATATTTCGCTCTTTCAATGATTTGGAGGGTTGGTGCTTTATGCCTTAAACATGAGCCAATATGTATGCCAGCTTGCCTAGGCTTTTGGGCTACTATTTCAGTGTGTTTTCAGTATTATTTTGCCATGAAACAACTCTGATTTTTGTTGGTAAAGTCATCTCATGCTTGGTTTTGATAGGTGTAGTGTAATCATGCTCATTGGCCTAGCTTACTTGATGTTTTAGCTTACCATGCTAGCTTGTTTTGGCTACACTCCGTGCATGTTTTAGCCTTGATTTGACATGCTCTAGGACTGTTTTGGGTTGTCTTGGCCATATGGTTCATGTATTACATAGCTGTAGTGCAATTGGCCTTACTAGCCTTGAATTTTGAGCCTCCTAGCATGCTTCATTTGTGACATGTGCATGATTTGACATCGTTTCATACATGATTTCAGTGCATATAGTATTGTCACACTTCCATGTTTGTCAGTTCTTGATCATGTTTGAGAGCTATGCTCTTATTGCCTAGTTGATGGGCCATTGCATGAGCATACATATCTTGCCTTTTTAGGCCATCATTTTAGCATTTTGGCCGCTGTTTTGGCATGATTCAAGTCTTTCCATATTCGGTTTAAGTCCATTGAGCATTGTATTGCATGCCTCTTGTGAGATGTTCTTTCCTAGCTTTGATGCCTTAAGCTTCCAAACTTGCCATGCATGCATTGTTCATATGTTGGAACCTTGTGCATGCCATTCTAGAATTCATAGAAGAACATGTTGTTTGCATGTTATTATATTGCGTTGTGTTTGCATGTTGCTATATTACATTGTGTTTGCATGTTGTTGCATTACATTGTGCTCACATGTTGTTGCATTACATTATGCTTGGAATGTTGTTGCATTGCATTGTGTTTGGATAGGGTGTTAATCCAAACACGAGAAACAAGGGACATTTCATACTTGAAGTGATGAAACGCGCCTCATTTCTCGGTCGCCGACGCTCTTGATCATGCATGATAGAGGTTAAGGCCCTTATGTGTTATTTGTGCATTCATTAACATTGAATTTTGCAACCTTGGCTTCTCGGCCATCGTGCATTGCGATGCATGGTTGGTGGCCCGAGAGTCGTGAACCGCACTCCCTTGAGCTCACGAAATGATAGGGAGAGTGGTTGTGCATACATACATTGCAAATACACTGTTGTGTCCCTTCTTGTTCTCTGTTGCAGCAAATTGGAGCTCGACCAGAAAAAGTAGCTGGCCGACCACTTTTTCTGGTCTGCAGCATGTGTAAGTGGTCTACAGGTAGTCTACAACACCATTAAGTGATCGACAGCCTCCCTAGAGATTCCCGTGTAGGAGTAGAAGCTATCTGGAGGTTTGTGCAGTGATCTAAAATCAAATGCAAACAGAGGCAAGTTGGGGCATAGTGATGGATTTCCGAACGAGGTGATCGAGCATGCATACATTTCTCGCCTCAAGGCTCCTGTTTTATTGCTTTGCTTAGCTAGTTAGCTATTTGGTTCTATACTTAAGTAGTTAATGCACTTAGCTATTCATTTATGTTTGTAATTAGTTAACTTGTTAGTTAATTAGCTTCGTTTTGTAATAATTAGTTTAATTAGCTTAGATTAGCTAATTAGCTTTCTATTTGGACCCTCTGTCGAGAGGGCATAACTATTATAATAAGTGTGCGTGTGTGTGATGCATGTCTTCCAATCCCATTTCTTTTTCCCTTTTACTTATCTGCTTTTGATGGTTAGTTTAGGGTCATTTTCAATTAGCATCCTTATGCTTTGCATGCGTGCATCATTCATATGTCTTGCATGCACCAGGCTCAGTGCATCATACAAACTGCATTTGATTTCAATACTAATTTGAATACATGTTATCAAGTTGCATTCACATGACATCTTAGAATTGCCGAGCCTATCTTAGTTGCATTTTGCATGTGTTGCATTAGACATTCTTGACATAGCTCGGATCATGCATTGATTACTAACTAGCTTCTTTTTTGGCTCGGAGTACACTGTGAGTGTTTATGCTTTAGCATCCTTGCATGAGTGTGAGTGATTGCCATGTTTAGCATGCTTGCCATGAGGCTAACTGCTTAAGTGTTTAACTACATGAATGCCTGTGGATGAAGGCTTCATTGCTTGAATTGGAATAATTCATCGAAATGTAAGTTTTAAGCCCACTTGAAGTGGCAAAATCATGTTTTCTAAGCCCACTTGAGGGTGACAAATCCGCGTCTTAGCCTACTTGCAAGTAGCATCTTCAAACCATTTTTGAAAAATGAATAGAGATGTTTTGTTTTAACTTGAGTGATTTAGTCTATACTTGTATGTTGTGCGCATCTGTAGACCGCCTGAGAACTCTCGCTCAGCGTGCGAGGGTGCGAATTCGTTTTGTTCTTAGCTACTACAAGTTCGGACTCGTGTCACGGTTCTAAATCTAATCTCACAAAGTGTAATGTGAGACCGATAAATCACCAAAGAGTCCAAATCCGGCAAATCGTTTTCGAAAACTAATTTTAATAAAGAAGTGCCAAACATGGACTGCTTTGCCAGATACAGAGTCGCCACCTAAATGTTTAATTTTTGGAAAATTTAGGAAATCCTGACTCATGCCTAAGGCCACGTGTCCGTCATCACCAAAGTTGCCTCAACTCAGGAACTTGGGTACAAGAGGGGAAGGTCATGTAATGAGCACCCCTGCTCGCCCGATCAAAGATCGGCATTTACTAAGCATGATATGTTGTTTTTGAAAACACATGTGTTCTTATTCCAATTATTAACCTAGAATTACTATGTGATGCGCACAGCATACAAGTATAGACTAGATTGCCTAAGTTGGAACAAAACATTTCATGTTTGTTTGTTTGAAAATGGTTTGAAGTTTGCTACTCGCAAGTAGGCTAAATCGAGGATTTTGATAAATTGTTCCAATTCAAGTAATCCAACATTCCCCCACAAACATTCAGACAGTTATATCAAATAAACAGTTAGCCTCATGGCAAGCATGCGTTCATGGCAACATACACATCTCATGCAGTATGCTAAAGCGTAAACACTCACAGTGTACTCTGAGGCAAAATAGAGAACTAGTTAGAAATCATGCATGATCCTAGTTCATGTTAAGATGGCTAATGCAACACATGCGAGAATGCAACTAAAATAGGCTCGGCACTACAACAAAATTGACTTTTTATGACACCACATCAACGACATACAATAAATGCACGCCGTAGTTTCTCACTTTTACGACTTGCTTTTTTTGCACATCGTAAATACTTTTCCAACCACGGCATGTCTATTGCGTAGGCCGTGAATGGTAATAATGATGATTTTTTTACGGCTTGCAATGTATGCCGTAAATAATAAAACTTTCTACGACGTGCATATGGCGTGCCGTCAATACATTAATTATACACGACGCACATACGCTAGCCGTGAAAAGTGAATATTTTTCACAGCGCGCACAACGCCCACCGTTAAAAGTATTATACTTTTTACTACGCACACATCGCCTGCCGTTAAAAGTATTACCTTTTCACGGCGCACAATGTATGTCGTGAATTGTATGATAAAAAACACAAGTGCCAAAATGAAATTTGGGTGCCAATATTTTTTCCCCAAAAATATATTAGAGTTTTTTTAATAAAAATATATACAAACTGTTTGGCTTCTATTTGGTTCTAAAAAGAAGATAGAAAGCTGTAAATCGATAACCTAGAAGAGAGGGGAGAAGAGAGAGGGGAGAAAGGGAGACTGGTGTTCAGCGGTATGAGATTTCGAAGGGGAACGATCGATGGTGGCAGCAATCGACGAAGGGGAACGATTGATGGTGGCAGCATTCGACGGTTCGGCAAGACTGGTTCGGCGACAGCAACACTTGATGGTTCGAGACTGGTTCCACGGCTCAATGGTTTGGTGGTGAGACTGCTTTTTTCTCTTCTCTTCGGCCTGGAAAAAATCTCAGGTATGTTCAGATTCCCCCCCCCCCCCTCTTCTCTCTTCCACACGCACATTCGCTCCATTTAGGATTAGGACTTTTTCGTTCGTGTTCTTGCTTTCTAGTACTTCAAGTATTGAGCTCTCATCATTTTGTAATTCCTAGATGGAACTCTTTTTCTGTTTCTTCACCCTTGTTCCTTCACAACTCCTCCAAGCTCGAATCGGTACTTTTCTAGGGTTTTCAAAACCCTTTTACCTTCAAAGATTCACACCTGTTTCAGCTTGGGGGGATTAGGGCCTCAATTTGTGTTTCTTTGTTGATTATTGTACAATTCTGGTGAACAAATGTTTGTGAATTGGAAATTTTGGGTCTAAGATCTGTTGGAATAAAAAATTTCTGGGTTTGTGTTTGGATTGAGGATTTAACACGAGAGAATGAAAGTTTAAATTGATTGTTAATTTGGATAATACCTGTTTTGGGTGATTGCATGAAACCAATGGAGCATGTTAATTTGGATAATTACCTGTTTTGAGGATTCTTGTTTGCTCATCCTTTGGAAACGAAAATATTGTTTGTGTCAAACATGACATTCTTAAAAACGAGTTCATGAAATTTGATAACGCTCGATGAAACAAGTTATCTTTCTTATGTTGATTTTACTTTCTTCAACTATGCATAAAAATGATCAATTTTAATAATGAAATTTGTCAAGACAAAACTGTGTAATAAAATGAAAGATGTTGTTTTAGCAAGTTATTTAATGGGCTTATTTGCAGCTTCCAACAAGCCAAAAATTGTTAATCAAAAAACAAATATTAAAAGTATCTCTCCTTGGCTTTTCAATTTTTTGTACTCAAACTATGTTGACAAAAAATATTTAGTTAATAGTAATATTTTTCATTTATTATGTTGGCAGAAATATTTATTTAGTTAATAGTTAATAGTAATAGAAATCATTACTGTACATTAAACTTTTATAACTTTTTTCGATTTTGAGTTATATGTATTTCCACCCCCAAGTTAACCAATGGTCACATGTACATGTAGATTTATCATATATATGAAAATATTTGAGTATTTCCATATATATTTAGTTTCAATTCAATTGTTTAACTCCAATGTCAAAACTAAATATTATTTATTTATTAATTTTGTTTACTAGATTGACTAAATAATAAATGAAAATATAAAATGTCATATTATCTGAAATATAAAACAAAAAGTTTAAATAGACCCCAAAATCAAATTAAATATTTACTTTTTATTCTAATTTGTAAAGTTATATAAAAGATTGAATTAGATTCATATAAAAAAATAACGTGTTCATGTCTAATATGAACATCTGAGATTCTTATTTTCCGCTTACTTTTTCTTCTTTCACTTTCATCCAATTTTTTTCCCTTCTTTTTTCAAAGTTAAACCTGTTTTTCTCCCTTACCTTTTTTTTTTTTTTTCCTTTGTCCTTTCACTTTCTCTGAGTGCATAACTTTTCAAGCTAACATCCTCTCATCAGTTTAGTCACCGATCAACGAAATCTAGTTACTAAAACAAGACCAAGTTACAATTGACCAAAATGAGCTCTTTAGGTATCATTGTGTCCATATTGGTTAAATATCTTATAACTGTATTTGAAATTCTAGAACTTAAGACCAAATATTTTTATTTAAAAAATAAATAGAAGTTGACTGTTCTATACCCATATGCAATCAATCATCTAACTGAAAGCGACCTCTGGCAAGTTTGTAAAACTTGATACAGAGATTTCTAGAATTGCAGATACTCGTCTTTTTCAAGGTTGCCCATGTCCACTCCAATAGAATTGCAGATACTCTTGTTTGACCTAGCTCATCAGAGTTGTTTGGCCAAGCTTGAACTCAATTCAGTTTGAGCACATTTTCTTACATTGTCTCGATAATACTGATGTGTCTGTTTCAAGTTGACTCGTACTAATACAAGTCTGATGCCAAAATTAGTGTTGGCAGCAGTGGTCTTTATTTAGGATTGAATAATATATGGTTTTGCTGTTGAAATTTGGTAAATATTGACTGTTAGGGGTTTTATGTGATAATAGAAGGGTACAGTTTTGAGGGATTATTGAAATAAAGGATAGATGAAGTTTAGGGGTTGTCCAATGGTTGTGAACAATAGTACCATGAGAGTAGTAATAGTGGTCATTTATGTTCTTGTAGACCCTAGGGTTGAGTAATTGTGGTAGGTAAGAGATTGGGGTTGTGCTATATAGGAATTTTTGGGCTGGGGAAATAAGCCTGACATGGATATGGTTTTGAATTTTAAAGCTTAAAAGTGTAGAATGTTAAGAAAAGGAATATTCTAGGAATCAACCTAAGGTTATAGGTGCATTGCACAATTTCAAGAGAGTTTTAAAAATTCATAAATTTTCTAACGAGTTTCTCCATTGAATTGGAAGAGTCAAGCTCATAGACTTTAAGACTTATTAAGTTATCAGACTAATCTAAAACTCACTAGTCATATAGTAAGATCCTAAAATAACTACAAACTAGACTATGTGAAGCTCCAAGATGGTTTCAACTTGAGACAACTGATTTGCAATTATTGCCACTTCTTTAAACTTATGCTTTGTTGAGGTGTTTTTTTTTTAATTTTATTTTTTTATGGCCTTAGCTCTGTTTTTGTCAACACCAATTGATGAGTTTGAATTTGCCTCTGCTGAGCAAAGCCTGAACTATTTCATGAATAGTGTAGTTCATGTGCAGCCATAGTTTATTAATTTCTACAGCTCTACATGAACTTCCTTATTTGACAGTGTCTAATTTGTTGCTAATGCTATTATATTTCTGTTAAACATAAAATCCAGTCACTCATGGTTTCTATGTTTTTAAGTAGAGGTTGACATGAAGCGTGAAATGGAGAGGAAGGAGCAAGATTATAATAAGATTCTAAAACAAGACCAAGTTATATGCCAATTTTCAAATATATGCCAATTTTCAAAAAATACAAGGCATGACAAGTGGGGCACACACAAAATATATGGTTTTATATAATTATTATAATGTCATAGTTATAAATATTTCACTCAAAGATAACAAAAATGCAACACCACTAATTTATTAAGTTTGAAGGAAGAGGAATTAATATATATAAATCTATGTAGTTTTTTTTTTTTTTTTTTTTTTTTGGTATTGTTGTGGGTTAGGTTATTTTGTTCAAACTTCTAATGTCTTTCATGTGTGTTTAAACAATAAACATGTAGGTTATTTTGAGGGCATTTTTTAGTTGAATTTATATTTTTTCATTTGCAGTCCATGCTTTGAATAAAATGCCTTATTCCAAGCTCAATTCAAAGGCATTGGTGTTAGGGAGGAGTCATGTTCTTGACATACAAATGCCTCATAGCATCTTCGAGAAATGAAAGAGGTCTCGTTTGAAACAACTTGTGCAATGGTGTGGATCAAAATATGATGGCCTTGTCATATTTGATGAGGTATATTTTTGGGTCTCCTATGTAATATATGAGTTGATGTATAAGCCTATCTTTGTTTCATTCGAAAGCTTCACATGGTTGTTGCAAGAATAGATTACAATTTCTTCTCTTTCATTGCTAATGTTCAGTGGCCTTATTGTAGTGTCATAAAGCAAAAAATTTGATTCTGAATGGAGGGCAACCAACACGTATGCAAAGCAGTTCTTGAGATTTAGGTTCTTCGAACTGATTTATTGTTACATATAATGCTTCCTAAAATGTTTATACTTTCTCGTTACTTTGATATAACTTTGACTATAGTTCTTGATGTTTATTACTTTCTACCTAAAATATTTGTTTCTGAAAAAACTGGAAAAGTATTACACTGAACCTGCAACATACTAGCCAAGCATAAACATTGACTTGGACTTAAACAACTACTCTGAACATTCTCTCAAATCCGGATCTGTGCAAATCTTGCATGGGCTGAAAAATGCATAACTTGGCCATCAAGTGTTGACAATCAGGTTGAGAACATGTGCTTGAAAGTTATTCTTTTTGTGGCTGCATCTCCAAAGTCAATCTGATTCTGTTTGGATATACCAAACTAGTAATTAAGTATATAAAAAGTCAATCAAGGTCGGCGTGAGAACCCCTGTTGAGATATTTAGAGATGATCTTTCAATGGCCTGGCTCAAGTTCGGTTTGTTCTATTTTTGTTCAGTTGACCATCAAGAAATGCAAATGCAAACCTGTTAATATTTAATGGATTGGCAAGGCTATAGGATTCTACAGGTTTAGTTCCTGTTATTCAGAGTCAGTTATATTATGTATAAACTGTTGTTTTGGAGGTAGAAAACACTTCTTTTTTCATTTGCTCGTGACCCCTAAATACCAAGTCTATTAGACCTTTTTATGCCATTACTTGACTCAACAAAGTCTTGTCCCAACAAAGTAGGCTATAAGGTTCAAGAGTCTATGGAATTAGTAATAGCTTGTGATTGAATTAGATACAAGTAAAAAATTAAAGAAGAAGAAAAAGATTAGCGTAGGGATTATTCCTATAGTTCTTTATCTTATGTATTTGCTACTAAGTACTCAGGTAGAATTAAATCACATTGTCCCAAAAAGTGCCTAAAGCTCCTAATTTAGTACTTGTCACTAGAAGAGCATTATTTGGTTTCTATAGTTCATTATCTGTTAATTTGAGGTCATATCATTTTGTGAGGTCTCAAATTCTGTTATTTATTTTAATGGCTTGGCTGACAATTGTAAGCATCCTAATATCAGGCCAACAAGTTCTATTTCCAAGATCAACTTATTGAACCATGATACAATGATCTTGATGGTTAAATTTATCAAGGTATGGTGAAATAGCAGCATGAATAAACATTTCATTCCTCCAAAGCGTATAACATGATTATAAATATAGAGTTGCAATGAACATGTCTTCTGGGAAAAATAAAGTCTTATCAATGCAATATTCACCATGAATTGTTACTCATAATGTTGATGTACATTTTAGAATTATTGTTGGCACCACTGTTGATAAGGTCAACTTAAGGTTAGTAAGTGTATTTGAGCAAATGGGTGGGTCCCTAAGTTTTAAGTTCGGTTCTTAGTAGAGATTTTGGAACTTTTCTTCTAATACACAGAATCTATGAAAGAATTGTCATAGGCTTATAACAATTAGATGGGAGCAGCCTTAGGGTGTTTTTTCAGGAGCTTTTGGATTTGCTTAATTCATTAACATAATGGAAAATAAATTCAAGGAAATAAGGGGTGACATTAATATTATTGGAACCTTTCTCCTTCAAGTCGTTCTATTTTGCTTTCAGGACTTGCTGGTTGGTTATGTGAAATATGTAGTCTATTTGATCTAGCTTGAGTTTATTTACATTGTTGTACTTTGTCTTCACCTGTTTGATCATTATCCTACATGTTTCTCCTTGCGTTATGCATTTGCTTTTAAAAACTTCATCTACCATTGAAAGTGTTTGTCCAATCCTCACCGTATATTTATTTATGTGGAAAGTGCCTAACTGTTTGTTTTACCTTAATTGTCCTCATAACTGATTGGTACATTTTCTCCATTCTATTTGGATAATTGATACATTTTCTATGTTCTATTTGAACGTGCAGTTTGATGTCACTTTTCCAGCCTTTCCATGTTCTATACTCAGTCTTGATGCCATGGATATCGGCGGGGAGCAACATCTTGACGTTGTATAGTTTTGGATTTTGTTTACAAACTTGTATATGATACAATTTTGGAAGGCTTTTAACTTTTTTCTTCAATTTAGAACTTACGGATAGTCCTTTTGCGTTGTTTTGAACTTACGGTTAATTTTTGGATGTTTGGAATGTATTGACAATTTTTGAATGTTCATAATTTATGGATGTCGTGTATTTTTTATGCTTGAAACAATATTTTGATGGTTGATTGATATTTTGTGAAGCTTGTTTGTAATGTCTGTTAGATTATACAAAACAGGTTAAAATAGAACCTACTGAATTAAAAAAAAAAATAATAATGCACATTTTACGACAAGCAAATTAGGTCATTATATGAAATATTTCACAACATTCAATGTACGTCGTGGTATGTTCTACTTATCTACGACAGGCATAATAAGTCGGTGTATTACATATTTTATGGCGTGCAATCAGCGTCATTATTTGTCTAACCAATTTACGGCGTGCAAAAGTAGTCATAGAAAAAGTAACGACGACGTACAAAATCTGTCGTTAAATAGTTTTTAACGACGTACTATAGCATGTCGTAGAAAAAGTAACGACGACATACAAAATCTGTCGTTAAATAGTTTTTAACGGCGTACGAAACATGTCGTTGAAAGTAAATGGCTTTCCATGACTGGTCATAATATGACGCGCACTTGCACATCGTAGAAGGGCTTTTACGACGTGCATTGCGCGCCGTAAAAACCCTTTTTTGTTGTAGTGCGGCTATTCTAAGATGGCATAACAATGCAACTTGATAACATGCTGTTGAACACGTATTCAAGTAAATATATTGAAATACAATGCAGTTAGCATGATGCGCCAAGCCCGGTGCATGCAATACAGATGAATGGATGCCCGCATGCAAACATAAGGATGCTAATTGAAACATGCCCTAAAACTAACCATCGTAAGCGGTTAAATAAAAGGGAGAAAGAAATGGGGGTTGGAAGACATGCATCACACACACACACATGCTTATTACAACAGTTGGCCCTCTCGACGGAGGGTCCGAATAAGAAGCTAACTAACTAATCGAAGCTAATTAAACTAATTATTACAAACAATGCTAATTAACTATTCCTAGTTAACTAACTATTACAAAACAAGCTAATTAACTAACAAGTTAACTAACTATTACAAAACAAATAAGCAGCTAAACGCATTAACTACTTAAATACAGAACCAAAGCATAAACTAGCTAAGAAAAGCAGTAAAAAGAGGTCCTCAGGATGAGGAGTGCATGCATGCTCGGTCTCCTCGTTCGGAAATCTGTCACGATGCCCCAACTTGCCTCTGTTTGCAATTGTTCTCAAAACCTTGCACCAAGCTCCAGAAAGCTTCAACTCCACCATGGGAACCTGTAGGAGCATGGCCGACCACCTAGGGGTGTTACCAGCCACTGGCCGACCACTTTCCATTGCTGCAGACCAGAAAAGGTGGTCGGCTAGCTAGTTTTTTTGGTTGGCCGACCAGTTGTTGCTGCACTTCTCCAATTTGCTGCAAGAGAGAGTAAGAAAGGGCATGGCAATGTATTTGCAAGATATGTGTGCACAACCACCCTCCCTATCATTTCATAAGCTCAAGGGAGTGTGGTTCTCGACCCTCGGGCCAACAATCATGCATCTCGATGCATGATGGCCGAGAAGCCAAATTGCACAATTCAATGTAAAATGAATGCACAAATAAACGCATAAAGCCTAGAACTCTATCATGTATGATCAAGAGCATCGGCGACCAAGAATTGAGGCACGTTTCATCACTTCAAGTATGAAACGTCCCTCGTTCCTCGTGTTTGGACTAACACCTATTCCAAACAAAGTGCAACAAATAACATGGCATATACAATGCAATACAATATCAAGCACGAAAACATGCAATGCGACTCAAGCATGCAAACATGCAATACAATAAAACAAGCGTGCAAATGACATGCGAGGGACAAGCATGCAAACATGCAATGCAATGTAACATAGCATACTCAATGCTAATGGCATGCATACTCAATGCAAAGCAACAAAATGGCATACACAATGCGAACAACAACATGGCATACTCAATGCAATGTAACAACATGGCACGCATAATGCGATGGACAACATAGCATACTCAATGCAATGTAACATAAGCATGCACAAAATAATGCAATCTAACAACATTCACATAACATGCTCGATAGACTTAAACCAAAATGGACAGACCTTAGCCATGCCCAAAATAGTGGCCATAATGCTAAGAAATGAAGGCACAAAAGCATATACAAGCATGCACATGCATTGGCCAATCAATTAGGCCTAAGAGCACAACTCTCAAGAGTGCTCAAGGAGTGACAAACATGGAAGTGTAACAACACTATATGCACTGAAATAAGGTAAGAAATGATGCCAAATCATTCAAAAAATACAAGCATGGTACGCTAGAGTCCTTAAGGCATAAGGCTAGCAAAGAGGACTACAAAGGGGGCATGCAATACATGGCACAAATGCATGAACCAAACATGGACAGAGCTGGAATAGGACTAAACAAGGACCATAACATGCTAAGATGGAGGCTCAAATGCCTAGGCATGCATGCATGCAAGCAAGACCACAAACAAAGCAACAATGCATAACCCTTGAACCACAATTAAAGAGTGATATGCATGAGAATATAACAATGTTACATGCTCTGAAATCAAGTATTGAATGATGCCAAATCATCCAAATAGCTCAAAGATAGCATACAAGAGGCATCAAAACACAATACTAGCAAGGCCAATTGTACTACAGCTATGCAATTCATGAAGCATATGGCGAATGCAACCCAAAATAGTCCTAGATCATGTCAAAATAAGTCTAAAACATGTATGGAAGGAAGCCAAAATAAGCTAGCATGGTGAGCATGAAGCATGAAATATGCAAGGCCAAAAGGGAGGGTTACACTACACCTACCAAGACCAAGCATGGGATGGCTTCACCAACAAAAATCATAGTTATATCATGGCAAAACAATGCCAAAAATATACTAAAATGATGGCTCGCAAGCTTAGGCATGAAGGTATACGCAATGACTCATTCCTAGGGCACAAAGGACCAACCCTTCAAAGCTTTGAAAGAGTAACAAAAGCAAGTGTGTGGAAACACTATATGGACTAAAATAACATTTCAAATGATGCCAAATCATGTAAATAGCCCAAGCAATGCATGTTAGTGGACTTGATACATAAAGCTAACAAGCTAGAATGCATTATAGCCATACAAAGCATGGCATGCATGACCAAAGAAAACCAAATCAGAGCTAGAGCATGCTAAAACATGGACAAAAGCTTCTTAGAGTTAAGCTAAAACATGCTAGAATGATGGTCTAAACACATGATGCATGTTAAGCTAGTTAATGGAATTTCGCTACAAGTACAAGGAGCATGCAAGGGCCAACCAAACCAAACCTGGCAAAACATCACCAAACATGGCAAAAAATCACCAAAAACATGCTGAAATAGAAACAAATCATGCTAGAAAGGCCTGCTACTTCATGAAGCATACAAGACTAGTTTATGAGAAATACACTACAAGTGTATAAGGCATGCAAGAGATGACAAAACCAAGTCAAAAAGTGGTATGTCATGCCGAAATAAGGCCTAAAATAGGCTGAGATGTGGCCAACAAAAGCTTAACAAACATACTCAAGTATGAAGCATTCAATGCAAGCATTCAAAACACAAGGAGAGGGGATGACCCTCTCCTATTTGGGACCTTAAAACACCATTTCCACCACTAAAATTCCTCTGAGTTTCAGTGGTGAGAAGGCCAAAACAAGGTGGTCCCAATAGCTAAAAAAGAAGGCACAAGAACAAGGCCAAACAAGGCCTAAGAGGGGGTAGACCACCCCTAATACAAAAGTGACCTTAAACAAACATCACAAGGACTGAAAAATAGAACTTTTTTGCAGTAGGAAGTTAAGCCTAAAACACCATGCAAATAGCGCTAAAAGCTTAAGCAAAAAGCAAGGTTTAAGAGGGTAGAAACTCACCCTTGTAGAACCTCTTTAAAGCTGCAACTCCAGCAACTTTCCTTGATCAAAACCAGTCCAAAGACTCCAAAACCAACCTCAAAGAGCCTCAGCAACAAGAGTATGGTGTTTGAGTGTGTGTTTGTGTGCAATAGTATGATAAAACTACACTTTTGAAGACAAAAATGAAGATAAGGTGCAAGATAGATACAAAGGTGTATATGTATAGCTCAAGCCAGAAAATCTGAACCTAAGGCATTAGGGAGGAGGTTCTCTTTTATAGAGAACAAGCAAGAAGCTTGTTGGACAAGCTTTTGGCCTAAAGCCATACCTCCATACATGAGGATGGCTTCTGTGCCTTCCAGCTGTAATAGCTGGCCTAAAAATATCTCCAAAAAGGTGATGAAAAGTAGCTGACCACTTGAAGTGGTTGGCCAGCTACTTCCACTGGTTAGCCGACCACCACAAGTGGTCTCCCAGAAATAAAACTGGTCGGCCATGGGGGGAGAAGGTCTACAGCAAAAAGCAAGACAGTGGTGTGGTGGCCGACCAGAAAAGGTGGCCTAAAGACCAAAAAAACCAGTTATCCGACCAGAAAATTGGCTTCTAGGAAGGAAAGTGGTCTCCAAGGAAAAGAACTGGTCTCCCACCCTTAGACCACCTTCCAAACAAGGAAAACAAGGTTTGTACAAAAAAACAAACCAAAAAGGATGCAAGACGAAAGTCCGAGAGTCAAGGCGCGCGGTTGGGAACCTCAAAAACTAATCTACGGGCATCAAAGTGGTCTACGACCACAAAAGTAGTCACCCAAACCACAGTGTCCCTCTAGGTAGAGCCAACAAGGTGTGGTTCAAAAACCAAGCCAAACGGAGAACGTTAAGCAGTCCCGAGATAAGGCGCGCTGCCGAAGGCTCCAAAAACTAGAAACTGGTCTCCGAACGAGGAAAGTGGTCTACGACCACAAAAAGGTGGTCCATAGACCTCCTCCTCCCTCCAGGGAAGGGAAACAAGGCTTGGTCCATAAACCGAGCCAAAGCACAAAGAGTTTAGAGGCCTAGAGGCAAGGCACTCAGCCGAAAACTCTAGAAACTCGAAAAGAGCACAACATGCACAATCACCGAGTGCTCAATCGATGACATCTAAGTCTTAAGGTCGGTCAAAAATGGGGTGTCTACAGCATCGCATAGTAAACTAGCTAATAAACCAGAATAAGAACACATATGTTTTCAAAAACAACATATCATGTTAGTAAAGGCCGATCTTTGATCGGGCAAGCGAGGGTGCTCATTTCAGGATCTTCCCCTCTTGTACCCACGTTCCTGAGCTGAGGCAACTTTGGTGATGACAAACACGTGGCCTTAGGCACGAGTTAGGGTTTCCTAAATTTTCCAAAACAAAATATTTAGGTGGCGACTCTGAAATCTGGCAAAGTAGTCCATGTTTGGCTCTTTTTGATTAAAATCGATTTTCCAAAATAAATTGCCGGATTTTGACTCTTTGGTGATTTATCAGTCTTACATTACACTTTGTGAGATTAGATTCAGAACTATGACAGGAGTCCAAACTATAGTAGCTAGAACTACAATTTTTGCCCTCGCACGCGGAGCGGAGTTCTGGGCGGTCTACAATCGTCTTCCCACCACATTCCCTTAGCAACCGACAAACAACTGTCTGGTTCCGTTGTAACTGTTCCCGTGTTCTTAACATATTCTATCCCCGCAGGACCCTTAGCTTTTCTAGCCCTCTGATCATTCTCGATTTTCTAGCCCTCCTATTCCGTATCAGCTATAGACAAACTGCCCAATTCTCGAGCAAAATTCTTCGTACTGGTGCTCTCAGGCAACTCCCCCTTGTTCTCGACCGTTCTGGCCGTCGCAAACGTTCCTGGTTCTTACTGTCCCTGAGTTGGCTGAGATCCCTCATCAACATCCAGCTCGTCACTAAGCCACCCTGTATTATCTGTTGATCTATTTGCATTAAACCACCCGATCTGCACATCTCCCATGTCATGTTCATCAAAGAACTACAGGTTACTGATATCCTCCTCAAGCTCGGCTAGATCATCCAACCCCTGACTCGGCCCATCCTCCCGGACAACATGCACCTCCATCCCCATTGGCAATTCCACTCTTGGCTTGGCCTAGCTTGTTGGCATGATGTAGCAGCAAGGGTTGTATGCTTCCTCAGTTAATCTCTCGGAGCCCTCAGGCATACCTTCTACCACAGTCGCCACCACGGGTTCAGGTTAGTAAGGGACGTGTTCATCATGCACAAGTTTGTACTTTCTGAAATGAACAGCACCGACTTAGGTAGGTGGAAGGGAGTGATGTATATACTGGGGTCATATGGGACGACCATTGTTTGGATCAGGTTTACTTGCCTAGGTGGAGAGGGGGTTGGTTATGTGGTAGGAGAGGGTTTGTGGTGACGTTTGGCTTCTCAAGAGGCGCAATCACCTTGTTGTCAATGAGATCCTGAATCTCATGACAAAGTCTGAAACAGAGGTCGGTGTCATGATCGTGCTGCTGGAAGAAAGCGCAATACTTGGCCGGGTTATGTGTAGGAGAGATAGGATTTGGTAATAGGCGTGGTTCCAGGGGCTTCAAATGCCCTTTTTTTATTAGAACCCCCAAGGCTTTCGATAGAGACATGTAAAGCAGTGTGAAAGTCCTCTGGCCCCTGGGTGGGTACTTTGCAGGTTGTATGGTGGCTCAAGATGTGCCGGTGAAGGGTGTGGCTGTTTTTGGCGTGGTGGTGACCATACCGACGTCAGAAGTTCTTGCGGCTGCATTGCTACTTGTAGCTGCATTCAAACTGCGTGTAAACGCCCTCTTGGGCTGCTCTTTTTCCTGGTCAATCAGACCCTATTTCATAGCATCTTCTATCTGTACCCCTATCTCATGCAAGTCAGTAAAGGTGGGAAGGAATAAGACAATCATCTTCTGCAGCAACTTCGGTTCCATATTTCTCACGACCATTCTTATCTGGTCTTTCTCAGCCGGCCTGGTAGTCATCATAGAGGCCTTTGCCCTCCACCAAGTGACAAAGTCGGAGAAGCCCTCTTTCGGCTCTTCCCTAGTAGCCTCGAGATCACGAGTTGTGACCTTGATTTGAGTATTGTAAGAATATTAGGCAATGAAGGCCTCAGCCATCTCCTCCCAGCTCCTTTTCACTAAATCCTCTAGTTTAGCATACCAGATGGCCGCAATACCCAATAGGGTCCGACCAAAGAGGGATAATTTCTGCAACCTAGTCAAGCCCATCGGGCACAGAATATCCGAAAATAACCTCAAATGAACCATAGGATCACCCGAACCGTCGAAGCGGTCTATGTGAGGCATTTTGAATCTATCCGGCAGTGTCACTGCTGAATCTGTGTAGCCATCCTCTATATCTAGGATCGAGTTAACTCCCCAAGCTCGTTTAAACAGCTTTTCAAGCTTGCTTGCTTTCAAAGCAATAGGATCAACCTCAAACTCGAACAATGTATCTGTTGGGTAGGCCGGCGCTTTAGAGATCTGATGTGGGACTGGCCCTGTTGGAACGTCCGTATTCTCCTAGACGTTAGCCGTTTCCTCAGGTGTTGGAACCCTAGATGGGGGTGGGTGCAAAGTAGAAGCTCCAGCTTGTTGTGGTTGCTGATGTTGTTGAAGCTTAGCAATTAGTTCTATCTGTTGGGCTATAACCTCTATCTGACGAGCGGTAACTTCGGCTTGGCAAGCAGTATCCTGCTGCATGGCCTCCATGGTCTGTTGGAGTTTACGCATCATTTCCTCCATATTGTTTGTAAAGTGCTGATCTATCTGACCAGGTGTATATTCTCTCTCTGAGGTAGAAGTAGAAATCTCAGCCCAACTGCGCACAGGTGAGGTAGATAATGACTGCTAAACTGGCGACCATTGTACCGGTACTCTATGCCTGACTGCCCTCCGTCTTGTAACCGTGGGTAATGAAGAAAACACTGGCTGTCCTACAATAAGATCCTCAGATCTGTAAAGCCTTCTACCTCTGGTCCAAAGTGCTTAGGGGGTATCTGCCTCGTCGGAAGTAATTGTGAAACACTACCTTGCAAAAAGAAAAATAATGCAAAAAGGAAACAACAATCAGAAAATGGACAGCATCTCGACTTAGATAAAGACAACACATAGTTGAAATCATAAGCTAGACAATCTATACTCAAACACTGATTTTTGCCCCCAAATTTCTACCACAAATCTGATACCCTCAAACACTGATGTCCTCAGACTGATACCCAGACTTGCAACTGATATATACATTCCTGTAGAGACACACCCTAACAGCACATATCAAGCAAGTAAGAACCAAAACACCCCTATGGTGTGGTAGGATTTCCCTATCCTATTTTTGTCAGAAGCTAGGGTTTCACTACGCATGCATGCGGTTTCATACAATCCTACATTCGAGTGAGCATCATGTCCTAGTTTGGAATAGTCTCTATGGCTTCCGATATGCAACTAGGTCAATTGGTCAAAAAGAGTGCCTCAGCAAGACCACCTAATATACCTCTCGCCCCTAACATCGAGAAGTTAAAGGAGGATCAAACGGTATGGCGGTGATCCAGATCCAAGGTTTGTGTTCCCATTGTGGCAGAGCCCGCAACCGGTCAACCTTATGGCACGCTTTTCTAAGCAAGCCTCCGGCAAACCGTTTAGGAATAACATATGGCAAACACTGTGACTTAGGAACACCAATGCAAATGCAATGTAAAGAAATAGATAAATGTAGATAAAACAACATATCATGAGTTCGAGTCAAGTTCTCTAAATCCCGAGCATAGTCGCCAGAAACTGTAGGCCCGACTTTCTTCGCATGCCCCCTTTTCGAAGAGGCGTAAATTGGTCTCCTACAGTTCGGACTCTTGTCACGATTTGGATCTAATCTCACAAAGTACAATGTGAGACTGATAAACACCAAAGAGGCCAAATCTGGCAATTGGTTTTAGAAAATCGATTTTGAATCAAAAAGCGCCAAACATAGACTGCTTTTCCAAATTATAGAATCGCCACCTAAATATTTTATTTTGGAAAATTTAGGAAACCCTGACTCGTGCCAAAGGCCACGTGTCCGTCATCACCAAAGTTGCCTCGGCTCAGAAACTTGGGTACGAGAGGGGAAGGTCCTGAAATGAGCACCCCCACTCGCCCGATCAAAGATCGGCCTCTACTAAGCATGATATGTTGTTTTATAAACACATGTTTTCTTATTCCGGTTATTAGCTAACTTTACTATGTGGCGCACACACAAGTAAATATAGACTAAGTCGCAAGATTTGGAACAAAACAATTCATGTTTGTTTTTTAAAGTGGATTGAAAATGCCGCCCTCAAGTGGGCTAAAGCACGGATTTGCCACCCTCAAGTGGGCTTCAAACATGATTTGCCACTTTGCAAAGTGGGCCTAAAACTCACATTTAGTGAATTGTTCAAATTCAAGCAACAAAGCCTTCATCCACAGACATTCATGCAGTTAATCATTTAAGCACATGGCCTCATGGCAAGCATGATATCATGGAAACATGGCAATCACACACATGCAATATGCTAAAGCATAAAACTTACAGTGTACTCCAAGCCAAAACAAAAGCTAGTTAGAAATATGCACGATCCTAACTATACAAGATGCCTAATGCAACGCATGAAAAATGCAACTAAGTAGGCTCGACCATCTAAGATGGCATATGAATGCAACAATTCGATAACATGCTGTGAAACACGTATTCAAAGAAGTGTATTGAAATACAATGCAGTTTAAATGATGCGCCGAGCCCGGTGCATGTAAAACAAATGAAGGATGCACGCATGCAAGCATAAGGTATTCTAATTGAAAATGATCCCTAAACTAACCATTGAAAGCAGTTAAATAAAAGGAAGAAAGACGTGGGATTAGAAGACATACACACACACGCACACTTATTACAACATTGTGCTCTCTCGAAGGAGGGTCCGAATAAATAAACTAAGCTACACTAAGCTAAGCTAAGTAATCTAATTAAGCTAATTAGACTAATTATTACACGACAAAGCGAATAACTAGTAAACTACTTACTAATTATTACAATACTTAACTAATTAGCAAACTAATTAATTAAACTACAAGCTCATGCTATCTAACAAGAAAAGCTTTAAACTACACTGCCTCAGCTCTGCTTGGAAATTAGAAGATGCATGCCTCGGTTTCCGTTTCGAAGAGCTCTCCGATTTGCTCTTGAGAGGCTCTGTTTGCAGGGTTACTCCAAGAACTCTTTGCACCATTTTACCAAATCACTATTGGAGAGTGCACCAGTGGCCTGCTGGCCTTGATTGTTTGTTGCCGGCCACCTGCCAGCCAAAGAGAGGCACTGCCGGCCAAGGATGAAGCACTATCAGCCACCAGTGTGCCACTGTCAGCCACTGGTGTGCTGTAACACCAAACTGCAACAGAGCACACATAAAGGAAAATGGAGGGTTTTTCTAGGACATGTTTGTACTACACCCTCTCCTTATCATCTCAAAACGTCAAATAAGGGGGGCTATTGGATCCAAAACCACCAATCAAGCATTTTTGATGCATGATGGCCAAGGATCCAACTTGCACACTTCCAATAAATGCACAAAACAAAAACTCAGATCCACTACCTTATCATGGATGATCAAAGGTAATGAAGACCAAGAAACGTGACACGTTTCATCACTATGAGTACAAAACGTCTCGCATTTCTTGTGTTTGGATTAACGTCCGATCCAAACACATGCAATGCAACACAAATGCTTATCTTGAACAAGTTTTACTTTGCTGAATTCTTGTTCACACATTTTACATTACCGAGCCGTTCTTTAGTTAATTTGTCCAAGATGATTATCCTCTAATGAGAGAGAGGTCAACCAAAGGATGGTTTAAGACATGAGAGAGCTCATGCCTTTGGCTAGGAGGAACCCTCAAAAAAAAGTTAAAGCCATTGAGCATAAACTCTACCTCAAGCTTAAACACTACACTAAAGCCAACCAACCCTCAAAGCAAATTAGAAGTGAAGAAATGAGAGAGGTTGTAGAATTTTAGTGCTGAAATGGCATGAAAAATAATGCTACAACATGCAAGCAACACATGCACAACATGTCCAAAGCCAAAAGCATCAAAACTAGTGACGAACACTACACTAGACGCATGCAATACCAAGCTTAAATGATCAAACCAACTCAAAATAGAGCTAAGACATGCCAAAACAATGGCAAAATCATGCTGAGATCAAGTCATTAAGAGGTAGAAAAACATGCTCACATGTTGGCTCATAAACAAGGCATAAGGCACAACTCTCAAAAGCCATGAAAGAGTGATATATGTGAGAGTGTGACAGAGGTATATGCACTGAAATCTCATACTAAATGATGTCATGGCATGCAAACATCTCAAGTAAAGCATGTTAGAGGCCCTAAAACTTAAAGCTAATAAAGGCCTTTACACTACAACCATACAAAACAATGGCAAAATCATGCTGAGATCAAGTCATTAGGAGGTAGAAAAACATGCTCACATGTTGGCTCATAAACAAGGCATAAGGCACAACTCTCAAAAGCCATGACAGAGTGATATATGTGAGAGTGTGACAGAGGTATATGCACTGAAATCTTATACTAAATGATGTCATGGCATGCAAACATCACAACTAAAGCATGTTAGAGGCCCTAAAACTCAAAGCTAGTAAAGGCCTTTACACTACAACCATACAAAACATGAGTCATATGACCAAGACCACTCAACACAGAGTTAAAGAATGTCAAAACATTAGCAAAAATGTGCTAGAGTCAAGCTAACACAAGCTAGAATGATAGGCTAACTCATTAGGCATGTTAGGCTAGTAAGCATAATTACACTACAAGTGCAAGAAGTAAGCAACAGGTGACCCAATCAGCCAAAAACAGAGTTAAATTAGGTCAAAATAAAGCCTAAAACATGCTTGAGATAAGCTACAAAAAGGTAAAAACACATGCTCATATGTTAAGCCATCAATACATGTAAACAAGATACAATGAGGGGAGGCCACCCCCTCCAATTTTGGACCTCAAAACCAACTTTCTACGACTGATATTCCCCTAGAATTCAGTGGTTAAAAGGCCAAGAAAAGATTGTTTCAAAAGCTTGAAAAGATGACACAACACTTAATCAAACAAGCAACAAGAAGAGTGAAGCACCCTTAACTCAAAAACAAACCTCAAACCATAATTTTAAACCATAAAAATAGAGATTTTAGAGGTCAAAACTAGCTTCAAAATAGCATGCAAAGATGGCCAAACAAGTATTTAAAGTAAGCTAAAAATACAAGAAGTTCTACCTCTTTGAAGAGAAGATGCTATATATGCAACAAAGGCAAGCCAAACCAAGCTAAAACCCTCTTCTAGAGCTCAAATATGACCTCAAGCAACCTCAACACAAAGATGATCAAGTTTGATCAAAGGCTCACAAGCAAAAGTGTAGAGAATTCAAGCTTTTAGGCAAAAAAAAATTAGAGAGAGAGGATTCTAGAGAGAGAGAGAGAGAGAGAGAGAGAGAGAAATTTTTTGTCTTCCAAAATTTTCTAACCCTTTGCATGCAAGAAGAAGACTTCTATATATAGAAGATACAGTGGCCCTTCTAGGCTTTCAAAGAAATGCAGCCATCCACGTGCAAGAAGATGGGTCAATCTATGCAAACAGCTATCAAAAATATCAAAAAAATATTTACTGATGCATTGGTGGCCGGCCATCAGTGATCGCCGGTGGGGGCTCATTGATGGCCGACAGGGCTCATCAATGGCCAGCAAGCCAAAGTGTATGGCCGCCAGTCCCATTTCATAGCCGACAGTGCACCAAGAGAAGCATGCTGAAGGAACCAAAGCATGGTCCAAAAATGGGGCAGAAAGGATACAGGGTTTGGAAAGCTCAAACTTGTGACGTTCTGCTGTGAAATTTGAGTACTCGACAAGCAATCAAACTTGTCACTGAATGTACCTACAAGAATATGCAAGTCTTGAGAACAGTCAAAAATGGGGTGTCTACATATGACTAGTATGATACATCATCATTGGAATGAAGTTGTCACTTTATGGATGTACCACAGATAATAGTACCAATGGCTTTTGTTACTACAAAGAGATGTTGCTATGGCTAATCAAAATGTTTTGTTGTGAATTTGATCTACTATGGCGGATGCCTCCCTTGAAAATGATTTAAGATTCATTTCGGAACTGTAGGACATGTTTTTGTACTATTGTCGAACTTTTTTCATTTAACCTCTTTATTCTGTTATTACTCATTGGGCTTTAGCTCACTATTTATTTATATACGTAATTGTAGGTGGGCAAATGGAGCATCAGAGTTAGGTAGCCTCGAGTTTACCTGGGTCAGCCTTTTTTGGAGCTTCCAAGTGAAGTAGTCAGGCTTGTGTGGAGCCATGCTTGTCAAACCCCTTTTGTGTGGATTTATGGTTTTGTATTGTACATAGTTGGGGTTGTATTTTTGTAAGACATGAATTGTACTCATGTTGAGTGTAACTTGAAACAAAGCCTTGCTTAACATATTTGCTCTCCTCATATATGCACAGCTCAATGGGTGAATTTCATAACATTTTGGACTTCCGCTAAGCCTTGTATTTTATTTTAAAGGTTTATTTTTATGGAGGCCATAAGTAATCTATGATTACTGGCCAGTCATGACGCTAAACCTATAGGGACGGGTTTGGGTCCTGACACAAGCGGTCTAGATAACGTACACTTAAATCTGTGTAAATGTTCAAACCCTTCTCTTCCTTCCCGTTGGAAATTCTATTTCGAATTGACTCCACTTCATGGTCCCCTTATTGTGCCTCTATAACTTTACTAATCAAGGTAGGTTGTGTACTCAAAGTAAACAAGGTTGCACTCTCATCGGACTCACCTAAGTGCAAATCAAACCTACCGATCTCACCTAGCATAACCCATTCATGAATGGCCACACTTGCCAAACTACTCACGGATTTCCAACTCAATGCATCGGCCACTACATTTTCCTTTCCTGGATGATTGTGTAACTTGAAGTCATAGTCCGCCATAAATTCCATCCACCTCCGTTGGCATAAGTTCAAGTCTTTTTTGAAAAACAAATACTTTAGACTCTTATGATTGAAGAAAACCTCAAATCTCTCGCCATACAAATAATGTCTCCAAATTTTCAAGGAAAAAATTACCGCCGCTAATTCCAAGTCATGGGTGGGTTAATTCTTCTCATGAGTTTTCAATTGTTGTGAACCGTAGGCCACAACCTTTCCCCCTGCATCAAGACACAACCAGCCCATTCTGAGACACATTATAATAAACAGTGTAACACAAACCTCTTACCGAAATTATCAAGATCGGTGCGGTAGTCAATCTAGTCTTAAGTTCTTGGAATGACCTTTCACAAGCCTCACTCCACACAAATTTGACCCCCTTTCTAGTCAACCTAATCAAAGGCACGGCTAGTCTAGAGCAGTCCCTTACAAAACGTCAATAATACCCCGCTAATCCCAAGAAACCCCAGATCTCAAAAATATTTTTGGGTTGCCCCTAATCTTGCACGGCATCTATCTTTGAAAAGTCTATAGTTATCCTGTCTCTTGACACTACATGACCCAAAAACTTCACCTCGGTGAGCCAAAACTCGCATTTCTCAAACTTAGCATACAACTGGTGCTCTCTAAGCAAATCAAGCACTACCCTCAAGTAAGCCTTGTGTTCCTCCTTGGAGGCTAAATAAATTAAGATGTCATCCACAATGACAACCACAAAATGATCCAAGTATTCTCAGAAAATTTGGTTCATCAAATCCATAAAGGAAGCCGGTGCATTAGTCAACCCAAAAGGCATTACAAGGAATTCATAATGGCCATAACGCGTACAAAAGGCCATTTTTTGGATGTCCTCTTCCCGGACTCCCAACTGAAGGTACCCTGACCTCAAATCTATCTTCAAGAAGCAACATGACCCTCTAAGTTGGTCAAACAAATCATCTATTCGGGGTAAAGGATACTTGTTCTTGACGGTAACCTGGTTCAACTTGCGGTAATCAATACATAACCACAATAACCCATCCTTCTTTTTTGCAAAGAGGGTCGGCGCTCCCTAAGGTGATGTGCTAGGGTGGATAAAGCCCTTCTCTAAAAGGTCTTGGAGTTTAATCTTCAACTCATGTAATTCGGCGGGTGCAAATCTATAGGGCGCCGTGGAAATTGGTGTCGTGCCAGGCACTAAGTCAATGAAGAACTCGATCTCCCAATGGAGTGGCAAACTAGTAAGGTCCTTGGGGAAGACATCTAGTTATTCGCAAACTACCCTTGGCAATTCAACACGAGCTCCGTCACTCTCACTATCCAAAAGAGTTGCAAGGAGGCCACTAAGTTTGCCCCGACTACGAGGGTCAAAAACTAGCGACAAGACCCTATCAACCCGGTCCCCCAAAAAATAAAAACAATCACCACTTGAGGTGCACACTGTAACTCTCTGACGATAGCAATCAATCACAGCTCAGTACGAAAATAACCAATCCATGCCTAGGATGACATCAAAACTTGGCATGCCTAACAACACGAAAGCAAATGGAAGTTGACGCCCGGCAACCTCTATCTCACAACCATGACATCCCCGGTCTAAATCAACTGTACCCCCAACTGGTGATCCTACTCTGAGCGGAGACGCTAACCGTGCCACCTCTAACCCCAATGCAGTAGCAAATGCAGTAGATATAAATGAATGAGGCACACCCGTATCTATCAACACATTAGCCAAAGAATTACACATAACAAAAATACCTCTCACAACTAAGGATCTGGACAACTGCTCTGGCACGGTAACAGCATACACGCATCCCTGTGGCCTTTGATCAACATGCTCCTCTCTCGGAGCACAGGCCTGCTGCACTCACTAAGCCGAAGCGGCTCCCTGATTGGCTCGTGAAGTCTGGATTGAGTGAGCCTGCTAGTGGCTCTACGTCTGCCTTGACCCTGATAAGCCTGATGCGCTTCCTAACTACGAGCAAACTCTCTTTATGTGCCCCGGCTGACCACACTGATAGCAAGTAAGTCCTTGCCCTCTACTCTGAGACTGACTCTAGGATCGGTTAGATGGTGGTAGTGGCAACATCTGTTGTCCTCCCCCCTTCTGTGGGCATGCAAAGGCCTTATGATCCGACTAGCCACACTTAAAACATGAAAAACCACTTGGCACACTCTTTCCCAAGGCCCGCACTAGGCAAAGGAAAGGTGGATCTAGACTTTTGTGGTTGTGACTGGGGTGAAAAGGTGTTCATGCTCTTCTTGTTAGGTCTATAGTCCCCCTGTGACCCTTGACCCCTTGACCTCGAACTCTGAAGCCTCTCTTCCTTAGCCTCCACAGTAATCTCTACATGTGCCGCCACCTCCACAAGACGGTCATAGTTCCAAATCATGTTCCCGAAAACCTTGAACAAGATCTTAGTTCTCAACTTCTTCTCAAACTCAATGCAACGGCGCTCTTCCGTTGCCACCAACTCCAATGCAAACTAGGACAAACTAGAGAAGGCCACTTCAAACTCGGCCACGAACATATTGAGTTGCTTGAGGTCTTGAAATTCAAACCTCAACCTCTCCCTAGCAGTGGGAGGTAGATACTTATCTTGGAAAACAACCACAAAAGCTTTCCATGTTGGCTCTATTTGACCCTTGGAATATTTCCACCATTGGCCCGCATCTCCCTTTAGATAGTAACTCGTAAGAGTCATCCTTAACACGTTATCCTCAATGTGAAGCATCTCAAATGTCTTCACTATTTGTTTGAGCCATTCATCCGCTTTCTTGGGCTCGAGGCCACCGTGGAACTCATCCGGTTTGGCCCGTAAAGACTCCCTAGTGAGAAAACTCGCCCTCGTCTCTACGATGTTCTCTCTAGCTTGGTTCTCCACCCTTAGTGTGTTCATTGACTCCATCAAGGCCCCCGCCATTTCTCGAGCTAGGGCCCCCATTATGACTTGACCCGCTTGCCCCGGAACTTCTGCTTACCTCACTTGCTTGGCCACATTAGCTTGGCCCACTTGTCCGACAGCATTGCCTTGGCCGAACCCCTCCTCTTGTACCAGAACCTTATGGACCAGTACTTCATGCACACCATGGCGAGCCCTGAAGTAGCTGACTTCGAAACTTCTAAAGCGTTCGAAGCTGGGAAGGAGACTGCCTTGGAAAGCTACGCAGAAAAAGTGCCGAAGTTCGAGAATTGGGGCTTCAAACACGGCTGGGTCAAAGCCCTCGCTACTGCGAATGTGACATTGGCATAGCCAATTCCATACAAGCAGGTGGACGTTGAGCCGCTGGCATTTAACCCTGAGGATGATTAAGGCATATTTTCGTTTTTGGTAGGCATCTTAGATGCACAATTTTTGTAGGCTTTGTTTAATAGATTTCGGCTAGTTTAAGGTAGTTTTCATATGTAAAATGACTACTCCCTGTATTCAATTTACTTAATGAAAATTTCTTTTGCTTAAAAACTTCCTTTGCTCTTTGCTATCATTTGTGCTTAACTTTCCCTGTTGATGAATGGTGTTCCTTTTTACTATTGTGGATAAAATAGTATGTTGGATTATGAGGTGAGTGAATTAAACATCCTTAAACACCTACCGATTAGATAACTATCTTTGCAATTTAGTAGTTTATCCCTCTTCCAATTTATTCGAATAAGTGAAATGGCTCAAGGCCTTGTCGTATGGCTGATTAGCTTTATGGATATACCTAGTGGCCACTGCATGAACTGGAATGTCAATTAATAAATTTGCCCTTGCCCCCCAGCCAATGTATGAACTGGGGATGTCGAATGCTCCTAGTTCATGGAGTGGCTGTGGCACGCGCAAATTGGCACCTGGCTTCAATATTTGGCCGGTCAAATTTATAAATCTACCCTTGCCCCAGCCAATATATGAACTGGGGATGCCAAACACTCAATTCATGGAGTGGCTGTGGCACGCGCAAATCGGCACCTAGCTTCGATATTTGGCCGTTCAAATTAATAAATCTGCCCTTGCCCGTGAATGTATGAACTGGGAATGCCGAATGCTTAGTTCATGGAGTGGTTGTGGCATGTGCAAATCAGCATCGGGCTTTGATATTTGGCCGGTCAGATTAATAAATCTGCCCATGCCCCAGCCAATGTATGAACTAGGGATGTCGAATGCTCAGTTCATGAAATGGCTGTGGCACGCGCAAATCAGCACCTGGCTTTGATATTTGGCCAATCAGATTAATAAATATGCCCTTCCCCCAGCCAATATATGAACTGGAAATGCCGAATGCTCTTAGTTCATGGAGTGGCTGTGGCACGTGCAAATCGGTACCGGGCTTTTGAAGTTTAGCATTAATGAAATCACCTCGGGGGTGCTACACCCGTTAGGAATAAATGGGGTAAGCTCTTCACGCCCGTAAATCCCATTAGTGTGTTCAGACTCAATTTAAACCAGTCTGTTAGATAAGTGGCGAGCATATGCGCACGGGAAGTAGGACGTCGAGGGAACAGGAAAAATATCAGTCCCCACGTCGTCGAAGTAGATCACTCACAAGGGAAAAATAGCAACGGGGTAGCTACCCTCGACCGCGACCAAGAAGTGAACCTGATGCGACACCACGACCGTTAAGTTTTATGATTTTTATGGGGAACAAACCGATAACAGAAGCGGATTCAATTGTTCACGATCCAAGTGTGGCGGTCGAGTTCACTCGACAGATTTTTCCACCAGAAGTCCAACAGTCGATGGTCGGTCGACAGGATTTCGAAGTGTTTCGAGAAGGTATCCGTGGAGCGGTGAAAAGGCTGTATACCGCCTATGAAATCGGCATGCGTCTTCATGCCACGCGGCGAGAGATAGAGCAAAAGAACGAACGAATTCAAAACTTGGAGGCTCACGCGAAGAAGGGTGAGCGTGAGTTAAGAAACGCCAAAACTGTCGAACCGCGTGCGGCCGAACCATCCAACCCAGTCGTGGAGGAAAGGGTGATCCAACGGCTGATAAGACATGCGATTGCCAATCGAGATACAGTGAACATGTTTGTAATAGAGACTGCAAGGTCCAGGGCTTATGAGAAGGGCTTCCACGATGATCGAAAAGTCGGGATAGACAAGGCCAAGGAAAAGATGGCTGAGGAGGTCTACCGATGCGAGAACTGAGGGTTCAAGCACGGTTAAGTTAAGGCCCTTTGTGCCACGGAGGCTCTCCGAGAAGCAGGCATTGACACAGTGTCGCCGTTATACCAGAGCAACAATTTTCGTTTTGCGGCTTACGAAATCGAAAAGAGTGACGACGAAGGTGATACCGAATGAAGATGAATCTATTGTAGAGTTTTTAACGCAAGTTAAATGTAAATTATGTAATTTCGATCAATTTAATAAAACGTATCGCTTTAAATGTTGGAATATTGTTTTTGCTCTTTTACCATTCTTCGTTTATTACATCTATGCTTGATAATGATAATACAAATAAAAGAAATGCCAAGTTCCGTGGCGTCTTGTCTTCCAATCATGGCATCTATGAAAGGTGCTCCGAATCGGGAGATTTATTCAGCCCAAGCGTGTATTTTGCGGATGGGGCTTCGAATTCAGAGGCTTATTATCTGCCCAATCCTGCCCACGAAGTGCACTCCGAATCCGGAGGATTATTCGGCCTAATGGTGGCCTGCGCTGATGGCATTCCCAATTTGGAATATTAATCGGCCCAAAAGTGTCATGCACTGATGGGACTCCGAATTCGGAGACTTGGCCAATCGTGATATCCACGAAGAGCGCACAGAATATGAAGGCTTAATCGACCCAAAAGTGTAATGCATTGATGGGGCTCCGAATCTGGAGACTTATCTTGGCCAATCGTGATATCCACGAAGGGCGCTCCGAATCCGGAGGATTATTCAGCCTAAAAGTGGCCTGCACGGATAGCGTTTCGAATTCAGAATATTAATCAGTCCAAAAGTGTCATGCACTGATGGGGCTCCGAATTCGAAGACTTGGCCAATCGTGATATCCACGAAGGGCGCTCCGAATCTGGAGGCTTAATCGGCCCAAAAGTGTCCTGCACTGATGGGGCTCCGAATCTGGAGACTTATCTTGGCCAATCGTGATATCCACAAAGGGTGTTCCAAATCCAGAGGCTTAATTGGCCCAAAAGTGTCCTGCACTGATGGGGCTCCAAATCCGGAGACTTATCTTGGCCAATCGTGATATCCATGAAGGGCGCTCCGAATCCGAAGGCTTAACCAACCCAAAAGTGTCATGCACTGATGGGGCTTTGAATCCGGAGACTTGGCCAATCGTGATATCCACGAAGGGCGCTCCGAATTCGGAGGCTTAATCAGCCTAAAAGTGTCCTGCAATGATAGGGCTCCGAATCCGGAGACTTATCTTGGGCAATCATGATATCTACGAAGGGCGCTCCGAATCCAGAGGCTTAATCGACCCGAAAATGTCATGCACTGATGGGGCTCTGAATTCGAAGACTTGTCCAATCGTGATATCCACGAAGGGCGCTCCGAATCTGAAGGCTTAATCGGCCCAAAAGTGTCCTGCACTAATGGGGCTCCGAATCCGGAGACTTAACTTGGCCAATCGTGATATCCATGAAGGGTGTTCCAAATCTGGAGGCTTAATCGGCCCAAAAGTGTCCTACATGGATGGGGCTCCAAATACGGAGACTTGGCCAATCGTGATATCCATGAAGGGGGCTCCGAATCCGGAGGCTTAATCGGAAGACTTGTTTTAATAACCTGAATTTCAGTGAGCAAACAACAAACTTTGTATTTCAAAAAATGAAACTTGTACACGACGAACATTCAAAACAAGTATCATGCCCTACAAGTCGGGTTAATGATAGAATTTATGCAAATATGTGGAATTCCAAGGTCGTGGAAAACTTCGTCCAGACATGTGTTTGAGCCGATATGCCCCTACTCCTGCAATTAAGTCGATCTAATAGGGGCTGTCCCAGTTAGGACCTAATTTTCCATCAGCCAGATTCTTGGCAACTAGAAGCACTTTCTTCAGGACCAACTCTCTTGTTGTGTAGCGGCGCAGTTGAACACGTTGATTATATAACTTAGCAAGCTGCTGCTGGTACCGTGCCATGGATGCAAGGACACGGTCTCTTCGTTCTTCAATCAGAATCAAATCCAAGGCTAACATCATGTCGTTTCGGCCCAAATCAAAAACTCTTGATTTCAAGGTTGGGAGACCAATCTCCAAGGGGATGATTGCCTGCATTCCGAAGCACAAAGCGAATGGCGTCTCCCCAATGGACTGCCTCGGAGTAGTGCGATGAGCCTATAACACACTTGGCAATTCTTCGACCCATCTACCTTTAGCTTTCTCCAGCCTCTTCTTGATGTCGTCCAAAATAGATTTGTTGGAGGCTTAGCTTGGCCATTACTTTACAGATAAGCCGGGGTGGAATAACAGGGCCAAATACCATACTTGCTGCACAGCTCCCGGTAGACACCACAATCAAACTAGGTGCCGTTGTCTGAAATAAGTGCTCTTGGAATGCCGAATCGCGTTATGATGTTTCTCCATACAAAACGCTTCACATCATTATCTCGAATGTGGGTTAGCGCCTCCGCTTCCACCCATTTGTGAAGTAATCTGTTGCGACAATAAAAAATGGCTTGTTGCCCGAGGCACGAGGCAATGGTCTGACGATGTCAAGTCCCCATTAGGCGAACGGCCAAGGATTGGTTATGGAGCTTAACTCTTCAGCAGGAAGATGGGTTAAGGGAGAAAACTTCTGGCACTACTCACATTTCTTCACGTAACACTCGGCATCAGCTCTCATTGTCAGCCAATAATACTCCTGTGTCACAGCACGATGGGCCAAAGAGCACTCGCCATAATGGGCGCCACAGCTACCTTCATGGATTTTAATCAGTAGTCCTTTGATTTTACCTGGATGAACGCATTCTAGGTACGGGCCAGAAAGGGATTTTTTGTAAATTTTTCCTTGCGGGTCCAAATAGTATCGCCGGGCTTTGTTTTGCAGCTTGTGTGCTTCTTTCTTATCTGACAGGAGCAGTTCGGAAGATAGGAATACGGCAATAGAGTCCATCCAACTCGGCTCTGACTCTATGACATTGATCTGGACTTCCTCTGAAGGGCCAATGCTTGGCTTAGGGATGAAACCCACTTCAATTGTCCGTTTAATATCTGAGTTAATGGCGGAGGCTAGGCAAGCCAGGGCGTCTGCATGTGTGTTCTAATCATGGGTTATTTGGTTCAATTCATGATGGTCAAATTATGCTAGCAAGGAATTTGTTGTTTTCATGTAAGAGGCCATATGGTCGTTTTTCGACGCGTACTCCCCCTTTAGCTGATTGATCACCAGTTTTGAATTGCAAAATATAAGCAGACGCCGAGCACCTAGGAGGTGTGCATTCCGCAAGCTGGTTAGTAGGGCCTCGTATTCGGCCTCATTGTTCGGTACTTCAAAGCCGAGTTTGACAACCTATTCAATTATTGCCCCGTCGGGAGCCATTATCATTACTCCGGCCCCACTGCTACGTTGATTGGACGATCCATCACAGTATAACTTCCAAATGTCCCCAACATAAATTTTTCAGTTCGGCTTATCTTGAATTTCATCAGACTTGAACTCGGTAAGACCCCCAATGAATTCGGCCACAAAGTCGATGAGCACTTGCCCCTTGATTGAGGTTCTAGGCAAAAACTGAATATCGTACTGGCCGAGTTCAAGAGCCCACTTTGAAATGCGCCCTGATGCCTTTGCACTACGAAGTACTAACCGGAGGGGGTGGTCAATTAGTACCCCGATGGTATGCCCCTAAAAGTAATGCATCAGCTTTCTTGCTACCATGATGAGGGCTAGGATGAGTTTTTCCAAGGGAAGGTAACGTGTTTCGACGTCAACCATTGCCTTGCTCACATAATACATTAGTCGCTGCTCCCCGAGCTCTTCCTTTAATAGTACGGCGCTGACGGCCCAGTCAGAAACTGCCAGATATAAAATGAACGGGTCACCTGTCGAAGGTGTTATCAAGAGTGGAACTGATCGGAGGTAGGTCTTCAAGCCGTTGAAAGCGGCTTTGCATTCGGAGGTCCATTCAAAAGCCTTACCCTGCTGTAGAGTATAAAAGAATTGTCGGCAGCGATCTGTGGAACGACTGATGAACCTGTTGAGTGCGGCGGCCATCCCCATCAACTTTTGAACCTCTTTCACTGAACGAGGGGAGCCGAGTTCCAAGATTGCTTTGATTTGCCTCGGGTTGGCTTTGATACCTCAGTGGTTGACAATGTAGCCAAGGAATTTGCCGGATCTGATCCCAAATGCTCACTTGGAAGCGTTTAGCTTCATTTTGTACTTGCGTAAAATGCCGAATGTCTCTTCCAGATCGACCAAATGAGTTTGCTCTTCTTTAGACTTGACCACCATATTGTCAATGTACGCGTCCATAGTTCGACCTAGTTGCTCCTTGAACATGGCAGTAACTAGTCTTTAGTACGTTGCCCTCCTATTCTTCAGTCCAAAAGGCATTACCTTATAGCAATAGGTCCCCCTTGGGGTAAGGAATGCAGTTTTGTCTTAGTCTTTCGGATGCATGGCAAATTGATGGTAGCCTCTATAGGCATCGAAGAAGCTCATATGTTGATGATGCGCTGTGGCGTCCACAAGTTGGTCTATTCTGGGGAGAGGAAAACAATCCTTGGGATAAGCTTTGTTTAAGTCCGTGAAATCCACACAAACACACCAAATCCCATTTTTCTTCTTGATAACCACAGTGTTCAACAGCCATATAGGATAGGTAACTTCCCGGATTGCCCCGGCATCAAGCAACCAGTCAACTTCCTCAACAACGGCAGCAGTGTGTTCTATGGCTGACCACCGGCTTTTCTAAATAATCGGCTTGCATTTAGGATCAACGTTTAAACGGTGCGGCGAAACAGATGGATCCACACCGGCATCTTATACGGTGTCCATACAAACACATCAAGGTTGCTGAGCAAGAAGGAAATTAGCTGCTGTCTGTCGGCTTCATGCAGGGAGGTGCTGATCATGAAGAACCTATCTGGATTCCCGTCAATGGTAACTCGATCCAGGGTTTCCATGGCTTTTTCACTTGGGAATCGCCCAACATCGTCGAGGCTCCCTCGATCCAGTACCTCAATTGAATTTACTTCTAACTCTTTTGGTGTTTTTACGAGAAGGAGATAGCATGCTTGTGCCGATTTCTGGGAGCCACGGATTTGTTCAATGCCGTGCTCTGTTGGGAAGCGGAGCAGTTGGTGATAGGTGCTTGGCACGGCCCGCATGGTATGCAACCAAGTTTGCCCCATAATGAGATTATACGGCAAAGGAAGCTTGACAACCAAGAATTCCACATCCACTAATCAGGAGCCCACGCGAACTGGTAGTGTGATTTTGCCCAAGGGGTACTCCGGATTAGCATTGAAGCCGAATAATGGATAAGGAACCAGAGACAGGTCCGACTTGGCGAACCCGAGCTTGATGAAGGTCTTATAATACATAACCTCTGAAGTACTCCCCTGGTCTATCAGAACGCGTTCGACGGTGAATCGATTTACACGTAGTTTGATGACCAATGGATCAATGTAGAGCAGTGTTACGCCGATCAAATCAAAATCGTCGAAGGTAATGTTTGGAGCTTCATGGGGCCGTTTTGCTGGTGTGATTTGCCTTTGTGGATCAGGATGTGACTAAATGGTATGTACTACGGATGACGTCGGCAGACTGTATATCTTATGGATTACGCCGAGTGGAGGTGAATCCTGCCATAAAGCTACTGCTTTTGTCGAGTTGTCTCTTCGGATGTACTGCTTAAGCCGACTATCTTGTACCAATTCCTTTAGGTGATCCTTCAATGCATAACAACTCTCTGTATCATGGTCGTGGTCTTTATGATACTCGCACTACCTATCCCGTCTCCTCGTGTGGGGAGGTCCCACCATTTTGGATGGCCATTTGAAGAATGGAAGGTGTTGGACTTTGGACATAACCGTGCTGATCGGTTCTGACAACTCTGTATATTTCTTGTCCGCGCGCCTTGTGCGCCTGCTATCTATTTGAAGTTGTTCACTAGCTCGGTGGGAACATTGGTCATTTGTTCGGCGCGAATCCCGTCTCTTATCTTGTTTAGCCCGACTCCGTGATTCAGGGCTCTGTGATGGTACAAAGTTTATCAGCTGAACAATCTCAGAAGGGGCTGTCTTGTTGGCCTTGTTCCCGGGTTTAACCCGCAGAGCGTCATCTTCCACTTTGTAGTATTCCTCGACTTTCTTCATCAACGACCAGACTGTTTTGGGGGGCCTCCTAGTCAAGGAACTGCAGAGGGCACTATCAGGATGCAACCCCATTTTAAAGGCGGTGATAGCCATGGAGTTGTTGCAAGCGTCATCTGCAAGATTGAAGCATTCCCAATAGCGTGCCGAATATGCTCGTAAGGTTTCCCCTGGTTGGATTTGCATTGCCCAGAGAGAGTCGGCTTGCTTCGGCTGGACCTCATTGGTGATGAATCTTGCCCTAAAGGATTTCCGTAGTTGATGAAAGCTCTTAATTGACGCCGGTTCCAACTTGTAATACCATCTGACGGCCAGTGATCCCAAGCTGCTCGGAAAATATTCAGCACATAAGAGTCTCGTCGTCTGGATGCAGCGTCATGGCTTGCTTATAATGACAGATGTGGTCAATGGGATCCGATTTTTTGTCGTATAGGGTGAATGATGGAGCCTTGAACTTTTTGGGTAATACTACCTTTGCGATCCGTCGCACAAAGGGGTCATGTTGGTCCTCTTCATCTGAACCATTTCGTCTTCGTTTATGGCGTGCACGTGGACTCTCTTCAGAAGAGCTGGTGGTTTCGACTCGTCCCTTCTTTTTGGGGTCTGGGGATAATGAGTCAGAATCACTATCACTTTCTTGTCTTCGAGCTCAAAGTCGTCGGCCATCTTCCCTCAAAGGTCATCCCGGACCTTGGCGTACAACTTGTTTGGACTTTGCCACTTCCAAGGCCAAATCCTGACGGAGACGCTCATTTTTAGCAGTCATGTTTTCCAACCTCTGCTTGTTTTGCTTTGCCTATTCCATGATCGCTTGCATGGCCTCATGTGCTGAAGTCGAGGGTGAAGTCGAGGGTGAGGTATGGGCAACTGAGTCAAAGTTCAAGGCACGTCTTGCGGTGATATTCTCTGGTCCCAGCATGTTTGTTGGAGTGAGGTCATCTCTCGGTGTGGTAGTGTCAGTGACTATCGGAGGATCTTCCGTTACGCCCGCCATGGATGTAGTTGAGTATTCCCACAGACGGCGCCAATTGTGTAGTAGTGGTTTGGAAATACTCCTTGGATCCAATAGGACGCTCATGATCCTCAGCTAAAAACCTGAAAATGAATGAACACTTCGGTCGGGGGTGCCGGAATTAGCACTCTAACGGACAAGTCAGTAAATGCTCTCTTTGTTACTTGTATCTCAAGTAAAATGTATTAATTCTCACATACCTCTCTTTGGTTGTTGTTCTTCTATTTATATACGCTCCTGGTCCTCAGGATAGGGCCCACTCTTGACCCGTCATGTGATTTTCACTCGCCCCCCCTCCTTTTGCCGTATTCCAACTTTCAATCAGCCCCTTGCTCAACTGATCTTTATGGCCGATTAAGTTATTCGGCATCCAGAACGTATGAGACGGGAGCGAGTATAATATATACCGATTAACCAAATGTGCACTCGGCCTAACTACGTCTCCTATTATTCGACTCCCACAATATTACATAAGGAAAAAGGGGTTTCTAACCCACAAGTTTTGTGGGAGCTCCAATATCCCAATCCTCATTTTCTAATTTTTTTTGATTTTTTTTTCCTAACAAAAAAAAAAACTCAGCATTTATTGAATTCTCCCAAGTCTTTTTGACTTCTGCCATATACACACCCTTTTTAACCATTTTTTTATTTTTATTTTTTAAAAAAAAACTAAGCATTTATTGAATTCTCCTAAGTCTTTTGGACTTCTCCCGTACACACACCCTTTTTAACTTTTCGCATACCTACTCCATCCTTGCTCACTTCTACCATACCTATTAGACCCTTTCAACTTCTTCACTTTCAAACCATTAGCAATCGGTGAGCACCCCTTTACTTTCAAACCGTGAGCATCATTTCCCACGTATGCAAACTGTAACGCCCTCGAAAATAGTACAAGACAACCACTCACAAATTGTCATAAACATAGGAGAAATATCATCTCTTCATTCATCAGAGTTTCCTTTACAAAAGATATTACATGCATTACATTTTCATAAACATTAATCTTGAAACTATAGCATGTAACTCTAACTTCTAAATAACAAAAATAAGTTCCCAAAGGGCTTACAGCTTTCCAAGTTAACACTTGGTTACAACAAAAGAAGAGTTATAACCCTTTACATATAAAGCCTTGGCTTGGTATTTTATATTTAGCACCAAACAAAATATACAAAATGGAGTCTTCAACCCCTAAACCTCCCAAGCTATGCCCTTGGTGGTGGCATGTCCTCTATACCTGAAAAATGGTGTCCCATGTAGGGTGAGCCAAACCCCAGCAGTGATATACTAAACAGTATATGAGAATTAACTGAAACATTAGCATCCAAGAAATGTTTAACACTTGAAAACCAACTTACACCTTCTCCATAACCAATCAACATTGACATCCATACTTCCATTCATTTATATTTACTTATCTAAATCAATTCATGGACATAGTTCATCATCATTTAAACAATTCAAAATGAGACTACAACTCATTTATCAATACTTCAATCATAAACATTTATTCATACACTTCCATTTCTTACCATTTTACGGAACTACATCCGAGGGAAGCGTCACCCAAATATATATAAGATTTCGAGATTTTCACCCTGGACACTCTGGCCAACTTAATTATCAATGGAGTCCATCCCCTATCTCCTCCCAGACAATGGAGTACATCCCCTATCTCTTCCCAAAGAAAGATACATATACAATGTATTTAAACACGTTGTCATATACAATGACCAATTAAATCACAAATTCAATAATTTAATCCAACCGTCATATTCAATGACAAAATCCAATTGATTAGTTTCAATTCACCTAATCATCATGTAATTTCTACAACAATCCTGACTATCCTCAACTGATAGCCCAAAGAAAATATTTCTAAACAGATAAATAAATCTATCAACAGATAATTTATCAACTTTTCAATAGGTGAGTAATTTACTAATCCAACAACACCATTTAATCACATGTTCCTTCAATCCCATAATTTCCAAACCAATCTCGTTATTTGTACAAAATAACTCATGTAATTCAAATTAGGGCGAATCTCCCCCTTTATCAAATATTATACCAAAGACCAAATTTCATCAATTCTTCTCAAGTCATGACATGTTCAAGACTTCTCATGCCCATAAGGAACCCAAATAGAAAACCCTTCTTTTATATATATATAAACCAACCAAAAATTCACCAAAAACCTTCCCAAATCAAACCATTTATACAAGATGACAATATCTATGTTGAAACCCATATAGGAGAGTAGAATATCCCTACCTCAAGCTTAGAGGAGGAATAAGGAAGAAAAACCCAAAAATCGACGACGGAGAAATGACGTTTTGCTCCAATCAAAATGAAGCCCTCGACATGCTCTACAATGTATTTCAAAGGAGGAAGGTGAGAAGATCACTCTAGGTGAGTAGATCTAGAGATTTAAGTTAAAAGTTGAGTTTTAGAGATAGAAGAGAGAGATCACGGTTTGAGAGGAAAAAAGGAAAGAAAATCGTGAGAGAATAAATGGTTTGGGCCTACTTATAGTAGTGAGGAAAAGCCCTAAGGTCAAATAAAATAATAGGTCCAAAAACCCCCTTTGATAGGGCCTATTCAGACCTCAAAAATCTGGAAAAAAAAAATGCACGGGTCGACCTTTATACAGGAGGAGGTCGACCCTATCTTCCAATAACCAATACACAGACATAAGAGGGTCGACCCTCTTCCAATTTGGTGTCTACCCTATCTTCCAGCAACTAACACACAGACATAAGAGGGTCGATCCTCTCCCAGTCTAGTGCCCACCCTATCTTTCAGTAACACTTCCAGAACTTCACCAATAGGTAAGGGTCAACCCTTTGGAAGGCTGGTGTCGACCCTAGAATGAAATTTCTAAGTCTCCAAGGAACTTTTGACAAGAATAAGTGTGAACAACCAAACCCAACAAGTTTAAATTGGATTGTACTCCTCCAAAACCAACCCATAACAACACCAAAGATTTCCAAAATAGAATAAAGGGTTCAAATACACTTACTAAAAGCTTTAAAGGACACAAGTGCTACAACCTCCCCACCTTAGGAAATTTCATCCCTGAAATTTTAAAGCAGGTATTTAAAGCCATAATTAAACCAATCCCAACAATAATAATCAATCAATTTCATCACCATGACCCATCTACTGGTCATTCCATCTCTTCACAAGAGAACAAATCCACAACATATATTACCAATATGCGTATTCCGAGATTTAACACATTTCAACACATACATCTCGTGTTTCCAAACATATTCAATGCTTATGACAAGTTTATATTTCCAAAGCTTAAATAACATATGCAATGTTCAAATTTAACTTGTGTCTCCGTGCCATACTCAACATTCACAATGTGTTACAATCTCAAAACATATACAATGTTCTTATAGTTCATCAACAAAAACCGTTTTCAACATATACTCAAACATTAACGAATAGGTCTGGATATTTCTCTCGGACCTCCAATTCTCGTTCCCAAGTTGTTTCCTCAACTCCGTGATGTTTCCACAATACTTTGACCAAGGGAATCGTCTTGCCTCGCAAGACTTGGTCCCGTTTATCCAAGACCCTCATCGGTCTCTCCTCATACGAGGCATCCTCATCTATCTCTAAGTCGGTCCAATCCGATACATGCGATGGGTCCGGCTCATACTTCCGAAGCATACTAATTTGAAACACGTCATGCACTCCAGAAAGTTGCAGAGGCAACGCCAATCGATATGCAACCTCCCTAATCCACTCAAGAATCTCAAAAGGGCCAATAAACCGAGGGGATAACTTTTCACTCTTCCCAAACCTCATCAAACCCAGTCTAAGTGATATTTTCAAAAAGACATGATCGCCCACCTCAAAAGATAAAAGTCTCCTCATACGGTCGGCATAACTCTTTTGGTGACTCTGGGCTATAACCAACCTCTTATGAATAAGTGCCACTTTCTCCGTCATTTCCCGAACCAATTCTAGACCCAACAGAGGTGCATCACCCACCTCAGTCAAACACACTGGTGATCTACACAATCGGACATACAAGGCCTCAAACGGTGCCATATCAATACTTGATTAGAAACTGTTATTGTAGGCAAACTCCACTAGGGGTAGGTGTCTCCCACGATCCATTAAAGTCAAGGACACAGCCTCGAAGCATATCCTCAAGTATCTGAATAATGCGCTTGAACTGCCCGTCAGTCTGAGGATGGTAAGCCGTGCTAAAAGTCAATCTAGTGCCCAAGGCACTCTGCAAACTCTGCCACAATCGGGTAGTGAAACGCGGATCTCTATCTGAGACAATCAACACTAGGACCCTGTGTAACCTCACTATGTCTCGAATATACAAGTCAGCAAGGTAATCTACCGAATCTCTTATATGTATAGGAATAAAGTGCACCGACTTAGTCAACCGGTCCACTACCACCAAAATTGCATCACTACCCCATTGAGTCCTCAGAAGACCCACGACAAAATCCATCGTGACGTGCTCCCATTTCCACTCGGCTATAAGCAAGGGTTGTAAAAAAACCCGCTGGCCTCTAATGCTCAGCCTTCACTTGCTGACAAGTAAGGCATTTTGATACAAACACTGCCACATCCTTCTTCATACCCCTCCACCAAAACTGGCGACTCAGATTATGATACATCTTTGTGCCTCCTGATGCACCATAAGGCGTGAATGGTGAAACTCTCGGAGTACTTCCTCTCAGCAAGACTCCAGCACAAACAAGCGGTCTCGGTATCTCACACTCAGGTCGGGATACACAGTCAAACCCTTCTCTACCTTCCCACTAGAGATCTTCTCCTAGAGGGATTCTACCTTGAAGTCACCCTTCTGCGCTTCTAATACTCGGTTCACAAGTGTAGGTTGTGCAACTACTGAAAATAAAGCTGCAAACTCAATAGACTCGTCCAGACGCAAGTCAAACTTGCCAAGAGCACCCAACATCTCCCATTCCCGGATAGCTATACAAGCCACGTTACTAATGGGCTTCCTACTTAGGGCATCGGCCACGACATTGGCCTTTCCTGGATGATAGTGCAACTTGAAATCATAATCTTCTATGAACTCCATCCACCTTCTTTGCCTCAAATTCAAGTCCTTCTACGTAAACAAATACCTCAAACCTCTCACCATAAAGATAGTGCCTCCAAATCTTTAAGGCAAATATCACAGCTGCTAACTCTAGATCATGAGTAGGGTAATTCCTCTCGTGTGTGTAGACACCCCATTTTTAACCGTCCTCAAGACTTGGACGTCACTGATTGAACACTCGGTGATCACCCCTTGTTTGTGTTCATCTTGAGATCCTGGAAGCCTTGGCAGCGCGCCTCGTCTCAGGATCTCTCGACTCAACTGTTTTGTGGTTGGTTTGATACCAAACACTTGTGTTTTGCCTTTGAGGGGGGCAGGGAATGCCTTTTGAGGCATTCCCACACATCACCGGCCAGGGCTTGAGGCCACCGGCTGTGTTTTGTGGCCACATGCCAAATGTTTGGCCGACCGGCACTATAGATGGCCGACAAGGTCACCTTCAAACCTCTGTCTTCGATGCCAAGCATCTCAAACGTCTTCGTCATCTACTCCAACCACTTGTCAGCCTTCAGTGGCTCCTTAGGATCTCCCAAAAACTCATCTAGATTTGACCAGAAGAACTCCCTCTTCAGAAAAGAAGGCCTTGCTTCAGCTACTTGGGCCTAGACTTGATTCTCAGCCCTGAGAATGTCCATTGATTCCCTCAATGCTCTGGCCATTTTGCGGGCTAGAACACCTATAGCCTGCTAACCAACCGGTTCGGCTACATTGGCCTGATCAACTCCCTCCTCCTGCGTCAGAATCTCATCCAGTATAGGTATCTCTTGCCTCCTAGGCCTACCACGCCTACCACCATGACCTCGTCCTGACATCTTAATAAAGGTGATAGAAGAAATTAGCACATTTACAAATATGCCGAAGTTATCTCACTCGCGTATTAATGCAATAGACAACTGTAATTCATTCCACATAAGCACATAATCACATAAACACTTACGAATTTCATTTTCGGATAATGACCGTCCCGTGGCGTTGCTAGGGTTCCAGTTAGAAACGGCAGTGATCAAGTGCCTTTCCAACAGGACTCCTAGAAACCAATGGACCCGATCTATATCCTAGAAACTAAATCCCATACCCATATAATCACATAAGCATGTTATCACATAAACACTTAATATCATACAAAAGTCTCTAACAAGTAAGACAAACCCATTGTGGTACTAACCACTTCCTATGTACCCAAAGCATTCAAACCTAGTACGCTCTGATACCAAGTTGTAACACCCTCAAAAATAGTATAAGACAACCATTCACAAATTGCCATATACATAAGAGAAATACATCAAATATCATCTCTTCATTCCTCAAAGTTTCCTTTACAAAAGATATTAAATGCATTACATTTTCATAAACATTAATCTTGAAACTATAGCATGTAACTCTAACTTCTAAACAACAAAAATAAGTGCCCAAAGGGCTTACAGCTTTCCAAGTTAACACTTTGTTACAAAAAAAGAAGAGTTCTAACTCTTTACATATAAAGCCTTGGCTTAGTATTTTACATTTAACACCAAACAAAATATATAAAATGAAGTCTTCAACCCCGAAACCTCCCAAACTATGCCCTTGGAGGTGGCATGTCCTCTATACCTGAAAAATGGTGTCCCAAGTAGGGTGAGCCAAAGCCGAGCAGAGATATACTAAACAGTATATGAGAATGTAGACCGCCCAAAACTCCGCTCCGCGTGCAAGGGCGCGAATTGTAGTTCTTAGCTACTACAGTTCGGACTTATGTCACGGTTCTGAATCTAAGCTCATAAAGTGCAATGTGAGACTGATAAATCACCAAAGAGTCCAAATCTGGCAAATCGTTTTGGAAAATTGATTTTAATCAAAAAGCACCAAACATGGATTGCTTTGCCAGATTTTAGAGTTGCCACCTAAATATTTTATTTTGGAAAATTTAGGAAACCTTAACTCGTGCCTAAGGCCACGTGTCCGTCATCACCAAAGTTGCCTCGGCTCGAGAACTTCGGTACGAGAGGGGAAGGTCCTGAAATGAGCACCCCCGCTCGCCCGATCAAAGATCGACCTTTACTAACATGATATGTTGTTTTTGAAAATACATGTGTTCTTATTCCGATTCATTAGCTAGCTTACTATGTGATGCGCACAACATACAAGTATAGACTAAATCACCCAATTTAGAACAAAACATCTCATGTTTGTTTGTTTTGAAAATGGTTTGAAAGTTGCTACTCGCAAGTAGGCTAAGTCACGGATTTTGCCACCCTCAAGTGGGCTTAAAAACATGTTGATTTACCACTCCAAGTGAGCTTAAAACTTGTATTTCGATGAATTGTTCCAATTCAAGTAATGAAGCCTTCATCCACAGGCATTCAGACAGTTAAACACTTAAGCAGATAGCCTTATGGCAAGCATGCTATCATGGCAATCACTTACACACATGCAAGGATGCTAAAGCGTAAACACTCACAGTGTACTCCGAGCCAAAACAAAAGCTAATTAGAAATCATGCATGATCCTAGCTATATCAACAATGCCTAATGCAACACATGCAAAAATGTAACTAAAATAGGCTTGGCTATTCTAAGATGTCATGTGAATGCGACTAGATAACATGTATTCAAATTGGTATTGAAATACAATGCAGTTTGTATGATGCGCCGAGTCCGGTGCATGCAAAACAAATGAATGAATACAAACATGCAAAGCATAAGGTATGCTAATCAAAATGTGTCCTAAACTAACCATCAAAAGCTGATAAGTAAAAAGGAGAAAGAAATGTGGGTTGGAAGACATGCATCACACACACGCACGGTTATTACAAAATTCGCCCTCTCGACGGAGGGTCTGAATAATAAGCTAACTAGCTAATATAAGTTAATTAAACTAATTATTACAAAATGAAACTAATTAACTAATCCTAGCTAATTAATTATTACAAGATGAAGCTAACTAACAAGTTAACTAACTATTACAACACAAATTGATTAGCTAAGCACATTAACTACTTAAGTACAAAACCCAAACATTAGCTACCAAAGCAAAGAAGCCAAGTAAAGCAGTAAGAAGAGGTCCTCAGGGCGAGAAGTGCATGCATGCTCGGTCGCCTCGTTCGGAAATCCATCGCGATGCCCCAACTTGCCTCTGTTTGATTTGTTTTCATAACATTGCACAAAGCTCCAGATAGCTTCTACTCTAACATGGAGACCTCCAGGAGCATGGCCGACCACTTATTGGTAGTGTAGACCACCTACCGACCACCCAAACTTGCTGCAGACCAGAAAAAGTGATCGGCCAGCTACTTTTTCGGGTCTGTCGACCAGAAAATTCTACACAACTCCATTTTGCTGCAACAGAGAACAAGAAGGGGCACAGCAATGTATTTGCAAGGTATGTGTGCACAATCACCCTCCCTATCATTTCTTAAGCTTAAGGGAGTACGGTTCTCGACTCTCGGGCCACCAACTGAGCATCGCAATGCACGATGACCGAGAAGCCAAGTTTGCACAAATCAATGTCAATGAATGCACAAATAACACATAAGGGCCTTAACCTCAATCATGCATGATCAAGAGGGTTGGCGACTGAGAAATGAGGTACATTTTATCACTTCAAGTATGAAACATTCCTTGTTTCTCGTGTTTGACTAATATCCTATCCAAACACAAATGCAACTCAAGCATGCCAAACACAATGCACTGCAATGCAACATGATCATGCAACAACATGCAAACACTATGCAATGTAACAGCACACAAACAACATGTAATGCAAGGGCTATGTAATGCAATACTCAATGGACCAAACCAACCTCAAACAAGCCTCATGCATGCCAAGACAATGGCCAAAACATGCTGAAAATGAGGTCCAAAAGCAATACAAGCATGCAAACACATTGGCCCATCAACTAAGCATAAGAGCATAACTCTCAAACATGATCAAGAAGTGACAAATGTGAAAGTGTGACAACATTATATGCTCTGAAATCAGGTATGAAATGATGCCAAATCATTCAAACAACACAAGTATAGTATACAAGAAGGACTAAAGCACAAGGCTACCAAAGGGACTACACAAGACGCATGCAACACATGGCACAAATGATGGAACCAAACATGGACATAGGTCAAGACAAAGACCAAAACATGCTAAGATAGGAGCTCAAAGGTCTAGGCATGCATGCATACAAGCTACGCCACAAACAAGGCAATAATGCATGACCCTTGAAAGCATTCAAAGAGTGAAAGAAATGGGAGCATGGCAATGCTATATGCTCTGAAATAACATGTTAAAGGATACCAAATCATGCACATATCACAAATGAAGCATGCTATGGTGCTCAAAACTCAAGGCTAGCAAGGGCAATTGCACTACATCTATGCAATGCATGAACCATATGATCAAGGCAAACCAAAATAGTCCTAGAGTATGCCAAAATGATGCTAAAACATGCATGGAGCAAAGCCAAAACAAGCTAGCATGAAGGGTCAAAACATCAAGTAAGCTAGACCAATGAGCATGATTACACTACACCTATCAAAACTAAGCATGAGATGACTTCAACAACAAAAATCAGAGCTATATTATGGCAAAACAAGACCAAAAACACACTGATATGGCAGCCCAAGAGCCTAGGCAAGATGGCATACACATGAGCTCATATTTAAGGCATGACGCATAAACCCTCCAAAGCATTGAATGAGTGACACATGTGACTGTATGGCCACGAAACATGCTCTGAAATCATGTATGAAATGATGCCAAATCATGCAAATAGCCCAAGCAAGGCATGCTAGTGACTTGGAAACTCAAGGCTAGTGAGCTAGAATGCAGTATGGCTATACAAAGCAAGGCATGCATGAACAAAACAACATAAATCAGACCTCAAGCATGGTAAAACATGAACAAAAGCTTCTTTGAGTAGAGCCAAAAGCATGCTAGGATGATGATCCAAAGCATGATGCATGTTAGGCTAGTGAATGGAAATGCATTACAAGTGTAGAATACATGCATGAGGTAACCAAACCAAGCCAAAATAGAGCTAAGGCATGCTAAAACAACACCCAAAACATGCTGAGATAGAGCTAAAATGGGCTAGCAAGACATGCTAAAACATGAGGCATACAAGGCTAGCAACCAAGATACAAGGAGAGGGGATGACCCTCTCCTATTTGGGACCTCAAAACACCCTTTCCACCACTGAAATTCCTCTGAGTTTTAGTGGTGAAAAGGTCAAAAAGAGGTGGTTCCAATAGCTTAAAAGGATGGTACAAAACAAAGCCAAACAAGGCACAAGAAGGGGTAGACCACCCCCAACACCAAAGAGATCTCAAACCAACAACTTAAACACTTAAAATTAGAGCTTTTTGCAGTAGAAAGTTAGGCCTAAATCAGCATGCAAGTAGGGCCAAAAGCTTAATCAAAAATAAAGGTTTAAAGGGTTAGAACCACTTCAAAGCTGCAACTCCAGCAACCTTTCTGAGCTCAAACCAATCCAAAAACTCCAAAACCAGCCTCAAAGTGCCTCTGCTCCAAGAGTATGGTGTTTCACTACATGTTTGTGTGCAAAAGTGTGAAGAAATTACACTTTCAAGCACAAATATGGAACAAAAGACAAATATAGAGATAGGGATATATCTATATCTCTCAACAACTTTTTTCTGAACCTAGAGAAGGGAGAGAGGGCCTCCCTTTTATTGAAGACCAAGCCTCAAGCTTGTTGAACAAGCTTGAAGCTAGATGCAATCCCTCCATACACGTGTATGGAGGATGGTTTCTGTGCTCACTAGCTGGTACAACTGGCAAGAAAATATCTTCAAAAAGATGCAAGAAAGTTGCCGACCAGTTGAAGTGGTCGGCCAGCTACTTACACTGGTCGGCCGACCAGCACAAGTGGTCTACTAGAAAGAAAAGTGGTCGGCTAGGGAGGAGAGGTGGTTTGCACAAGGAAAGGAAGGTGGTGACATGGTGGCCTACCACTTTTGGTGGTCCAAAGACCACCAAGACCAGTTGACCGACCAGAAAACTAGCTGGCAGGGAAGAAAAGTGGTTTTTAGGGAGAGCAACTGGTCTCCAACCTTCATTCCACCCTCCAAGCAAGGAAAACAAGGTTTGTGCCAAAAACAAACCAAAAAGGATGCAAGACAAGAGTCCGGGGGGTCGAAGCGCGCAGCCAAAAGCCTTGAAAGCTAGTCTACGGGCACCAAAAGTGGTCTACGAGGGAAAAGTGGTATATGACCATAAAAAGTGGTCTCCAAGACCTCTGTGTCCCTCTAGACCAAGGCAACAAGGCATGGTTCGAAAACCAGGCCAAAAGGAGAATGATAAGCGGTCCCGAGACAAAGCGCACGACCGAAGGCACCGGAAACAAGAAAGTAGTCTACAGGAGGGAAAAGTGGTCTACGACCACAAAAAAGTGGTCTGCAAGACCCCTCTCTCCCTCTAGGCAAGGTCAACAAGGCTTGGTCCACAAACCGAGCCAAAACATAAAGAGTTCAGAGGCCTGGAGGAAAAGCACTCAACTGAAAACTTCGGAAACTCGAAACGAGCACAAACATGCGCGGTCATCAAGCGCTCAATCAATGACGTCTGAGTCTTAAGGTCGGTCAAAAATGAGGTGTCTATAGAGAATTAACTAAAACATTAGCATCTAAGAAATGTTTAACACTTGAAAACCAACTTACACCTTCTCCATAACCAATCAACATTGACATCCATACTTCCATTCATTTACATTTACTTATCCAAATCAATTCGTGGACATCGTTCATCATCATTTACACAATTCAAAATGAGACTACAACTCATTTATCAGTACTTCAATCATAAACATTTATTCATACACTTCCATTTCTTGCCATTTTACGGAACTACGTCCGAGGGAACCGGCACCCAAATATATATAAGATTTTGAGATTTTCACCCTGGACACTCCGGCTAACTTAATTATCAATGGAATCCATCCCCTATCTCCTCCCAAACAATGGAGTACATTCCTTATCTCCTCCCAAAGAAAGATACATATACAATGTATTTAAACACGTTGTCATATATCATGACCAATTAAATCACATATTCAATATTTTAATCCAACCGTCATATTCAATGACATAATCCAATTGATTAGTTTCAATTCATCTAATCATCATGTAATTTCTACAACAATCGTCACTATCCTCCACCGATAGCCCAAAAAAAATATTTCTAAACAGATAATTTATCAACTTTTCAGTAGGTGAATAATTTACTAATCCAACAACACCATTTAATCACATGTTCCTTCAATCCCATAATTTCCAAACCAATCTCGTTATTTGTACAAAATAACTCATTTAATTCAAATTAGGGCAAATCTCCCCCTTTATCAAATATTATACCAAATACCAAATTTCATCAATTCTTCTCAAGTCATGACATGTTCAAGACTTTCCATGCCCATAAGGAACCCAAATAGAAAACCCTTCTTTTATATATATAGAAACCAACCAAAAATTCACCAAAAACCTTCCCAAATCACACTATTTATACAAGATGACAATATCTATGTTAAAACCCATATAGGAGAGCAGAATATCCCTATCTCAAGCTTAGAAGAGGAAGAAGGAAGAAAAACCCAAAAATCGACGGAGGAGAAATGATGTTTTGCTCTGATCAAAATGAAGCCCTCGACAAGCTCTACAATGTATCTCAAAGGAGCAAGATGAGAAGATCACTCTAGGTGAGTAAATCTAGAGATTTAAGTGAAAAGTTGAGTTTTAGAGACAGAAGAGAGAGATCACGGTTTGAGAGGAAAAAGGGAAAGAAAATCATGAGAGAATAAATGGTTTGGGCCTATTTATAGTAGTGAGGAAAAGCCCAAAGGTCAAATAAAATAATAGGCCCAAAAACCCCCTTTGATAGGGCCTATTCGATGCTTAAAACTCTAGAAAAAAAAAAAAAAACAAAACGCAAGGGTCGACCCTTAGACAGGAGGGGGTCGACCCTATCTTCCAGTAACTAACATACAGACATAAGAGGGTCAATCCGCTCCCTGTCTGGTGTCTATCCTATCTTCCAGTAACACTTCTAGAACTTCACCAACAGGTAAGAGTCGACCCTTAAGAAGGCTGGTGTCGACCCTAGAATGGAATTTCTAAGTCTCCAAGGAACTTTTGACAAGAATAAGTGCGAACAACCAAATCCAACAAGTTTAAATTGGATTGTACTCCTCCAAAACCAACACATAACAACACCAAAGATTTCCAAAATAGAATAAAGGGTTCAAATACACTTACTAAAAGCTTTAAAGGACACAAGTGGTATACAAACAATTAGCAATCTATAGGAATTGATGTTGCTTTTTTATTCATGTTGCTTTTTTTTCAAACCGTGAGTTAAAAATCTTCAGACTCCCCATACAATTCTTTTATTTACTATTTTAATGGGTTTTTTTTTCAATTATTTTTTTTATTATGAGAAAAATTATGATTTGTATGATTGAAATTATCTCCTTTTGTTTATAATTTGATTATTTAATATGATTGAAGTTATATATGATTGTAGTCAGATAAAAACAATTGTGATTTGTATGATTGAAGTTATCTCCATTTGTTTGTAATTTCATTTTTTAATATAATTGAAGTTAGATAAACACTATTTACTATTTTAATGGTTTTCTATGAGAAAAATATGATTGTAATTAGATAGCATTAAAAAAAAATTGTGATTTGTGTGATTGAAGTTATCTACTTTTCTTTATAATTTGATTTTTTAATATGATTGAAGTTAGATATAAACACTCACAAAAAGAAAAATGTGATTGTAGTTTCTTCAATGGTTCTAAATAATCTTTTTATTACCTATTTTAATGGTTCTTTTTTTCAATTATTTTTTATTAGGAGAAAAATATGATTGTAGTTAGACGGCATAAAAAAATTGTAATTTGTATGATTGAAGTTATCTCCTTTTGTTTATAATTTAATTTTTTAATATGATTGAAGTTAGATAAACATAAACACTTACAAAAACAAAAATGTGATTGTAGTTTGTTCAATGGTTCTAAATAATCTTTTTATTTACTATTTTAATGGTTCTTTTTTTTAAATTATTTTTTTTATTATGGGAAAAGTATAATTGTTGTTAGATAGCATTAAAAAAAATTGTGATTTGTATGATTGAAGTTATCTCCTTTTGTTTATAATTTGATTTTTGAATATGATAAAAGTTAGATAAACGTAAATAGTCACCAAAAAAAAAAATTTGTGATTGTAGTTTGTTCAATAATTCTAAATAATTTTTTATTTACTATTTTAATGGTTCTTTTTTTCAATTATTTTTTTATTACGAGAAAAATATTATTGTAGTTAGATAGCATTAAAAAAATTGTGATTTGTATAATTGAAGTTATCTCATTTTGTTTATAATTTGATTTTTGAATATGATAGAAGTTAGATAAACGTAAACACTCAAAAAAAAAAAAAAATATTGATTGTAGTTTGTTCAATGGTTCTAAATAATTTTTTTATTTACTATTTTAATGCTTCATTTTTTCAATTATTTTTTTTATTATGAGAAAAATATGATTGCAGTTAGATAGCATTAAAAAAATTGTGATTTGTATGATTGAAGTTATTTCCTTTCGTTTATAATTTAATTTTTTAATATGATTGAAGTCAGATAAACATAAACATTCACAAAAAGAAAAATGTGATTGTAGTTTCTTCAATGGTTCTAAATAATCTTTTTATTAACCATTTTAATGGGTTTTTTTTTCAATTATTTTTTATTATGAGAAAAATATGATTATAGTTAGATGACATAAAAAAAAATTGTGGCTTGTCTGATTGAAGTTATCTACTTTTGTTTGTAATTTTATTTTTTAATATGATTGAAGTTAGATAAACACAAACACTCACAAAAACAAATATGGGATTGTAGTTTGTTCATTGGTTCTAAATAATCGTTTTATTACTATTTTAATGGTTCTTTTTTTCAATTATTTTTTATTATGAGAAAAATGTGATTGTCATTTGCTCAATGGTTGTAAATAATCTTTTTATTTACTATTTTAATGGTTCTTTTTTTAATTATTTTTTTTCTTATGAGAAAAATATGATTGTAGTTAGATAGCATTAAAAAACAGTGATTTGTATTATTGAAATTATCTTCTTTTGTTTGTAATTTAATTTTTTAATATGATTGAAGTTAGATAAACATAAACACTCACAAAAACAAAAATGTGATTGTAGTTTGTTCAATGGTTCTAAATAATCTTTTTGTTTACTATTTTAATGGATTTTTTCTCAATTATTTTTTATCATGAGAAAAAGATGATTGTAGTTAGATGGCATTAAAAAAATTCTGATTTATATGATTGAAGTTATCTTCTTTTGTTTATAATATGATTTTTTAATATGATTGAAGTTAGATAAACAAAAACACAAACACTCACAAAAACAAAAATGTGATTGTAGTTTATTCAATGGTTCTAACTAATTGTTTTATTTACTATTTTAATGGTTCTTTTTTTTCAATTATTTTTTATTATGAGAAAAATGTGATTGTAATTTGTTCAATGGTTCTAAATAATCTTTTTATTTATGTAATGACCCAGAATTTGTTTTTTAAAATAAACAGTGCATAATTTAATTGAGCAAATTTTCAGATTTGACTGATGTGTAAATTCTGTGTGAAAACTGTTCGGTTTTATATTTTTTTTAAATAGTTCCCGATCTCAGAAAATTATGAAATGTTTATATGTTGTTTACATACAAGTCTAGTTGAGTAAAAATTTCAGAATTTATTGATGGTTATTTATTTTGTGAAAATTTGCGGACTGATCGGTGTTCCGTCTAGTATATAACAGAATTTGAAATTGAGTTTTGGGTGTTCAGACCACGAATTGAGATAAATTTATTGGGTCTATTTTGGTATATAATTGGATCATGTTTGACTTATGGGTGAGACCGATGATTTAGATTTAATTTAATTTGGGTTTGTTTAATGACCCATGTTTAACTGTTTGCTCATTTTTAATTAAGTAATTGGTAATAACCACCTTGGAAGTTGTTATTATTTATTATATAAGATTATAAGAAATATTTGATAGTTGATTTTATGGTGGGTACCATATGGTGAAAAATTATATATATTTTTATAGGGAGGAAAAGATTATATTTTGTGGTGTATAAAAATGTCATATTTTGTGGTGAGAAAAATTATATTAGTTTATGATTTATATTACAAAATTTTGAAATATTATTACAATATATATTGTACTAGTTAATGGGTTGAATAATATAAAAATAAATAAATAAAATTTTGGGCAAAGTGTTTTGGGACGTGCGTAGAGACAGAACCCATGTGGGCTGTCTCTTTCTTTTCTATCTTTTCCTCATCTCTATTACTTCCATCTTTCTTCATCCTTTTTTTATTTATTTATTTTTTTGGTTGAGCAGAGGCTCTGCGTCTCTTTTTCTCTTTCTTGAATAGTCCATAGAAGCTCAACTTTTGAGGTTCAAATGAGAGTTCTTAGAGTGAGATTTTGTTTAAGTGTTGTAAATGAAAGTCGGAGAATTCGTCGTGATCTTCGCAATGGTAGTCTCGGATTCATTATCGGGCAAGATTTGCCTCCCAGATCTGCTCTTCTTCATTATTTGGGTTAAGGACTTTCTTTATATTTTTACATTAAAGTTATGTTAGGGTTATTTTAAGAAAATATATCATTATAAGAGGTATTGCATATATATATATATATATTCAAATTTTTGTTTGGTAATTTTTGGAAGAAAAATTATGTTAAAATGTTAAGAATGTTGGCATTTTGAGATTGATTTGGGAAAATCATTTTGTATTGATAATTTTGCAAAGAAATCCGAAAATAAAATTTAATAGTTGTATGGATTGTCTCTACATCACATTATGATTAGATGATTTATTTTGAGAAATATAAATGTCATGACCCGAACCCGCCCCTATAGGTTAAGGACATAACCGGCCAGTAATCCTGAGATTACTTACGGCCTCAAACCAGATTAGAAGTAACTCATCAGAGTAAAGGGGCCAAACGAAAGCAAAATTTAAAACTTTGTTCATAGAGCCGTGCTTACATGGCACATTATAACAAACCACATATGCATATTAATAACTCACATCAGAAAATATAACAGCATAAAGTTCTGTACAGACATGATCATTCAAGTCTAAGTCAACCCATCAAAACTATATACAGATGTACACAAAGTCCTCGCCAACATGACAAGATAAACAAGATAACAAAATGGCGAAGACGGGTCTCATGCGTGAGACGTAAGGGCTGACTCTCCAAAACTTTGGTTGTTCCACACAGACTTCACTGAGGCTAGGTCTTGACCTCTCTTGGCTCACCTACAAACACATGAATGAGCGTGAGCGAAAGCCCAGTGAATAATATCAATTAAAGAAGAAACATTGGAACAATATACATCGAACGGCCTTAGGCCCAATTCATATTTCTATCTAGTATATAAATAGATATAGATCAAGTGACTGCAGTTCCAAGCACATCGGACAGCCTCGGGCCCAATCCATTCATGTCAAACTGGCTTTTGGCCCATTTGTCTTTCATTCATGTCAGACTGGCCTTTGGCTCATTCATTCTTTCATTTAGCTCATACTGACCTCTGGCCCATTCATTCTTTCATTCAGATCGTACTGGTCTCTGGTCCATTCGTTCTATCATTCAGATCATACTGGCCTCTAGCCCATTCATTCATTCATGTCAGACTAGCCTTCGGCCCATTCATTCCTTCATGTCAGACTGGCCTTCGGCCCATTCATTCATTCATGTTAAACTGGCCTTCGGCCTATTCATACTTTTATGTCAAACTGGCCTTTGGCCCATTCATTTGGCATAGCAAACATTGTCCACCAATCAATTAACAAACTTATAAACTTACATAGAAGTAAACAATTGGACAACAACACATTTCAGATATCTTTGTTAAGATATTACTCACAGTGATCGGTTGGTTGGTTTGCTCAAGAGCTTGACCCTACACATCACATAACACATATGGGTCACAAATAGTTCAATCCGTTCTTAATTCACATATTCCTCTTTAGGCTTCTTTCTTATCCTTCTAACTCATTTACAATGCTCAATGTATGCCTTAGAGTACTTAGAAGTAAAAGAGAACAGAAAACGAAACACAGAATGCCTTTTCAAAATTTTCAGAAACAGGGTCTCTGCTCGAGCGTGGACTTCCCCGCTCGAGCGGAACCATGAGGTCTGCAAAAGTACTGGATGCATCAAATTTACGCTCGAGCGTGAAGTCGGGCGCTCGAGCTGAAGGTCTGTCTACATAGCTCCCCGCTCGAGTATGAACTTCTCCGCTCGAGCGGACACCATGTCTGCAAAAATATACTGGGAGCATGAATTTTATGCTCAAGCGGTGGTTCTCCCGCTCGAGCGGACATAAAAAATTCTGGGTTTTCCAGCAATGTTCTTGAGCTCAAATCCAGCATTCAAACCAACCCAACTTACATATTATGGCTCAAACTTCAAATATACTTGTGCTAACATGATACAAACACTCAATTACATCATTATGAAGCTCAATTTCATAAAATAAACACATGCCTGTCCCAATTGACACCAAACTCATTTCCAACATAACAAATTCATGCATTCAAAGCTCCTACTCTTATAAATTGTACATGCATGTGATATATTACCCTCATTCTCAACTTAGATGATGAAGAAATGGTCAAAACATGAGCTTCAACTAAAATCTGACATGGATTACACATTTTGTGCCCGAGCATGCAAATTCAAAGCAATTACACACATGCATGCATACATTGACCTTCAATTCAACATAATCAACTCAATTTCATTTCAATTCTTACTCTTGATCATCAAACAACTTTGAATTTACAAAATTACAACTAGAACTCATGGATTACTCACTAATGAGCTTTAATCTTCACAAACTATGGTTAATTCCTGAGCTAGCCTTCAATTTATTCAAGCTTCTTGAGCAAATCTTCAATTGTTTCCCTCTCCCTCTCTCTAGCCGGCCCTCTCTTTATTCTTGAGTTCAAAATCAGCCAAAATGCAATAAATGAGAGGAATTGATGGTGTAGTGCCCTTTTTAATATAAGTTCCACTAATTCTAATTTAATAATAATAAATAATTGGGCACTAATTCATTAATTAAATCAATTTAATCTGATCCGAATCAATTTTCAATTAAATTTCACCGTAGGCTCTAAAAATTATGCCAATCACAATGGCGTAATCAATTTCGGATTTCGTGGCCGATAAGGCTTTCAATTTAAATTCCAAAGCAGACAATCAAACAGATATTCCTACGGTGAACAGATAGAAATTCAAGACCACATATTTTCACATAATGGCACACGAAATCATATCAAACACATAATCATATTCATAATAAGGACCAATTAGCATACTACAGAACAGGGATATCACAATAAAGTTGAATTTTTTTATGTATATTTGGAATTTATTTTTGAGAAAAATAAATTAATATTGAAGAATATGGAGTAAATGCCTAAGTAGGAATTATACAGTTACTTTGGGATTAAAAACTCTAAAATTGTTATATTCATGATATTTTATAAAAGATGATATGCTGATGATTAAGTTGTGTTCATTTTTATGAAAATAAAAATATGAAATGTGGACTTTCAAACTCATAACCTTGAAAATGTTACTATTGGGCATATTTCATAATTTTTGATGTAAATATCATGTTGGTTAAGTAATTTTAGAAAAAGTTGTGAAATTGTTATTGGTAGAGAATTTGGTAAAAATATTACCTCTTTAAGCATGAAAAATGGTTATGTTGAAATATAGTTATGTTTGAGGGATGAGGCATATGAAGTTAGGTTTGGAATTATAAATTTGAATTTTTTTGAATATAATAAACTTACTGTAGACCACCCGAACTCTCTCTGCGCCCCCCCTTTCGAAGAGGGCACGGATTGGGTTCTAGCTATTACAATTCGGACTCCTGTCACGGTTCTAAATCTAATCTCACAAAGTGCAATGTAAGACTGATAAAACACCAAAGAGTCCAAATCCGACAATTGGTTTTGAAAAATCAATTTTGAATCAAAAGCGCCAAACATCGACTACTTTGCCAGATTTCAGAGTCGCCACCTAAATGTTTTGTTTATGAAAATTTAGGAAACCCTGACTCGTGCCTAAGGCCACGTGTCCGTCATCACCAAAGTTGCCTCGGCTCGGGAACTTGGGTACGATGGGGGAAGGTCCTAAAATGAGCACCCCCGCTTGCCCGATCAAAAAATCTACCTCTACTAACATGATATGTTGTTTTTGAAAACACATGTGTTCTTATTCTGGTTTATTAATCTATCTTACTATGTGATGCGCACAGCATACAAGTATAGACTCAATCGCTAGAATTGGAACAAAACAACTCATGTTTTTTTTTTTTTTTAAATGGTTTGAAAGTGCTACTTGCAAGTAGGCTAAAGTGCGGATTTGCCACCTTCAAGTGGGCTTTAAAACATGATTTTGCCACTTCGCAAAGTGGGCTTAAAACGCATATTTGATGAATTGTCCCAATTCAAGCAATAAAGCCTTCATCCACAGGCATTCATGCAGTTATAGCAACTAAGCAATTAACCTCATGGCAAGCATGCAATCATGGCAGTCACTTACATACATGCAAGGATGCTTAAGCATAAACATTTACAGTGTACTCCGAGCCAAAACAGAAGCTAGTTAGTAATCATGCATGATCCTAGCTATGTTAAGATGCCTAATGCAACACATGCAAAGATGCAACTAAAATAGGCTCGGCAATCTAGAATGGCATACGAATGCAACACTCGATAACATGCTTTGAAACACATATTCAAGTCAGTATTGAAATACAATGCAGTTTGAATGATGCGCCGAGCCCGATGCATGCAATACGAATGAATGATGCACGCATGCAAAGTATAAGTATGCTAATTGACACATGCCCTGAAATTAACTATCGAAAGCTAGTAAATAAAATGGAGAAAGACGTAGGGTTGGAAGACATTCACACACATACGCACACTTTATTATAACATTTGCCCTCTCGACGGAGGGTCCGAATAAATAGGCTAAGCTATGCTAAGCTAAACTACTTATTACAAATAAACTAATTAACTATTCTAGTTAATTAAATATTACAACACAAATTGAATAACTAGCTAATCTAAGCTAATTAAACTATTACAAACCGAATGAATTAATTAAACACTTAATTAATTAATTACAAAAGACTAAGCGAATGAACTAGTTAGCTAAGCAGTTGAAATAAAGCAAGTAAATAAATGGCTCGAGGGTGAGGGGGACATGCATGCTCGATCGCGTCCTCCTGGAAATATACCACCTTGCCTCAAGATGCCTCTGTTTGCCCACTTTTGGACCTCTGAAAATTATGCCAACTCCCAGAATGCTTTTGACCCACCTTAGGAACATGCTTAGGGCTCATTGGCAAGAGATTGGGGCCATCGGCCAGTAATGATGGCCGGCCGGCAGCCTTGGTGGCCGGTCGGCCACTACTTCCTGCAATTTCTCCTTTTGCTACAACTGAGCACAAACAGAGGCATAGCAGTGTATTTGCAAGGAAATGTGTGTGCAACTACACTCTTTATCATGTCTTAAGCTCAAAGGAGTGTAGTGCTCGGCTCTCGAGCCACCAACCGAGCATCGTAATGCACGATGGTCGAGAAGCCAAGTTTGTACAAGTTAATGAATGCACAAATGGACTCGATGAGCCTCCACCCAATCATGCAAGAACAAGGGTGTCGGCGACTAAGAAATGAGGCACGTTTCATCAATTTGAGTATGAAACGCCCCTTGTTTCTCGTGTTTGGATTAACGTCCAATCCAAACACATGCAATGCAACTCAAACATGTTATCTTGGCATTTTTTACTTCAATTCAATTTGTTTACTCATTTTAGATTACCGATAAGTCCTTTAACCGATTAAGTCCAAAAGTGAGAAGTCCTCTAAATAGAAAGACGGACCAAGCCACAAGCATCTTGAGCATGAAAGAAGCATCATGTCGTTGGTTAGTAGAAACCCTCAAGAGAAGGCTAAAACCATTCGGCATGAACGCCTCGATTTCGTGCTCAAACCAACAAAGGGCTTAAGACCTCTTTCAAAGTGATATAACAACTGAAGAATTGGATGCAATGACATATATTCCAGCACTAAAATAGTATGCTAAATGACATCGAAACACGAAAATGATGCATGCAAGACATGCTCGGAGTCGAAAGCATTGAAACTAGCAAAGAGCATAGCACTATAGGCATAATATACTAAGCCTAAATGACCAAACCAACCCTAGACAGAGGTTAAATATGCCAAAACAGTGGCTGAAATATACTAAGATCAAGGCATATAACACAAGAAAAATATGCACATTTAATGCCTCGCAAACAAGGCATGAAGACACAACTCTCAAACACATTGAAGGAGTGGAAAATGTGAGAGTGTGGAAATGACATATGCTCTGAAATTACATGCTAAGTGATGCCATATCGTGCACACATCACAAATATAGCATGCTAGTGGTCTCAAAACTCAAGACTAGTGAAGCCATTTACACTATAGCTATACAAAATGAAGCTCATATGACCAAGAAGGCTCAAAACAGTCCTAAAACAGCCCAAATGAAGTTCTAAAACATGCTTGAAACAAGTCAAAAATAACTAGAATGAAAGGCTAACACAATAGCACATGTTACGCAATTTATCACAATTGCACTACAAGCACACAAAGCAAAGCTCAAGTGATCAAATCGGCTCAAAAAAGAGCTAAAGCATGCTAAAACAATAGCTAAAACAAGCTAGAGTTAAGCTAAAATAAGATAGAATGATTGGTCAAAACATCAAGCATGTTAGACTAATAAGCATGGTTGCACTACAAGTACCAAAATCAAGCAAGAGGTGACCCAACCAACCAAAATCAAAGTTAAAGCATGCCAAAATAACACCAACAACATGCTTAAACTAAGCTAAGACAAGTCACAAAAACATGCCACTTTGCAAGGCTAACTAGGCATAGCATGGAGAGACAAGAAGGGGAGGCCACCTCCTCCTATTTGGGAACTCAAAACAAGTTTTCTACCAATGAAATTTCTCTGGAATTCAATGGTTAAAGGGCCAAAAGAGTTGGTTTGAAAGGTGATGAAAGATGGCTCAAAAGGCTTTACAAGCCAAAGAGCAAAGGGGGGGGGGAAAAAACCACCCCCTAACCAAACATGGCTCAAACCACCATTTTAGGACTGAAAAATAGGGCGTTTTGTAGTTCAATACCACCCCAAAAATAGTCCAAAACAATGGAAAAAGGATGGTGAACCAAGTGTGCAAAACAAGCTTAAAGGGAGAAAGAGATATACCTCTTGATGCACAGCAGCAAAACAACCACTTTCTTGGATCAAATGACCCTTCAACAGCCCAAAAAATAAGTTTCAAGGGATCTCAGCCCAATGATATGCAACTTTGATGAAGGAAGTGTATGAAAATATGTAAGGAATTCTCACTTTCAAGCCTAAAACAAGAGGAGAGAGGTAGAATTCTAGAGAGGGGAGAATTTGCTCACAAATCTTCTAGAGAGAGAGGATTCTAGAGTGAGAAACTCTCAAATTTTCTCTCACCTTCAATCTCTGAGATATGGCTCAATATCTAGCAATATATGACATTTGGTCGAAATATCTCAATTTAGAAATATCTGAGACTGTCTGGAACAGCTGGAGCAAAATATCTGTAGATTTTGGGCTTTTTGGAAATTTCTGGCCGGCAAGGATCATGTCTGGCCGGCATATGGTCCGCATGCTCCATAAGTTGCCGGCACACTCCCATAGGGGCCGGCAGCAAAAATCAGTCCCCGGTCCCCGAATTGAAATAAGCCTAACTCCTTCATCTGGATGCCTTTTCAAATCACTCTTGTGTCCAAATTGAAGCCCCGGAAGTATTCTTTCCAATGGTGGAAGCCTCACATCAAAATTCCAAGGTTGCTAACAGATATCTCTCTTTTAGTGAAGACTACTCAGTTTCAGTCCAACCGGATTGATGCCTAACTTGAACTAGCCATATCCCCTTCATCTGACCTCGGCTTTAGAAGATTCTTGAGTGCAAAATGAAGCCCCGAAAGTCTTCTTTCCAATGGTGGTGGCCTCATAGCTGAAATCCAAGTGTGCAAATGGATAGGCCTGATTTACCGAGGGCTGCCCGGCTCTGTCTTAACGATTCATGCCCAACTCCTCTTCCAACTTGGTTTCTTCCATCTCCTCTTTTTTCTTCAAATCCAAACCCCTAAACAAGGTGTTTTGAAAGATTTTTCAGAGATTTCACCTCTCTTTCATTCATTTCCACTTTGTCCTAGCTCGATTTATCGAAAAGCGTAACATTTAACGAAATGTGAGCCTCGGAGCATCGCAAAAACCTTTTTCAAAATATTTTGAAAGAGAGTGTTTTAAGTTCTAAAATCCATTCAAAATAGTTTTGATTCAAAAATGGGGTGTGAGTTTTGGATTTGACGCTCTCCTTGCTAAAGAAATTGAACATCTGCATAGCATAGCCTACACCATCAAGTAAGTAATTAGTAGTGCCCAAGTCTTAAGGACGGTCAAAAATGGGGTGTCTACACTTACTAATTAGTGAATTAAATTAGTTTTGGTTAAAAGGTTTATCTGTTATGGTTAAAAGTGTGTTATTAAAATTATACCATAACTTTTGACATAGTAGGATGGAAATGGTAATATTTAATAAGTAGGGATTTCCTTTGAGTTATATATATGTTTTTACAAGATCTAAATGATTTTTGAAATCATCCTTTGATTTGTTTTGAAAATTGATTGTTGATTCAAGAAGATGAGAGATTTTTTTTGAAAGTGAGTTTACTTTCTTGTTCCTTTTAAAATAGGAATTGAGGGTTTTGAACTATGAGGATTGAAGAGAGATGTTTTTTGTGACTTTCTTTCAATAAATGAAGATGAGTGGCTTTGGTGAGAAAACCTAGAAATTGGGGATTTTTAAGAAAGATGTTGACAATCTTTGAAGATGTTGTTATATTTATTTTGTATGCCAAAATAAATGATGTTTGAAAAATTGTTTATTTATTTACATATAAATGATGGTTTTCATGGAATATGAGAATTGTTGAAGTTTTGGAAATTTGTGTTCAAAATGTTGATATAGTCTTGAAGTGACTAAATGATTGAGATTACTCTAAGTATGGGAATTATGTTGTCCCATGGATGAATTGGAATAAAAGTATTTATATTCATCTTGAGAAATTATATTGAAATAAGAAATGAGAATTTTGATCAAATGGGAATATTGTGTGGAAGTATTGAAAGTAGAAGAAATATTGCATTGTATTATTAATCATTGCATTGGCATATCAATTCATTTGATAATGATGAACTTTGAAATTTGATTTGAAAACCTTGAATTGAGAAATGAATGTTAGGAAACAAGTTTTCATAAAATGATTTTGGGGTAAATACGGTGGTAAGTCTTGAAAAGTGGTGTAGATGAGTTCGATTAAGTTGGCCTATGTGTCTTTAGTGAAAGACCAAAAAATCGCGTAGATAGGTGTCGAGCCTTCCAGCTAATACAAGTTAAAATGACAGATTACAGGTGTTGAGCCTTCCAGTTAATGCTGGTATAAATGACAAATCGGTAGTACTTGTACAGTCTACTTGCAGACACCAGCCTAGGGATTACCTGAGTCATATTTACCATCTTGGAATTTTATTGAAATTGTTCGATTAATGTGTTTTCAAATTGGCATTGTGCATAAGATTTTCAAAAGATGAGAAAAATATTTTGAGCATGACATGGCAAATGCATTCATCTCATAAGAATGTATAAAATGGATTTGATGAATTGTTTAATTATTTGATTCAATTGATGTAACACCGCAAATTTCTAGCCCAAATGATAATACAACAATCATGACTCTTTTAAGAAATACTGAATATAAATCTCCAAACTTACATTACATAATATAATAGTTCTTCATGCAACAATACATTAATCCAACAACAAGTAAATAAACAAATAAATGCCCACAAAGGTTTACAAGTTTCCAAGGCTTGAGCCTGGTTACACAAAACAGTTATTCAAACCCACACACATATAACCCTTGGCTTATACACAGAGTAACAATAAAATGAGTATAGCGATCCCGATTTTCCCCGTCATTTATTTTGATCAAGACTTGGGTTTCTTCATGGTTGTTGTTGTCTATATCTTGTTTCCGTCCTTTAAATCCTTTATATTTGAGTTTTGGGACATGTTGGGTGTGTTTGGTTCAGGTTGGTAGTGAGTTGGAACAAATGGTTACGGTCCAGAATTTGGCATCTTCGCTTGAGCAAGGCCTTTTGCGTTCGAGCAAGCCTTGTGTTTGTGCTTCTTAACTCGAACGAAGGTTCTTGTGCTCGAGCAAGATTTCTTTGATGTGTCTCTTGGCTCGAGCGAGAAGTATTGCGCTCGAGCATGCATCTGCATCTAGTTTGGACCTGAAGGTTGGTATTCTTCGCTCGAGCGAGGCTTTTGTCGCTTGAGCGAGCGAGCTCTATGTTTTGTGTTTCTTCGCTCGAGCGACAACTCTTGCGCTCAAGCGTGCTTCTGGGTTACAGACCTGAAGCTTCACATTGTTCGCTCAAGTGACGCTTCTTGCGCTCGAGCGAGGTTCTTTTGTGTCTGGTCGCTCGGGCGACCACTTCTTCACTCGAGCAAGCCTCAAATATATCAGATCGTAGCAGCAGTTCTCTTCTTCACTTTTTGATCTCTTTTTATCTTCAAACCCTAATTTTGGCTGCCTCTCTCTCTATATACACACTCTCTCTCTACAAATACTCCATGTTCTAGAGGTTTTCTACCCTAGTCCCTTTGTATAAAAGCTAGAGTTTGGTTTGAGCTACGTTTTGATGCGAAAAATCTTGGATTTGGAGCACTTTCAAGTTTCGTCATCTTCTCCTTTGGGCTCCTAACTTTGAAGTATGGATAAACTACTCATTTTTATGAGTTTTAACATAAATATTAGTCATTTTGTATAAATAGAGAAATTGGGGGATTTTGAGAAGTTAGGGTTTAAGTTTTGTAATATTCAAAAGAGGGGTTTCTCATTTTTGAGCTTCATATATGTATATGAGACTTGGAATTGGGGTTGTGTGTGAAATTTTGCCTTAGGGGCAATATTTGAGAATAAAGGGAAAAATGCCCTAGTTAAGTTTAAATAATTAATTTGTATAATTAATTTGGTAATTTGTGGGAATATGAAATTGGTTTGGAAATCATAAAATTAGATGGGATTGTGATTGAATGGTGTAGTTGGATTAATAAATCACTCACCGATGGAGAATGAAATAAATTATCTGTTTGATAGATTTATTTATCTGTTTAGAAATAACTGTTTTGGGCTAGCGATGGAGAATAGTCTTGATTGTTGTAGACACTGCATGATGATTAGGTAAACTAAAACTAATCATGTGGATTATGTCATTGAATGTGACGGTGGAATTAACACATTGAATATGTGAATTGTTGGGTCATTGTATATGACTATGTGTTTAAATACATTGTATATGTATACTATGTGGGAGGAGATAGGAGATGTACTCCACTGTTTGGGAGGAGATAGAGGATGGACTCCATGGATAATTAAGTTAGCCGAAGTGTCTAGGGTGCAAGTCCCAAAATATTTTATATATTTGGGTGCTGGTTCCCTCGGACATAGTTCCGTAAAATGGCAAGAATATTGAAGTGTTGAATGGTGTTTGTTATTGAAGTGTTGATGTTTGAGTTATAGTCTCATTTCTCACTGTCTGGATATTATTAAACTGTGTTAATGAAATGGGATGGATTGATAATGGAAGTGAAATGGAATATGAATGTCAGTGTTAATTGATCATGAAAAAGGGTTGAGATAGTTTTGAATTGTTAAACATTTATCGAATGCTAATGTTTTAGTTAATTCTCATAATATGTTAAGCATATCTCTACTGGGCTTTGGCTCAATCTATATGGGACATCATTTTCAGGTACAGGAGACATGCCGCCTCCAAGGACCTAGCTTGGGTAGCTTAGAGGCAGCAGGCTTCTATAGATGTGCCAAACGTCACAACTCCGTGCGCAAAGGCACGAAATTTGTTTTGCTCATTAGCTACTATAGTTTGGACTCAATGTCACAGTTCTGAATCTAATCTTGCAAAGTGCAGTGCAAGACCGATAAATCAACAAAGAGTCCAAATCTGGCAAATCGTTTTGGAAAACTGATTTTTATAAAGAAGTGCCAAACATGGACTGCTTTGCCAGATACAAAGTCGCCACCTAAATGTTTTATTTTGGAAAATTTAGGAAACCCTGACTCGTGCCTAAGACCACGTGTCCATCATCACCAAAGTTATCTCTGCTCGGGAACTTGGGTACGAGAGGGGAAGGTCATAAAATGAGCACCCCCGCTCGCTGGATCAAAGATCGGTCTTTACTAACATGATATTTTGTTTTTGAAAACACATGCGCTCTTATTCCAGTTAATTAGCTAATCTTACTACGTGATGCACACAATATACAAGTATAGACTAGATCACCAAAGTTGGAACAAAACATCTCATGTTTGTTTGAAAATGGTTTGAAGGTGCTACTTGCAAGTAGGCTAAGACGTGGATTTGCCACCTTCAAGTGGGCTTAAAACAAGATGATTTGCCACCCTCACGTGGGCTTAAAATTCGCATTACGATGAATTGTTCCAATTCAAGCAATCCAACCTTCATCCACAGGCATTCATACAATTAATCACTTAAGCAGTTAGCCACATAGGAAGCATGCTATCATATTAACACTTACACACATGCAAGATGCTAAAGTATAGACACTTACAGTGTACTCCGAGCCAAAACAACAACTAGTTAGAAATCATGCATGATCGTAGTTTATGTTAAGATGGCGATTGCAACACATGTAACATGCAACTAGAAATAGGCTCGGCTATTCTAAGATGGCATATGATATGCAACTTGATATCATGCTGTTGAACACGTATTCAAGTAAATGTATTGAAATACAATGCGGTTTGTATGATGCGCCGAGCCCGGTGCATGCAAGATAGATGAATGAATGCAAACATGCAAGCATAAGGATGCCAATTGAAAATTGACCTAGAACTAACCATCATAAGCGGTTAAGTAAAAGGGAGAAAGACTTGGGGTTGGAAGACATTCACACACTCACGCACACTTATTACAAAGTTCGCCCTCTCGACGGAGAGTCTGAATGAATAATACAAGCTAGCTACGCTAAGCTATTCTAACTAATCTAATAATCTAATTAGACTAATTATTACATCATGAAATTGAATATTAGCTAAGCTAAGCTAATTAAGAATTTACGACGATGAATTAAATTAGCTAACACATTAACTAATTAATTACAAATTAACTAACTATACAAAGCAGTTAAAATGGCCTCGAGAAGAGGGGCATATGCATTCTCGATCGACTTCGCTCAGAAATTCGTTGCCATGCCTCATGTCGCCTCTGTTTGCACTGTTCTGCACCTCTGAAAATTATGCCAACTTCTGTGATGCTTCTGACCTACCTCATGGATATTCTGAGAGGTCATCGGCCAAGAAGGGTGGCCATCATCCAGTGGATAATGGTCATCGACCAATTTTGAGGCTATCAACTAAATATTTATAGCCGATCGGCACACCAGATAGTCGATCGGCCATCTCTTCCTGCAAACTCTCCTTTCTGCTGCAACAGAGCACAAACAGAGGCATGGCAATGTATTTGCAAGAAAATGTTTGTGCTACTACACCCCTTATCATGTCTAAGGCTCAAAGGTGTGTAGTGCTCGACTCTCAAGCCATCAATCACGTATTTTGATGCATGATGGCCAAAGAGACCGAGTTGCACATATCAATATCACATGAATGCACAAAAACATACAAATGCCTTAAACTCTATCATGTTTGATCAAGAGTGTCGGCGACTGAGGATGGAGGCATGTTTCATTACTTCAAGTATGAAACGTCTCTCGTTCCTCGTGTTTGGCTTGACACCCAAACCAAACACAATGCAATGCAAGGTATGCCAAACACAATGCAAGTAACAAGCATGCAAACAACATGGCATGTAACAAGCAAACAACAATGTCATGCAATGCAACTAGCATGCAACAACATGCAATGTACCAAGCATACAACAATGTCATGCACTGCAACTAGCATGCAACAACATGCAATGCGACAAGCATGCAACAACATGCAAAATGGACTTAAACTAAAATGGACAGACCTCAAACATGCCCAAATTAGTGGCCAAAATGTTGAAATGATGGCATGAAATGTAAGACAATGCATGCACATGCTCTAGCCCACCAACTAAGCATAAAAGCATAACTCTCAAAAGTGCTCAAGGAGTGACAAATGTAAGAGTGTAGCAACACTATAAGCACTTAAATAAGGTATGAAATGATGCGAAATCATTCAGTCAATACAAGCATGGCATGCTAGGGTCCTTAAAGCATAAAGCTACCAAAGAGAACTACAAAGGAGGCATGCAATACATGGTACAAAGGCATGAACCAACCATGGATAGAGTTCAAATAGGTCTAAAAAAAGACCAAAATATGCTAAGATTGAGGCACAAATGCCTAGGCATGCATGCATACACACTAAGCCACAAACAAGGTAACAAATGCATAACCCTTAGAGGCACTCAAAAGGTGAATGAAGTGGGAACATGGCAATGCTACATGCTCTGAAATGTCATGTGGAATGATGCAAAATCAAGTACATGATACAAATGAAGCATGCTATGGTGCCCAAAGCTTAAGGCTAGCAAGGCACTTGCACTACAACTATGCAAAACATGAAGCATATGGCAAGGGAAACCCAAAACAGTCCTAAAATATGTTAAAATGAGTCTAAAACATGTATGAAAGAAAGCTAAAATATGCTAGCATGAAGGGCATAAGGCATGATGGATGCAAGGCAAATAAGGTGGATTACACTACACCTATCAAGACCAAGCATGAGATGGCTTCGCCAACAAAAATCAGAGTTATATCATGGCAAAATAACCCCAAATACACATTGAAATGATAGCTCGGAAGATTAGGCATGAAGACATACGCAAAGGCTCATGTTCAAGGCATAAAGGACCAACCCTTCAACGCATTGAAAATATGAAAGATGTGAGTGCATGGCAATGAAACATGCTCTGAAATCACATAACAAATTCAAATAGGTAAAGCAATGCATGCTAGTGGACTTGATGCACAAAGCTAACAGGCTAGGATGAACCATAGCTATACAAATCATGGCATGCATGGCCAAAAAAACAAAAACCAAAGCTTAAGCATACTAAAACATGACCAAAAGCTTCTAAGAGTTAAGCCAAAATCATGCTAGAATGACATGTTAAAGCATAATACACATTAGGCTAATTTATAGAATTGCACTACAAGTGCATGGAGCATGCAAGGGCCAACCAAACCAAACCATAACAAAGTATGACATAGAAAAATATCACCAAAAACTTGCTGAAATAGAATCAAATTATGCTAGAAAAGCATGCTACTTTATGAAGCATACAAGACTAATTTATGAGAAATACACTACAAGTGTATAAACCATGCAAGGAGTGATTCCACCAATCAAAATCAGAGTTATAACATGTCAACATAACACTGAAAACATGCTTGAACTAAGCTAATTCAAACCACAAAAGCATGCTACTTTGTAAGGCTAACAAGGCTAGCAAAGATGATTTACACTACAAGTGCAATAAGCATGCAAGAGGTGACCAAGACAGCCAAAAATAGAGTTATGGTTAGTCTGATAAGTCACAAAAATGAGCCTAAAGAAAGCATAAAGAAGTAAAAACACATGCTCATTTGGTTGCCCATCAACACTAGCAAGCAAGACAAGAGGATAGAGGAACATCCTCCCCTATTTGGGCCCTTGAAATAGGGTTTTTACTACTGAAAATCCTCTGGATTTAAGTGGTTCTAAGGCTAAAAAGAAGTTGTTTGAAAACTTTGAAAGTTAGCTTACAAGGCCTTACAAGCGAATGAGGAAAAGAGAGGACAACCCCCTAGCCAACCAAGGCACAAACCAAGACTTTTAGGACTGAAAAATAGAGGAAAAATAAAGGTTTTGTAGTTCAACACCACCCAAAAAAAACAGCCCCAAAGTAGTTGAAAACTATGGCAAAGCTAGTATAAAAAACAAGCTAAAAGGGGTGAGTGATTACCTTTGAAGCACAGCAGCAAAATGGCCTCTTTCTTGGCTCAAATGACCTTTTATCAGCCCAAAAATAAGCTCCAAGGAACCTCAGCCCATAGATATGTAACCTTGATGAAGGATGCCTAGGCAAACTAAAAGTATTTCTCTACTTCTATACACTTCAATGCACCAAAGAGCAAGAGAGAGAGGCTCTAGAGAGAGAGAGGCAGAGATCTTGCTCTGGAAATTTTGTAGAGAGAGAGGGAGTTTAGTGAGAGAAGCTCTCAAACTTGTTCAAGAAGTTCTTCTCTTTGAATATGAGATATTTCGCTCCATATATAGCAAAAGGCATGAGTTTGGTCGAAATATCTAAATATGGGATAGGTGGAGGTTGTGTGGAACAGCTGGAGATGAAATATCTTCAAAAAATCTGAGTTTGGGTCACTCTTGGCTGATTGGCCATCTTTGGTGCCGATCTGCCACTTATTTGCTACTTTTTTGGCCGATCGGCCAACAAAATCTGCTTTTCAGGCCCAACTTCAAATGGGCATAACTCATTCATATGAACTCCTTTTTAGGTCGTTCTTGTGTCCAAATTGAAGCCTCGGAAGTAAGTTTTCCAATGGTGGAAGCCTTGCATCAAAATTCCAACTGTACAAAACATTATGCATGTTTTGGTGAAGCTGCTCAGTTTCGGTCCAACCGGAATGATGCCCAACTTCAACCAACCATATCTCTCCCATCCGGACTCGGTTTGAGGAGATTCTTGGATGCAAAATGAAGCCCCGGAAGTCTTCTTCCCAACGATGGTGACCTCATAGCTTAAATCCAGGTATACAAAATGATAGGCTCGATTTAGCAAGGGTCGATCGACTTTCTCTTAGCGATTCATACCCACCTTCTTCTTCAACTTGGTTTGTTCCCTTTCCTCCAATTTTCTTCAACTCCAAACCCCTAAACAAGGTGTTTTGAAAAATTTTCCAAAGATTTCATCTCTCTTTCATTCATTTCCACTTTGTCCTTGCTTGGTTTACTGAAAGGCACAACATTTAACGAAATGTGAGCCTCGGAGCATCGTAGAAACCTTATTTCAAAAAAATATTTTGAAAAAGAGGATTTTAAGGTCTGAAAACCATTCAAAATAGCTTTGGTCCACAATGTGGTGTGAAGTTTGGATTTGACTCTCCTCTTGCCAAAGAAATCGACCCTTTGCATTGCATAACTTTCATCACCAAAGAAACCATCAGTAGCGCCCAAGTCTTAAGGGCGGTCAAAAATGGGGTGTCTACAGTTGCCCCTCTTTGACAGAGCTCGAAAGTCATGAAATAACGTAAGTGAATGTCAAAGCCCAAAGATGACCCATTTTTTACAAGGCCGAAGACTTGGACAAACAAACAAAATATAGATAAATAAATGGTTGCGCCCACAGGCTGCCTACGGTTCCCTTTGTAAGGAATGAAATCAGCGGAGTTCAGGGGCAGGATGCAAAATGATATGCAATATTACAAAACAATGTAATGATATACAATGCAATGAAATTATCAAACCACAAGTAGTTCAAAACCACACAAATATCATAAAGGGTTGGAGATGCAAAATCAAACTACGTTTAACATAGAAAAGGTGCCAGAAACCTTCAAACCGCAATTCTCTTAGTGGGATAGGTGTGCACACAAGCAGAACTATGTGTTTTGCAGAGAGACCACAAAATACAAGTAATTGGGTGGCATGATATAAGTGAGGAATGATCTACTGCGGAAAGATCGTGATCCTACATGTTGAATGCAACAAACTACAATGCAATGGATGCAATGGATAAGGCACGCAGCCAAACCACATTTCTACTTAGAAAAGGCATAGACACAAAACAGACCACGTCTAACACACAAATGGTGCCGACACCCTTAGACCACAACTCTCTTAGTGGAATAAGCACGTACACATAAACACAGAACCATGCTATAACGCGAAAAGTATGGGCACATGCCAAACTAAGCTTAACATGGAAAGGATGCAGGCGATAAAACAGATATGATGCAATAGATGCATGCAATAGATGCTAGATGCAATGCTTATGATAGATACAATGATGCATCTAGGAAGCGATGCTCTCAAAAGTACCTTACAGGGGCAATTGGTAATGACTCACCTTATGCTGCTGAGGATCTTCCTTTTTGCATCTTGTGCTTCCAAACCACAAGTAGCACTTTTGTTCCTGGCTATTATCACAGCTTTCCCTATTCTTCAATAGGGTGATAGACTAGGTTGGTTCAGTATCCAGAATTGAGGTGCGTACACATGCTATCTCAATCTATGGGGCTGCCATACAGATTTCAAGCCAGGGATACACCCCTGGGTATTTAAACCAGACTTTAGTCTCAAAAATCCCGAACCTTTGCATTCTAGGCATGGGTCATTCAAACTCTAGTTTCCACCGTCTCAGTTGATCTCCTAGGAACTCACCGCTAACACAGGCAGGTGGCTATACCAGACCACCGGAAGTCGTTCGGGCACGACAAACACCAAAGGAATTGCACCTTTAGAGGATTTAAGGTCTCCTAGACCAGAGAGCACACAAGACAGTATGAGTGATACAAAAAAAAAATAATAAAATAAAGTGCACAAGACAATGCGATGCAAAGAGAATGCACAAAATAGTGCTAAGAAGATGCACAAAACAGTGCGATGCAGGTTGAAATGCACAAGATAGTGCCAACAAGATACACAACACAGTGCGATGCAAAAGTGAATGCACAAAATAGTGCGATACAGGTGCACAAGACAGTGCGATGTGGATTAAATGCACAAAACAGTGCGATGCAATGCACTAACAAGTATAGGTAAGGTGCGTAAGATAGCGCGATGCAATGCACTAACAAGTGCTACAAGCATTTTCTATGCAAGAATAGGAGCATGTAATGAAATGCACAAGATAGTGCGACGCGAGAAGAAAGCTGCACAAGCGGTCGAGATAAAAGCGTCACAAAACAAAGGCGATGCACAAGAAAGCATGAGTAAAAACTAAAATGCATTAAACAGTGCGATACACTAAACAGCATGAGTGATTTAAAATGCACTACACAGTGCGATACGCTAAACAGCGCGAGTGATTTGAAATACACTAAACAGTGCGATGCATTAAACAACGCGAGTGATTTGAAATGCACTAAACAGTGCGATGCGCTAAACAACGCGAGTGTAATGCAATGCACAAGATAGGGCGAGTGAGATATAAAGTGTAAGTGCACAAGACAGTGCGAGGAAGGTGCACAAAAAAGTGCGATAAAATGCATTTATATGCAAGTAAGGTGCACAAAAAAGTGTGATGAAATGCACGTTCTATACAAGTAAGGTGCACAAAAAAGTGCGATGGAATGCATGTTCTATGCAGATGAGGTGCATTTTCTATACGAAAGATACGAGCATTTTCTATGCAAGTATGGAAGAGTGCATTTTCTATGCATGAAACAAGAGCATATTTTATGCAATATTGAAAGCATATTCTATGCATGAGGCAAGCATATTCTATGCAATATTGAAAGAATATTCTATGCAATAGAGGGGCATCAAATATGTACTTTGGTTCCTCCGATTTATCTCTCGGAGGGCTTTGCAACACACTCAGCTCGAAAAGGGTACACCATGTTTATATTGGCAAAAGATAACATCTTCATGTGAAAACCACAGGTGCTGCTTGGACTGCCATTCTGACTTGAAGCAAGCTTACACTTGGGGTCAAGATACACTCATACTCCAGAGAAACGGCGAGGCCTGAGAAGGTGCACCTGGAATGCAGTCTCGAAATTCGCTGAATTTGAAACATACTAAGATGCTCCAAATTTTCCCTCTTTTCTTTTGCTTTGCAGTCCGGAACCTATATAGCTTCAGATAGGTCCTTGTTCTACTATTCTCACATGACCTGGGTTGAACCCTGTAGTTTTATGAAAGAACAAATCTTATTTTGCACACATGTAGAGAATGGCACAGCACTCTGAGCACAAAACGATTTATTTTTTGAAATTGAAATCGAGAAATGAGTTCTCAACTGGGTATTGAGCCTACGACTGAACACAGCACACCACGACTCAATAAAGGAAAACAAAGGTAAAACAACCTAAACACATCTACTGACACTCGAAACGACTCAGAACAAGAATTGAGACAGACAAAACACAACAAAGCATAAGAATCAAATGTGCACAGGGAGCTTGTTTCTCCGGGTATTGTGTCCCACCCTTTCTTCTTTGTGATTCTCACATCACTCTAGCACTTCATCTCTATTTTTCTGAAAAATCCCTTTTCTCACTTTTTCTCTCAGCACACATCTTTCTTATTTTTTATCCCTCCCCTGGGTGGTTAATGGATAAACAGAAAGTTGTGGGCTCTTGACCCTAGCATTCTGCTAGATCCTTCTTCTTCTGCTCACATTAGTGAACTTTCCCACAGTGGGGTTGCGCTACAACTGGGTGTGTAGCAAATCTGCAGCTGACATCAGTTGATGACGCCCTTGGCCAATTCGGATGTGACCAGACCTTTTCGAATAAGGGAGTGGAATATCCTTCTCCTTTTCCAGTTCATGCTTCGCACTTGACTTGATACCTCACTGCTCAAAGGATGAGAGAGCTTTTGGCCTTTGTTGTTTGCTTCAGTTGTGCCCTTTTCTGGCAGGTAGAGTGCCCTTTCTAGCAAGTAGAGTGCCTTTTCTGGCAAGTATGTTGACAATGGGGAAAAGATAGAACACCTGACTCAACTGTACCCCTAGTTCATCATTTTGAACATTTTGCTTTGGCTTTCTACTAGAACAATTTTGACCAACATGAAAGTTAGATTAACATACTTGTTCGATTTTCTGATTCGAAATCATGCAAGTCAGGCTATGAGCACTGAAAATTTTCCTTTTTAGGTCCAAGAAATGGTCCAGTTTTGGAAAATGGAATAATTCTCAAAAACTATTATTAAAAATTCTCAACCTTATTAGGTCCAAGAAATTAGTCAACCTTATTAAAAATTAGTCAACCTTATTAAAAATCCTTTTTAGGTCCAAGAAATTAGTCAACCTTATTAAAAATTCTCAAAAACTATTTTTACAAATGGCCACTGCTCGACCAACACAAAATTTACTCTTGAGATGCACAACCTCAGATCCAAAACAATGGAAAATTGCCTTTGTCTAAATGGCACTACGCGGCAACGGAAAGTTGCCCCTTGTCTGAATGGCACCACAGCGCACTGTAATCAGTCCTCAAAGTGACGATCACAACCGAACACTCAGATACAGCGAAGACAAAGATGGTCAAAACCATTACATGGACACATTCGATTTGGAAGTGTTTATGGCTGGACTTCAGAATGGCGTTGCCTACGTATCCCAAACATGGGAATCAAGCCTGACGTAGTTCTGGGTTAAGGTACACTCGGGTATTAACCTCTCCTTTTGCACTCTAACTTTTCTCAAGGCCGCCCTTCCAAGTTTTCAACCTTGCGAGCTATGTTCTTTTTTTCTTTTCAATTATTTTCATCTCTTTTCTTCTTTTTTCATCTTTTCTTTTCATTTTCTTAATTTTTCTCTGCTCTAACTGTTGCCTGGGTCGCCCTTCTAGGTTTTCGGCCCAGTGAGCCTCTCAAGGGTAAAAGTGTAGCTTTGTCTATGTTGAACGGTTTTGAGATCTCGAAGCCATCTGAATCCAGGAGAGTGGCTATTGTTCGCTGATGATGTAAAAGTCCATCCGATAGGGACTAAATTTGCCGCTAGTGTTGTGGATAGGAACTCAATTGTCTTTCAGCAATAAACTTTCTTCTTTCCTCCCTTCTGGGATTTGGCATTCTTGCCAATCTTGATTAGCTTGAGAAAAGTCCCAATGTTTGACTCTTCGAGCACATCTGACATTTTGCCCCTAGTTCGAGGGGTGCTTCTGATCTGGCCATGCAAGCCTCACATCATGATTGACCTTTGAACAATCTGAATCCAAGTTCAAGGTTTGAAAGAAAAAGGGGTTGAGTCTCGAGGCTGAGAGCGATCCTATGCTGCACAATCTTAAAAGCGATTCCACACAGGTCTTCGCAGGATCACGCAAAACATTTTTTTTGAAATCTTTTAAGAAAGCGACTTGTCACTCGCGAAGACAATGTAGAACCAATCTGGATCAAGCTAGGATCCTTCCCAGTACTCACATTAACAAACGTGATTTCATTCATTAAGGGCTTAGCACGCCTCTCTTTCTCTCAATTGATCAAATTTTGCAAAACCTTGAGGAATTCCTTCCTCTTCGTTTTCATCACAGTGTTCAAAAAGGTTTTGAAAAACTTAGGTCAGTGCAATGACTTCAAGGCACAGAAAAGACACAATTTTTAGTCAAATACTGCCATTTTATTCAAAACTTCTAGCACAACTGGCACAAGGAAGAAGCAAACACAAGAGCGTGGAAATAACTGCTGTTTCATTCAGATCTTCTGGCGCAACTGGCACCAAGATAAAAACAGACTCAAAAGAAAGGGTGTAAAAGACAAACACAAAACAAGATAGTGATGTCCGAGGTAACACCCCCGAAATCACCTGACTATAATGCAACAGGACTGACTTGATACAACAAGACAGACCCCAAACAAAAGACTGACTCAAAACAACAAGACAGACTCAAAACAACACAACAGAACTGACTCAATACCCAAGTTAGAAAGTAAAATAACCAGCTGTGGACGCGCCCTTGGGCTTTGCATACTACAGTTCGGACCAAAATGTCACGGTTCTGAATATAGTCTAGTAAAGTGCAATGCAAGACCGATAAATCACCAAAGAGTCCAAATCAGGCAAATCGTTTTAGAGAACTAATTTTTAAAAAAGAAGTGCCAAACATGGACTGCTTTGCCAGATACAGATTCGCCACCTACATATTTTATTTTTGGAGAAATTTAGGAAACCCTGACTCGTTACCTAAGGCCACGTGTCCGTCATCACCAAAGTTGCCTTGGCTCGGGAACTTGGGTACGATTGGGGAAGGTCATCTACGAGCACCCCTGCTCGCCCGATCAAAGATCGGCCACTACTAAACATGATATCTTATTTTTGAAAACACATGCGTTCTTATTCCAGTTAATTAGCTAGAACTACTATGTGATGCGCACAACACACAAGTATAGACTAGATCGCTTAATTTGGAACAAAGCATCGCATATCCGTTTGTTTGGAAAATAGTTTGAAGTTTGCTACTCGCAAGTAGGCTAAAACACGGATTCAATGAATTGTTCCAATTCAAGTGATCTAACCTTCACCCAGTGGTATTCAGGCAGTTATATCACATAAGCAAGTAGCCTCGTGGTAAGCATGCTGTCATGTTAGCACTCACATACATGCAAGATGCTAAAGCATAAACACTCACAGTGTACTCCAAACCAAAACAAGAAACTAGTTAGTAATCATGCATAATCCTAGTTCTTGTTAGTAATGGCTAATGCAACACAAGCAAAATGCAACTAGAATAGGCTCGGCTAATCTAAGATGGCATGTGAAATGCGACAATTGATACACGTATTCAACTTGGAATTGAAATACTATGCAGTTAGTATGATGCGCCGAGCCCGGTGCATGCAATACAAATGAATGATGCAAATATGCATAGCATAAGGATGCTAAATGAAACATGCCCTAAAACTAACCATCGTAAGCGGTTAAGTAAAAGGGAGAAAGAAATGGGGGTTGGAAGATATACATCACATACACGCACGCTTATTACACAATTCGCCCTCTCGACGGAGGGACTGAAAGAATAATACAAATTAACTAACTATCAAGCTAATTAATTAATTACAAAACACTTAACTAATTAAACAAATTAATTAAGCTACTAAAGTAGTAAAGCAGCCTCGGGAAGAGTGACAAAGGCATGCATGCTCGGCTCCGCTCGGAAATCCATCGCCATGTCACATATTGCCTCTATTTGCACTGCTCTGCACCTTTGAAAACTATACAACTTCTATGACACTGCTAAACCACCTTAGGGACATGCTGAGAGTCCATCAACCAAAAGATAAGGCCATCGGCCATGAGAAACAGGTCATCGACCAAAGATGAGGCTCTTGGCCAACTGTTTTGTGCCGACCAGCACTGAAGATGGCCGACGGCCATCCTTTCCTGTAGAATGCTATTTTGCTGCAACAGAGGACAGACAGAGCATGGCAATGCATTTACAAGACAATGTGTGTACAACCACCCTCCCTATCATGTCATGAGCTCAAGGGAGTATGGTTCTCGTCCCTCGGACCATCAATCACGCATTTTAATGCATGATGGCCAAAGGAGCCAAGTGTGCAATTTAATGTCAAATGAAATGCACATAACACATAAGGGGGCCCAACCTCTATCATGCTTGATCAAGAGGCAAGCCAATGCACACACAATGCAATGTAACCTAAGCATGCAAGCAAAGCTAATGGAACTAGCATGCAACAACATGCGAGGGAACTAATATGAATTGGGCATACAACCTAAACATGCATGGCATGCAACAACATGCAATATGAAACAAGCATGCAACAACATGGTAAGATGGACTTAAACTAAAGATGGATAGGCCTCAGCCATGCCCAAAATCAGTGGCTGAAATGTTGAAATGATGGCATGAAATGCAAGACAAGCATGCATGCCAATTGGCTCAAGAATTAAGGCATAAGAGGACAACTCTCAAGAGCATTTAAAGAGTGACAAGCATGTACATGTGACAACAGCTATAAGCTCTGAAATGATGTACGGAAAGGTGCCAAACCACTCAAACAATACAAAGTATGGCATGCAAAGCTTGAAACTAGCACATGCCTTTGCACTATAGCTATATAAAACATGAAGCATATGGAAAGTACAACCCAAAATAGTCCTAGATCATGCCAAAATGAGTCTAAAACATGCATGGAGCAAAGCCAAAACAAGCTAGTATGAAGGGTCAAAACATGGAGTATGCAAGGCCAATAAGGAGGTTTACACTACACCTACCAAAGCCAGCCATGAGGTGACTTAACCAACAAAAATCAGAGTTATGGCATGTCAAACTAACACCAAAAATGGGCTAATACCAAGTCAACACATGCTAGAATAACAAGCTCACTCATTAGGCATGCAAGACTAGTAAAGAAGACTTACACTACAAGTGTAAGAAGCAAATGAGGGATGCTCTAATCAAGTAAAAATAGAGCTATATCATGGAAAAATAAGACCAAATGCACACTGAAATGGTGACCCAAAAGCCTAGGCAAGATGGCATACACATATGCTCATTCTTAAGGCATCAAGAACCAAGCCTTCAAAGCATTGAAAGAGTGACAAATGTGACGGCATAGCAATGAAAGATGCTCTGAAATATCATTCCAAATGATACTAAATCATGCAAATAACCCAAGCAATGCATGCTAGTGGCTTGGAAACTCAAGGCTACTGAGCTAAAATGCACTATGCCTATACAAAGAAATGCATGCATGACCAAAATAACATAAATCAGACCTAGAGCATGCTTAAATATGACCAAAAGCTTCTCAGAGTCAAGCCAAAATCATGCTAGAATAATAGTCAAAAGCATGATGCATGTTAGGCTAGTGTGCAAATTTACACTACAAGTGTATGGAGCATGCAAGAAACAACCAAACCAGCATAAAACAGAGTTATATCAGGCCAAAAAACTCACAAAAATATGCTTGAAAAGAGATAACATAAGCCACAATAGCATGCTACTTTGTAAGGCTAATAAGGCTAGCAAAGGGAATTTACACTACAAGTGCAATAAGCATGCAAGAGGTGACCAAGACAACCAAAAACAGAGTTATGAAAGGTCTGATAAGTCACAAAAATGAGCCTAAACAAAGCCATAAAGAAGTAAAAACATATGCTCATTTGGTTGGCCATCAACACTAACAAGCAAGACAAGAGGAGAGGGGACCACCCTCTCCTATTTGGGCCCTCAAAATAGGGTTTTTACCACTGAAAATCCCCTGGATTTCAGTGGTTCTAAGGCCAAAAAGAAGTTGTGTGAAAAGTTTGAAAGTTAGCTCACAAGGCCTTATAAGCCAAGGAGCAAAAGGGAGGACAACCCCCTAGCCAACCAAGGCACAAACCAAGACTTTTAGGACTGAAAAACAGAGGAAAAATAGTGGTTTTTGTAGTTCAACACTACCCCAAAAACAGCTCTGAAGTAGTCTGAAAAGATGGCCAAGCAAATGTGTAGAACAAGCTTAAAGGGAAGGAGATGTTACCCTTGATGCACAGCTGCAAAACCAGCCCAAAATCTTAGCTAAGACCATCTTTTGGAGCTCAAAATGATCCTCAAAAAACCTCAGCCCAATGGTAGTTGAGTTTGATCAAGGATGCCTAGGCAAAGGTGAGGTATTTCTCCAAGTATAGCTCTTGTTATGCACACAAAGGCAAGAGAGGGAGGCTCTACAGAGAAAGGCAGAAATCTTGCCCTAGAAGTTTTGTAGAGAGAGAGAAGGAGTTTAGTGAGAGAAGCTCCCAAGCTTGTCAAAGAAGGTTGTCCCCCTTTGAAAATGAGAGATATAGCCTCATTTATAGCAAAAACAAGACTCAAGGTCAAAAATATCTGATATGGGACAGCTGGATCAAGCTGGCAACAGCTGGAGGATAAATATCTGTCAAAAATCTGAGTTTTGGACACTTCTGGCCGACCTGCCATCTTCGGTTCCGACCGGCCACCATTTGTGGCCGATAAGGTTCACTTTTGGCCGACATATAGCTGCTGAGGTCAAATTGTGGCTGATGGACCTCCATAGAGGCCGATGGAAAAGATCAGCCCTAGTCCCTGACTTAAAGCAAGCCTGATGCCTTCATCTGGACTCCTTTTCAGGTCATTCTTGAGCCTAAACTATATCCCCAGAAGTCTTCTTTCCAAATTTGGAAGCCTCACCTCAAAATTCCATGTGTGCTAATAGATATTCCTCTTTTAGTGAACGCTGCTCAGTTTCGGTCCAACTGGAATGATGTCCAACTTCAACCAATCATATCTCCCCCATTCGGACTCGGCTTTAGGAGATTCTTAAGTGAAAAATGAAGCCCCGAAAGTAATATTTCCAATGGTGGTGGCGTCATAGCTAAAATCCAAGTATTCAAAAGGATAGGCCTGATTTAATGAGGACTGCTTGACTCTCTTTTAACGGTTCATGCCCAACTCTTTCCCCAACTAGGTTTCTTCTCTCTTCTCCTCTTTTCTTCAACTCCAAACCCCTATACAAGGTGTTTTGAAAGATTTTTCAAAGATTTCATCTCTCTTTCATTCATTTCTACTTTATCCTCGCTCGATTTACCGAAAAGCACGACATTTAACAAAATGCGAGCGTCGGAACATCGTAGGAACTTTATTTCGAAAATATTTTGAAAGAGAGGGTTTTAAGGTCTAAAAAACCATCCAAAATAGATTTAGTCCAAAAAGGGGTGTGAGGTTAGGATTTGACTCTCCTCTTGCCGAAGAAATCGAACCTTTGCCCTGCACATCTTTCATCACCAAATAAACCATCAGTAGTGCCCAAGTCTTAAGGACGGTCAAAAATGGGGTGTCTACACCAGTATTCGCAAAATGCTCAAAACAGTGCATGCCATCCCCATATCTGGAGTAAACTAAGCGCCATCAGTAGGTGGTTCATCCCCCGATCACATCACATTATCCACCAAGTTCATTGACCCGGTGCCGATAGACTTTGCAGGACTTGGTGCGACGATGACCTTGTTATCAATCAGATCTTTTATTTCGTGGCGAAGATGAAAGCACATGCCAGTGTCATGGCCGGCTTGTTGATAGAAGGCACAGTAATTGGCCGGGTTGTGTGAGGGAGGGAGGTTATTCGGGAGAGGCCGCGGCTCCAAGGGTTTCAAATCCCCCTTTCTAATCAAGACCCTCAAGGCCACTAATAGAGACATATACAGTGGGGTGAACACCCTCTGGCCCCGAGGTGGGTGTTTTGAGGTTTGTGAGGTGGTTGTGTTGGATGTACTGGCGAAAGGGTCAGTGGGTGTTGATTGGGTTTGCCGATCTCTTCAGAGTGCAGGATTGGAACTGAAAGGGGTGTTCCTGGTATGACATCCCTTGTCCCGGCTTGCCCCTTGATTCAACCTGCCCCCGACTTGAGTGGCAAAAGTGTCATCCACAATTTTTGCAACAACTGTGAGTACTTGCTGTTTGTTCAGCCCTTCAGCTTTCAAAGCCTCAACAGCCCACTGAAGGTGTTCATGGGGATCAATGCTTGCCCCTATCTTGTTTTTTCCACTCACCTCCACTTTGCCAAGGGATTGGGTCGCTCTATCAGAGTGGAGCCCTGTTGTTGTCGACATGTCACCACCCAGATCTGAGATGGCTTCAGGTTGACCATTTTTAATTACAGCTTGCCCCAGGATTGGAGAGCCTCTTGGCGTGAAATTTCTAGCATATGATGTGGTCGATGACGGAGCCAATATCCTAAAGGCCATAGTTCTTTGAAGATCTTCAATCATTCTCATCAGCTCAGAAGTAGTGGGCTCAGAGGTTTGAGATGATTGGGGTTCAGACACACCCATCATGCATAAGTCCATGCTTTCCAGGATAAACACCTTAGGCTTGGATAGATGGGCTCGGGTGATGTATATGCTCGGGTTGTAGGCAGATGTCAATATATGGATGAGGTTGAGGTAGGTAGGAGATGTTTGGTCATTGAGGTCTGGAGGCGGAGCTATCGTCCAGTTGTCAATGAGATTCTGGACCTCATGATGAAGGCGGTAGCAACGATCAGTGCCATGACCGCGCTGTTGATGATACACGCAGTATTTAGTGGGGTTATGTCTAGCCAGGAGTAGGTTAGGCAGAGGGTGAGGATCGAGGGGTTTGAGATACCCTCTTTCCATCAAGACTTTTAGTGCGCTAGTCAGGCTCATATAGAGGGGGGTGAAAGTTTTGCCCTGAGCTCGGGCTGGGCCGGCTGTTTGTAGGCTTTGTTTGGCAAAAAGGTCGGTTGTGGCAACTGTATTGATCTCAATGGGTTTGGGAATAGTGCTACTACTAGCATTGGTACTCCCTGCAAAAACCCTCCTTACCGATTCACTTGTTCTGGGAATAATCCCACTATTGAACGCATTCTCGACTTGAACCCCCAGTTCATGCAAACTTTTGAAAGTGAATAGTGGAGCAACTATCAACTTTTGCAACATATCATGCTCGAGGTTTTGCACCACTATCCGTACTAGATCCCTCTCAGAAGGGCGATCTGTCATATGTGCTGCCTTTGCTCTCCACCTTGCAACAAATTCCATAAACGGCTCTGCTGGGTTCTGTAGACACCCCATTTTTGACCGACCTTAAGACTCAGACGTCACCGATTGAGCGCTCGGTGATGTTGCATACTGTGCTCGTTCAGAAGTCTCAGAGTCGCGGCCTCGCCTCCCAAGCCCGAACTCTCTTCGTGCCTTGTCTCGGTTTGCGAACCGCACTCGGTTTTCTCTGTTTTCTTTCGAGGAAGGGAGTGGTCCCAGAGACTATCTCCCCGGTCGGAGTTACTTTTTGTGGCCGTAGGCCATTTTGCCCTTTTCGGAGCCCGGTTCCCGGTTTTCGGAGCCACCAGGCCGTGTGCCTCGGCTCGGGACCGCCCAACCATCTCCGATTTCTCCGGTTTTTGGCATGCATCTCATTTACTCCCATTTAAGGGACACTGGGGTCTCAGAAACCCACTTCGCAGCCGAACACCACTTCCGGTGCCCGGCAGCCCATTTTCGGGATCCCGAACCGCGCGGTTTTGGCCCCGAGCATTCATTTTGCATCAGTTTTCTCTGATTTTTGGCAGGAACCTCTGTTTTGTCATTCCGAGGGACACTGGGGTCGCAGATATCCACTTCGCTGCCGTATGCCGCTTCCGGCACCTGCAGCCCATTTTCGGGATCCCGAATTGCTCGGTTTTGGCCCCGAGCGTTCATTTCTCATTAGTTTTTGTTCAAATTTGGCAGGTACCTCTGTTTCAACATCAGGAAGATCACTGGGGGGTGGGAGGCTAGTAATTATCCCAGATAACCAGTTTCGCTCCTCCGGAGCCCGTTTTTCTCACTTCCGGGCCAATGTTGAACACCTTGGGGGTATTTTCTTCCAACCAAAGCTACATATTTGTGATGAGGGGACATGGGAGGACCCTAAACAAGCATGGTCGGCCAGAAACTTAGAGGTTCATTTTTGAGCCTCTTCTTCAAGCTCTATGTTGTGGCTCCTGCTTCAGTGTTGCCAAATTCCAACCTTGGAACCTTGTTCTACACATCTTGGAGGACCCTAAAAGTTGGTGGTCGGCCAGCAATTTTGAATTTCATTTTTGAGCCCCTCCTTCAAGCTCTATGTTGTGACTTCCTTGAGTTGCCAAATTCAACCTTGGGGCCTTATTCTACACACTTGGGAGGACCCTAATGTATCCGGTCGGCCCGAAATTCAACACTTCATTTTTGGGGTGGTGGCGACCACAAGGGGTGGTGGCCGGCCACCTCCTGTAGTTACTGGCCGGGCCAGATTCACCTTTCGGCTGTTCATTTGGCTTTTCAAAGTGTCTCCCTCATCCGGGGGATATTTTGGGAAGGAAAGCTTGGGTGCTTTTCCCTCCCCTTTTACACCCCTTTCTTGGCTACTTAAAGGGCCCAACCCCTTCTTCTCTAGGGTTAGAAAAAATGGTCTCAAGAACACTTAAGCAAAAAACCTAATTTCCATAGCCAAAAGCTCCAAAATTTCTTCAAGTCTTGCTTGATTCCTTCACCAACACCTAGCCTCACCATTCCAACTTTGATTCCAGTAGCTAGGAAGTGAATTTCAGAGGTTGAGAAGCTGCAAATCAAAGCCAAGAAGCAAAGAAAGACAAGTCTTCAAGGGTAAGTATTCAAAACCAACTTTTAGGGCTTTTTCTTGATCTTTTTATATACTCTAATTGGTTGAGAATTAGGGGTCGACCCCTACTGCTTTTGTGCTCATATTGAGCCCCTCTACAACATTGTAGAAGGGCTCAACTTCATTTGGTATTTCTATATACTAGTTCCTTCAATGTTCACCAAGTTTGTCACATTTTTGCATGCTAAAATTGACCTATTTGTGTTGTTTTTAGGGTCCGACCCTACTTCTTTCTTCTTATTTTGAGCCCTCTACAATATTGTAGAGGAGCCCAACTTCATTTGGCCATTGTATCTACCACCTCCTTCAAATTTCATCAAGTGTGCCATATTTTGTATGCAATTTTTGACCTATTTGTGTTTGTTTTTGGGACTTCGACCCCTACTGGTTTTAGTCTTATCTTGACCCCCTTTACATGTTTCATGAAGAAGGTTTGGTCATTTGATGTATAGATTGCATGTCTTATGTTATACCCTTTTGTGGCTCCATTTTGCCTTCCATTTCTAGCATGTTTGTCTTATGATTTAGAGGCTGACATAAACTGAATATATGCTTATTTTTGGGCCTTATTTCATGTTGTAGAAGAAAGTTTGTCCATTTGGTGTTTGTATATACCACCTCCCATTGTAATGCTCTTTTGGCCATTAATCTTGTATGATTTTGTTGCCATATCTATGTCTCCTTTTTGGCCATGTTTGTTACTGAAAAATGCCATATTTGGGACTTCCTTGCTACTGTTATTGCTTCCATGATCATATTTTGCATGTATAGCATGGCTATAGGCCATTTCAGAGCTTAATTTCACATTTTCGGGATGATTGCATGCTTCGGTTGTCATTTCGTATCATTTCGGGGCTGTTTTACATCATTTGCGAGTGCTGAAATTCCATGTTGCATGTTTGCATGTCATTTTGTGCCTTGATGCTTTGCCTCGGTTTGCGTGCCCGCGGGTACGCATTTCGAGGCACCTTCGTTTTTATCCGACGGCAGCTTATGTGAGTGCGGCTGAGGTCCTCTCATGTTGGCGTAAGCCCAATTTGCATTCGGTATGCCATTTCATTTGCATTTTATCATCGCCTCGGTTTGCGTGCCTGTGGGCGCGCATTTCGAGGCACTTCGGTTGTATCCGATTTTCATCTTTTATCATCGCCTCGGTTTGTGTGCGCGTAGTGCGGCGTTTGAAACTGCCGGTTGTATCCGATTTTCATCTTTATCATCGCCTCGGTTTGCGCGCTGTGAGCCGCAGCGTTTGGTGCCGGTATATCGATTTTCATCTTTCATCATCGCCTCGGTTTGCGCGCCTGTGGGCACGCGTTTCGAGGCACTTCAGTTTTATCCAATTTTCACATCGTCGTCTCGGTTTGCGTGCCCGTGTGCACGCATTTTGAGGCACTCTGTTTTATCCGCTTCGCATTTCATGCCATCACCTCGGTTTGCGTGCCCGCAAGACGCTTTTGAGGTGTTTCATTTTCATCTCATTTTCACAAAGATTGTGCATACTAGGTTGTATCTTAGATTGCATTACCTCGGTTTTGCGTGCCGTGTGCCGCACGATTTCGAGGTTACTCATTTTCATGGCATTGTGCATGCTATATCACATCTCAGCTACATTTCATGCATATCATGCATATTGCACGGAACGAGACGCGTTTTGTACTCCGAGAGACGGAACGGGCCTCAATTCCTAAGTCACCACCACTCCGGATTACCCATGACGGAGTTAGGTTTTCATCTGCATTCATCCCATATTGAGTTGTGCAATCCGATTCCTCTGCCATCATGCATCGGTATGCGTAATTGGTGGCACGAGGATCGAGGCATGCATATATTTGTGAAAATACATTGCTATGCCCTTTTCCTGCTCTCATTGCGAGAAAATTAAGGATCGTCGACTTTTCCGAGTCCGCGGGCATTTCGAGAATCTATCAGAACAGAGGCTAATCAGGGCATCGGTGGATTTCATGAAGCGACCAAGATACATCATCTATCGAAGCGGGCGATCCACGGCTTGCATGCCAGTTTTACTTCTTTTGTAATTAATTTGTTAATTAATTAGAAATTTGTATATTTATTTCGGACTGTATTATTCTTTCATTTGGGACTGTATTATTATTTATTCGGACCCTCTGTGCGAGGGCAATGTTGTAATAAGGGTGGGTGAGTGTGATGTATGTCTTCCAACCCCCATTTCTTTCTCCCTTTTATTTACCCGCTTTGGATGGTTAGATATAGGGCATATTTCAATTAGCATCTGATGTGAAAGCATGTTTGCATCATTCATCATTTTGCATGCACTGCTCGGCGCATCATACAAAGCTGCATCTCAGATTTCAATTCCAAATTGAATACGTGTTAGTTGTAGCATTTCATATACCATGTCTAGAATAGCCGAGCCTGTTATAGTTTGCATCTTTGCATGTGTTGCATTAGGCATTTCTGTATACTTAGGATCATGCATGATTTCTAATCAGCTTTTGTTTTGGCTTGGAGTACTCGGTAAGTTTTATGCTTTAGCATCCTTGCATGCGTGTGAGTGTTGCCATGAATAGCATGCTTACCATGAGGCTAAATGCTTATGTGATATAACTGCCTTGAATGCCTGTGGGTGGAGGTTGAGTTATCTGAATTGGAACAATTCATCAAATGTTTGTTTTAAGCCCACTAGATTGTGGCAAAATCACTGTTTTCTAAGCCCACCCGAGGGTGGCAAATCCGCATTTTAGCCTGCCTGCGGGCAGCACCTTCACACCATTTTCAAACAAACAAACATGAAATGTTTTGTTCCAATTCAGACGGCCCAGTCTATACTTGTTTGCTGCGAGCATCACATAGTAATCTAGGCTAATAACCGGAATAAGAACGCGCAAAGTTTTCAAAAACAGATATCATGGTTAGTAGAGGCCGGTCTTTGACGATCGGGCGAGAATGCTCACGATGTGACCTTCCCTAATCGTACCCAAGTTCGAGCCAACTTTGGTGATGACGGACACGTGGCCTTCCGACCGAAGTCGTGGTTTCCTAAATTTCCCATTTTAAAATATTTAGGTGGCGACTCTGTTATCTGGCAAAGCAGTCCATGTTTGGCACTTCTTTCAAAAAAAATCTGTTTTCCTTCAAAACGATTTGCCGGATTTGGACTCTTTGGTTCAAGATTGAAAACCGCAACAAAAATCGAGTCCGAGCTGTAGCGAGGTCCCCCGCGGGCGTTGTTACAGTTTCTGGCGACTCCACTGGGGATTTAGAGAACTTGACTCGAACTCATGATATCTGGTTTTGACTACATTTGTGTGTTTCTTTGCATTGCATTTGCATTGGTGCGCCTAGGACACCGTGTTTGCCATCTGCCATTCCCGAACGATTTGCCGGAGGCTTGTCTTGTCAAGTCATGTCCGTAAAATTTGATCGGCTCTGAGCTCTGACGACATGGGAACACAAACCCGGTTTCTGGGGCACCCTTTTTGACCATTCGACCTAGTGCATATTCGGATCCATAGTGACCATTCCAAACTAGGACAGGTTGCTTACCCGTTTATAGGTTGTTTGAAGCCGCCGCGTGCGTAGTGAAACCCTAGTTCCTGACAAAATAGGACAGGGAAACCCTACCCCAATATAGGGGTGTTTTTGGCTCTCACTTATCTGTTATGTGCTTGCTAGAGTGCGTCTCTACAGGGAATGCATGTATCAGTTTTTGAGTTTGGGCATGAGGCCTGCGGGCACCAATTCGGTATTTTGGGTATCAGGCCTGCGGGCATCAGTATTTGGTGGAATCAGTTTTACCTGAGGGTATCAGATTTGAGGCAGAATTTTTGGGGCAGAATTCAGTAGAGAGCACACTCATTCAGTTTTGCTCATATCCGTTTTGGTGAAATCAGGCTGAGATGCTGCATGTTTTCTCTTTTGCTAGGGTAGTCCTGGAACCACAGCTTCAGAAGGCTCCACTATCCCCCGGGTACATTGGACTAGTGCTGATAGACTTTGTGAGGTCAGAGATTCAATTCAAGGGTAATCAGTGTTTCTTTACCAGAGGCAGGGTGAAAAAGGGCGGTCGAGGCACAAATCACGATTCGAGGTTACGGTCGATGGTCTTTATCCACCCCACCAGTGAACGGTCAGGCTGAGGTCTCAGTTTCTACTGTAGGGATAAATACCAGTCAGTTAGATGGATCAGGAGAACACATCAGGGATGGAGGCGATGATGCGTCAGATGCAAGAAAGTATGAAGCTCATGCAGCAAGACGCGGTTAAATTTTCAAGCAAAGAAGCCGCAATCATGGCTCGGCGGTGAGCTCATCACCAGTACCGCAACAAAGAAAGCGGCGCGTCTGCTTCACAACAAGTTCCTCCCCGGGGAGCTCCGAAGACTGGGAGACGCCAAATGTCCAAAGTAACCAGGAGGACACGGACCTTCCAGCGGGGCGGCTCGCCTCCGCTTCGCCTGGCCCAAGACCCACACACTTAATCACGGGCTCTCCTTCGAGTTTGAGGTAGATCATACCGCTCTGAAATTGAGCAAAATTTGGAAGCTTTTAAGAAATCCCAAGGGGTGAAAGCCATTCCGCATCGAGGATGGTTATCTTGATGTGGCCGTGACATTACGAAGATTCAAAATGCATGATTGATCGCCGATGGGTCCGATGATCCCATGGTCCACCTTGGTTATTTTTAGATGTATTGCGGCCAATGGGCCTAACCGGATCACAAAAACTTTCACTATTCGGCGAACCTTGTCGTGATAGCTTCCAATTGGTATGCGAAACTAGAAGATGAGGTCAAAAGGAATTGGGATGAAATGGTGAGGCCTTTGTCGCACAATACTCGTACAATAGCAGTTGAGATCACAACTCGTGATCTCGAAACGACGAGCAAGAGCCCAAAGAGACTTTCTCGATTTTGTGACTCGATGGAGGCGAAAGCGGCAATGATGACTTTGAGGCCCAGGACAAGGATCGGTCGAGAATGATCGTCGCAATCTCAACCAAAGGCGATCTTTGAAAATGATTGTAGTCCCCTTTCCCACCTTTTGCGATCTACGAGATGGGGATGCAAATCGAGGACGAATGAAACAGGGCCTTTTCGGACGGGATAGGGAGCGACCGGAGAATCTTCAACCGCAACAACAACACAGGCACAAGCGGTGATGCGGCTGCAAGATCTTCCGAAGTGGGCATGGTTACCACCACCACATCAAAAAAGGCTACCCCATTCACCGGTGCGTCCGGAAGTAGCTCACAGACGGCCAAATATCCACCTCGAGTTAAGAGGGTTTTCACCCCACTTCATATGCCTTTGTCAAAAGCTCTAGAGGTCTTACTGCGGAAGGGACAATTGAAACCGTTGGAACAACGGCCCCTACCCGATCCTATCCCTGCAAAGCATGACCAGACTAAATCATGCCTACCATCAAGAAACCGGTCATGACACCGAGCAGTTGTTTTAAATGCGCCATGATGTACAAGATCTGTTTGACAAAGGGGTCATTCTTTGCACTGTGTCTTGCAAAGTCTATCGGCTTTGATTAGTGAACTTGTGGGGATAATGTTATGTGATCAAGGGATCAACCACTGCGGCAAATTCGATTTACTCGAGATATGGTGGATGGCACGCCTTTGTTTTGAGCGATGCAAATACTAGTTTTTGTACTTTTGGCTTGGGTATTGAGCGATTCTATTGTTTTGTTTAGAGTCTGTCTTTTGGTTTTGAGTCAGTCTTTTTGGTTAGGGTCTGTCTTGTTGTTTCGAGTCAGTCCTTTTGTATAGGAGTCGGGTGATTCCGGGGGTGTTACCTCGGGCATCACCATTTTGTTTTGCGTTTGTCTCTTCGTTTTCTTTTGAGTCTGTTTCTGCCAGGGAGCCAGTTGTGCCAACAGTTATGAATGAAACAGCAGTGATTTCCACGCTCTCGCATTTGCTTCTGCTGTGTGCTAGTTGTGCCAGGATTTGAATGAAACGGCAGTGCATTCCACCTGCTCTCTTGTGCCTTGAAGCCATTGTATTAACCTAAGTTTTTCAAAACCTTTTTGAACACTGCAGTGAAAACAAAGAGGGAGGAATTCCTCGGGATTTGCAAAACTTTGATCAAATCGAGAGAAAGAGAGGCGTGCTAAGCCCTTAATGAATGAAATCATGCTTGTTAGTGTGAGTACTGAGAAGGACCCTGGCTTTGATCCAGATTGATCCTACACTGTCTTTAGCGCGAGCGATTTGTCGCTTTCTTAAAAACTTTCAAAAAATGTTTTGCGTGGTCCTGCAAAGACATGTGTGGAATCGCTCTTGAGATTGTGCAGCTTAGGATCGCTCTCAGCCTCGAGACTCGACCCCCCCTTGGCTTTCAAACCTTGAACTGGCATTTAGAATGTTCAACGGTCGACCACGATGTAAGGCCTGTGTGGCCAGATTTGAAGCAGCCCTCGAACAAGAGGCACCAAAGTCAGATCAAGAAGATCAGAAGTCGTCAAAAGAAGCTTGCAGAGCTAGATCAGAAGCACCCCTCGAACTAGGGGCAAAAATGTCCGATATGCTCGAAGAGCCGAAGATGGACCCTTCTGCGAATCAATACAGCAGTCATTTTCCGGGATTCAGATGACTTCAGGATCTCAAAACCATTTGGCATGGACCTGTTACACTTTTACCCTTTGAGAGGCTCGCTGGGCCGAAAACCCAGAAGGGCGACCCAGGCAAAAGTTAGAGCAAGAAAAATGCAAAAAAGAACAAGAAAAGAAAAAAGGAAAAGATACAAAAAATTCAAAAAAGAGAAAAAGAAAAAAGAAAAGATGAAAAGAAGAAATGAAAAGAATGAAAAGAAAAGAAAAACAAAGCTCGCAAGGTTGAAAACCTGCAACAGGCGCCTTGGCAAAAGTTAGAGCATAAAAAGGAGAGGTTAAATACCCGAGTGTACCTTAACCCCGAACTACGTAAGGCTTGATTCCCATGTTTGGGATACGTAGGCAACTTCATTCTGAAGTCCAGCCATAAAACAATTCAAATTCAATTGTGTCCATGTGATGGTTTTGATCATCTTTGCCTCCTCTGTATCCGAGAGTCTGGTTGTGTTCGTCGCTCTGAGGACTGACTACAAGTACGCTGCGATACTATCCAAACAAGGGGCAACTTTCCGTTGCCATTCAAAACGTCGCGGTGTCACTTCAAACAAGGGGCAACTTTCCGTTGCCACGCAGTGTCCTTCAGACAAGGGGCAATTTTCTATTGCTATGGATCTGAGGTTGTGCATCTCAAAAGTATGTTCCGCGCTTGTTGAGCATTGGCCGTTTGCAAAAATAGTTTTTGAGAATTTTTACTGAGGCTGATTAATTTTCTCGAAAATTGTTTCATTTTCCAAAACTGGACCATTTTCTTGGACCCAAAAAAGGAAAATTTTCAGTGCCCATAGCCTGAACTGCATGATTTCAAATCAAAAATCGAACAAACATGTTAATCTAACTCTCATTTTGGTCAAAATTTTTTAGGAGAAAGCTCAAAAATAAAAAATGGTCAAAATGATGAACTAGGGGCACACTTGAGTTAGGTGTTCTGTCTTTTCCCCGTAGCCAATGCATTTGCCAGAAAGGGCACCATACTTGCCAAGAAGGGCGCTTTACCTGCCAGAAGAAGGCACAACTAAAGGGCACAACAAAGAGCTAAAAGCTCTCTCACATCCTCCAAGCAACGAGGTATCAAGCCAAGTGCGAAGCATGAACTGGAATGGGGCCAGACATTACACTCCCTCATCTGGACAGATCTGCTCACGTCCAAACTCCCCAGCAGGGCATCATCGACCGATGTCAGCTGCAGATTTGCTACATACCCATTTGTAGCACAACCCCTCTGTGGGAGGACTTCACTAGCTGTGAGCAGAAGAAGAAGAATCTAGCAGAATGCTAGGGGCGAGAACCCACAACTTGCTGTTTATCCATCAACCACCCAGGGGAGGGATTGAAAAATGAGAGATTGAAGAATAGAGAGATGTGCGATGAGAGAAAAAGTAAGAAAAGGGCTTTTTTTTCAGAAAAACAGAGCTTGAGGGCCGAGTGATGTGAGAATCACAAATAAGAAAGGGTGGGAAACATACCCGGTGAAACAGGCTCCCTGTGCACGTCTGAGTGTCGTGTCTTTTTGTTTTATCTCGATCCTTGTTTTGAGTCGTCTCGAGTGTTACTCGATATGTCTAGGTTATGTGCCTTTTGTTTTCTTGTTGAGTTGTAGTGTGCTGTATTCAGTCGTAGGCTCAATACCCAATTGAGAACTTATGCTCACTCTCAATTTCAAAAAATCATTTTGTGCTCCGAGTGCCGTGCCGTTCTCCACATTTGTGCAAAATAGAATTTGTTCTTTCATAAAACTGCAGGGTTCAACCCAGGTCATGTGAGAACAGTGAAACCAGGACCTATCTGAAGCTATGAGTTTCGGGCTGCAAAGCAAAAGCAAAAGAGGAAATTGTCAAGCATCTGAGTTTGTTCCAACTTCAGTAAGTTCCGAGACTATACTCCGTGTGTACCTCTTCAGGTCTTGCCAATGTTCCGAAGTATGAGTGTGCCTCTACCTCAAGCTCAAAATCAAGTCTACTTCAAGCCAGAATGGCGATCAGACGTGCTCTCCTCGAGTACCGTTCCCTGCCAGAGGAATCCGGGCCGTGTTTGCGATGAGTTCCTAGGAGACCAACTGCGACGGTGGAAATTAGAGTTCGAATGGCCGTGGCCTAGAACGCAAAGGTTAGGGATTTCCGAGACTAAAGTCTGGTTTAAATACCCAGAGGCGCGCCCTCGGCTTGAAATCTGTATGGGAGCCCCATAGGTTGAGATAGCATGTATGCACCTCAGTGCGGATCTTGAACCAACCTAGTCTCACCCCGTTGGAGAATAGGGAAAGTTGTGAATATGATCAGAAGACAAGTAGCGGTAGTAGCTCTTACATCTGAGACGATGTCCCTTGTCAGCATTCCAGAGCCTTTGTACTGTGAGTTGAAGGTAAGTGTTCGAAGAGCACGAGGGGAGATCCCCGTCAGAATAGAGCGGTTCACCGCCACTCACCTCATGAGGTGCTTTCTAAAGCGCCGCTTTGTCCATTTATTGCTTTCCTTAAGCATCATGCATTGTAATGCATTGTACCTGTCAAGTTTCTTTCTCAGTCATGCACGATATTGTATGTACGGTTCATTCAAAGAAGTTCCGTTTAAGATCATTCATTTAGTGTATCAATCACACTTTATTTGCTTCACTCAGTGTGTCACTCACACTCTCTTCACTTTAGTGTATCAATCACACTTCATTCATTTCGTGTATCTATCACACACATTTTCACTTAGTGTGTCACTCACACTCTCTTCACTTTAGTGTATCAATCACACTTCATCCATTTTGTGTATCTATCACGCACATTTTCACTTTTTGTGTATCCATCACACACCTTTAGTGTATCAATCATACTTTGTTCACTAAGTGCATCTATCACACTTTGTGTTCACATTCAGTATATCCATCATACTTTGTTCACTAAGTGCATCTATCACACTTCGTGTTCACTTTTAGTATATCCATCATACTTTGTTCACTAAGTGCATCTATCACACTTTGTGTTCACATTCAGTATATCCATCATACTTTGTTCACTAAGTGCATCTATCACACTTTGTGTTCGCTTTTAGTATATCAATCATACTCTGTTCACATAGTGCATCTATCACACTTTGTGTTCGCTTTTAGTATATCAATCATACTCTATTCACATAGTGCATCTATCACACTTTGTGTTCACATTTAGTATATCAATCATACTCTGTTCACATAGTGCATCTATCACACTTTGTGTTCACATTCAGTATATCCATCATACTTTGTTCACTAAGTGCATCTATCACACTTTGTGTTCACATTCAGTATATCCATCATACTCTGTTCACTAAGTGCATCTATCACACTTCGTGTTCACTTTTAGTATATCCATCATACTTTGTTCACTAAGTGCATCTATCACACTTCGTGTTCACTTTTAGTATATCCATCATACTTTGTTCACTAAGTGCATCTATCACACTTTGTGTTCACATTCAAGATATCCATCATACTTTGTTCACTAAGTGCATCTATCACACTTTGTGTTCGCTTAGTATATCAATCATACTGCTCACATAGTGCATCTATCACACTTTGTGTTCACATTTAGTATATCAATCACACTCTGTTCACATAGTGCATCTATCACACTTTGTGTTCACTTTTAGTATATCCATCATACTTTGTTCACTAAGTGCATCTATCACACTTTGTGTTCGCTTAGTATACCAATCATACTGCTCACACAATTGCATCTATCACACTTTGTGTTCACATTTAGTGTATCCATCACACTTTGCTTACTTCACCCTTTGTATATCAATTACACTTTGCTCAAATAGTGTATCTATCACACACTCGCTTTGCCTACTTTGTGTATCAATCACACATGCCCTCTGTATGTATCCACCACACACATTCGTATAGTGTACCCATCACACTCTCTTCACTTTTGTGTATTTATCACACATGTTTGTCTACTTAGTGTATCCATCACACTTCGTTCATTTTTGTGTATCTGTCGCACATGTTCATGAAGAATCCTCAATTTTCAAACCAGCTTCGCTTAGCGTGTAAGTCCAATTATCAAATCTTCCCGCATATCGCTTTTTGCCCCCTGCCTGCAGGCACGCCTGCGGGTGCACATATCTGTTCATCTTGTATGATTGTCTAAGTCTTCGGCCTTGTCAAAAATGGGTCGTCTCTGGGCTTTGACATTCACTCTCGTTACTTCTTGACTTCCGAGTTCTGTCAAAGAGGGGCAACTGTAGACACCCCATTTTTGACCGACCTTAAGACTCAGACGTCACCGATTGAGCGCTCGGTGATGTTGCATACTGTGCTCGTTTAGAAGTCTCAGAGTCGCGGCCGCGCGCCCTGCCTCCGGGCTTCCGAACTCTCTTTCGTGCATTGTCTTGGTTTGCGAACCAGACTCGATTTTCTCTGTTTTCTTTCCTGAGGGAAGGGAGTGGTCCCGTAGACTATCTCCCAGTGGCCGTGAGCTACTTTTTGTGGCCGTAGGCCATTTTTCCCTTTTCGGAGCCCGGTTCCCGGTTTTCGGAGCCACCAGGCCGTGTGCCTCGGCTCGGGACCGCCCAACCATCTCCGATTTCTCCGGTTTTTGGCATGCATCTCATTTACTCCCATTTAAGGGACACTGGGGTCTCAGAAACCCACTTCGCAGCCGAACACCACTTCCGGTGCCCGGCAGCCCATTTTCGGGATCCCGAACCGCGCGGTTTTGGCCCCGAGCATTCATTTTGCATCAGTTTTCTCTGATTTTTGGCAGGAACCTCTGTTTTGTCATTCCGAGGGACACTGGGGTCGCAGATATCCACTTCACTACCGTATGCCGCTTCCGGCACCTGCAGCCCATTTTCGGGATCCCGAATTGCTCGGTTTTGGCCCCGAGCGTTCATTTCTCATTAGTTTTTGTTCAAATTTGGCAGGTACCTCTGTTTCAACATCAGGAAGATCACTGGGGGGTGGGAGGCCAGTAATTATCCCAGATAACCAGTTTAGCTCCTCCGGAGCCCGTTTTTCTCACTTCCGGGCCAATGTTGAACACCCTGGGGGTATTTTCTTCCAACCAAAGCTACATATTTGTGATGAGGGGACATGGGAGGACCCTAAACAAGCATGGTCGGCCAGAAACTTGGAGGTTCATTTTTGAGCCTCTTCTTCAAGCTCTATGTTGTGGCTCCTGCTTCAGTGTTGCCAAATTCCAACCTTGGAACCTTGTTCTACACATCTTGGAGGACCCTAAAAGTTGGTGGTCGGCCAGCAATTTTGAATTTCATTTTTGAGCCCCTCCTTCAAACTCTATGTTGTGACTTCTGCTTCAGAGTTGCCAAATTCCAACCTTGGGGCCTTATTCTACACACTTGGGAGGACCCTAATGTATACTGGTCGGCCCGAAATTCAACACTTCATTTTTGGGGTGGTGGCCGCCACAAGGGGCGGTGGCCGGCCACCTCCTGTAGTTACTGGCCGGCCAGATTCCTCGCTTCACTGCTCCAAATTGCCCAAATTGCTTTCAAAGTGTCTCCCTCATCCGGGGGATATTTTGGGAGGGAAAGCTTGGGTGCTTTTCCCTCCCCTTTTACACCCCTTTCTTGTCTACTTAAAGGGCCCAACCCCTTCTTCTCTAGGGTTAGAAAAAATGGTCTCAAGAACACTTAAGCCAAAAACCTAATTTCCATAGCCAAAAGCTCCAAAAATTTCTTCAAGTCTTGCTTGATTCCTTCACCAACACCTAGCCTCACCATTCCAACCTTGATTCCAGCAGCTAGGAAGTGAATTTCAGAGGTTGAGAAGCTGCAAATCAAAGCCAAGAAGCAAAGAAAGACAAGTCTTCAAGGGTAAGTATTCAAAACCAACTTTTAGGGCTTTTTCTTGATCTTTTTATATACTCTAATTGGTTGAGAATTAGGGGTCCGACCCCTACTGCTTTTGTGCTCATATTGAGCCCCTCTACAACATTGTAGAAGGGCTCAACTTCATTTGGTATTTCTATATACTAGTTCCTTCAATGTTCACCAAGTTTGTCACATTTTTGCATGCTAAAATTGACCTATTTGTGTTGTTTTTTAGGGGTCCGACCCCTACTGCTTTTGTGCTCATATTGAGGCCCTCTACAACATTGTAGAAGGGCTCAACTTCATTTGGTATTTCTATATACTAGTTCCTTCAATGTTCACCAAGTTTGTCACATTTTTGCATGCTAAAATTGACCTATTTGTGTTGTTTTTTAGGGGTCCGACCCCTACTGCTTTCTTGCTTATTTTGAGCTCCTCTACAACATTTTAGAGGAGCTCAACTTCATTTGGCCATTGTATCTACCACCTCCTTCAAATTTCATCAAGTGTGCCATATTTTGTATGCAATTTTTGACCTATTTGTGTTTGTTTTTGGGACTTCGACCCCTAATGGTTTTAGTCTTATCTTGACCCCCTTTACATGTTTCATGAAGAAGGTTTGGTCATTTGATGTATAGATTGCATGTCTTATGTTATACCCTTTTGTGGCTCCATTTTGCCTTCCATTTCTAGCATGTTTTTCTTATGATTTAGAGGCTGCCATAAACTGCATATATGCTTATTTTTGGGCCTTCTTTCATGTTGTAGAAGAAAGTTTGTCCATTTGGTGTTTGTATATACCACCTCCCATTGTAATGCTCTTTTGGCCATTAATCTTGTATGATTTTGTTGCCATATCTATGTCTCCTTTTTGGCCATGTTTGTTACTGAAAAATGCCATATTTGGGACTGCCTTGCTACTGTTATTGCTGCCATGATCATATTTTGCATGTATAGCATGGCTATAGGCCATTTCGGAGCTTAATTTCACATTTTCGGGATGATTGCATGCTTCGGTTGTCATTTCGTATCATTTCGGGGCTGTTTTACATCATTTGCGAGTGCTAAAATTCCATGTTGCATGTTTGCATGTCATTTTGTGCCTTGATGCTTTGCCTCGGTTTGCGTGCCCGCGGGTACGCATTTCGAGGCACCTTCGTTTTTATCCGACGGCAGCTTATGTGAGTGCGGCTGAGGTCCTCTCATGTTGACGTAAGCCCAATTTGCATTCCGTATGCCATTTCATTTGCATTTTATCATCGCCTCGGTTTGCGTGCCTGTGGGCGCGCATTTCGAGGCACTTCGGTTGTATCCGATTTTCATCTTTTATCATCGCCTCGGTTTGTGTGCCTGTGGGTGCGCGTTTCGAGGCACTTCGGTTGTATCCGATTTTCATCTTTTATCATCGCCTCGGTTTGCGCGCCTGTGGGCACGCGTTTCGAGGCACTTCGGTTGTATCCGATTTTCATCTTTCATCATCGCCTCGGTTTGCGCGCCTGTGGGCACGCGTTTCGAGGCACTTCAGTTTTATCCAATTTTCACATCGTCGTCTCGGTTTGCGTGCCCGTGTGCACGCATTTTGAGGCACTCTGTTTTATCCGCTTCGCATTTCATGCCATCACCTTGGTTTGTGTGCCCGCGCGCACGCTTTTCGAGGTGTTTCATTTTCATCTCATTTTCACAGCATTGTGCATACTAGGTTGTATCTTAGATTGCATTACCTCGGTTTGCGTGCCCGTGTGCACGCATTTCGAGGTTACTCATTTTCATGGCATTGTGCATGCTATATCACATCTCAGCTACATTTCATGCATATCATGCATATTGCACGGGAAACGAGACGCGTTTTGTACTCCGAGTGATGGAACGGGCCTCAATTCCCAAGTCACCACCACTCCGGATTACCCATGACGGAGTTAGGTTTTCATCTGCATTCATCCCATATTGAGTTGTGCAATCCGATTCCTCTGCCATCATGCATCGGTATGCGTAATTGGTGGCACGAGGATCGAGGCATGCATATATTTGTGAAAATACATTGCTATGCCCTTTTCCCCGCTCTCTGCAAAGAAAATTAAGGATCGGCGACTTTCCGGTCCGCGCAAGATTTCGAGAAATATCAGAACAGAGGCTAATCAGGCATCCTGGATTTCACGGCGTTCAAAGATACATCATCTATCGAAGCGGCGATCCACGGCTTGCATGCCGCTTTTACTTTTGTAATTAATTTGTTAATTAATTAGAAATTTGTATATTTATTTGATCAGTATTATTCTTTCATTTGGGATCAGATATTATTTATTCGGACCCTTCGTGCGAGGGCAATGTTGTAATAAGGGTGAGTGTGATGTATGTCTTCCAACCCCATTTCTTTCTCCCTTTTATTTACCCGCTTTGGATGGTTAGATATAGGGCATATTTCAATTAGCATACAAGATGAAAGCATGTTTGCATCATTCATCTGCTTTTGCATGCACTGCTCGGCGATCGCATAAATCAGCATCAGATTTCAATTCCAAATTGAATACGTGTTAGTTGTAGCATTTCATATACCATGTCTAGAATAGCCAAGCCTGTTATAGTTTGCATCTTTGCATGTGTTGCATTAGGCATTTCTGTATACTTAGGATCATGCATGATTTCTAATCAGCTTTTGTTTTGGCTTGGAGTACTCGGTAAGTTTTATGCTTTAGCATCCTTGCATGCGTGTGAGTGTTGCCATGAATAGCATGCTTACCATGAGGCTAAATGCTTATGTGATATAACTGCCTTGAATGCCTGTGGGTGGAGGTTGAGTTATCTGAATTGGAACAATTCATCAAATGTTTGTTTTAAGCCCACTAGATTGTGGCAAAATCACTGTTTTCTAAGCCCACCCGAGGGTGGCAAATTCTTATTTTTTTGTGTTTGTGGGCAGCACCTTCACACCATTTTCAAACAAACAAACATGAAATGTTTTGTTCCAATTCAGACGGCCCAGTCTATACTTGTTTGCTGCGAGCATCACATAGTAATCTAGGCTAATAACCGGAATAAGAACGCGCAAAGTTTTCAAAAACAGATATCATGGTTAGTAGAGGCCGGTCTTCGACCGGGCGAGCGGGGGTGCTCACGATGTGACCTTCCCCAATCGTACCCAAGTTCTCGAGCCAACTTTGGTGATGACGGACACGTGGCCTTCCGGCACCGAGTCAGGGTTTCCTAAATTTCCCATTTTAAAATATTTAGGTGGCGACTCTGTTATCTGGCAAAGCAGTCCATGTTTGGCACTTCTTTCAAAAAAAATCTGTTTTCCTTCAAAACGATTTGCCGGATTTGGACTCTTTGGTTCAAGATTGAAAACCGCAACAAAAATCGAGTCCGAGCTGTAGCGAGGTCCCCCGCGGGCGTTGTTACAGGTTCTGGTGGGTAGCTTCAAGCTTTTGAGTGGTCATTTCAACTTGGTTATTGTAAGAATACTGATCAACAAAGGCCTCAGCCAACTCTTCCCAGTTCTACTTCACTGTATTCTCTAACTTGGCATACCAGGCGGCTGCTACACCCGACAGGGTTCTTCCATATAAAGAGAGTTTCTGTGGCTTAGTCAGACCCATCGGCTTTAAGACATCCAACAAAAGCCGGATATGTACCATAGGATCTCTAGACCCGTCGAAACGGTCAATATGTGGCATTTTGAATCTGTCTGGGAGTCGTACGGCAGCCTCGGTGTACCCATCCTCAATGTCGGGAATAGAGTTAAAGCCCTGTGCCTTTTTGAATTGCTTCTCAAGGTTAGCAATTTTTAATGAGGTCGGGTCGAGCTCATTAACATCAAGGGGATAAAGCCTCTCATTAGGCTGCACTAGGGGTCTGAGAACTCGAGCTTGAGCCAACCTTTCTCGGGGATCCGAACCACGTGAATCTTCAACTGGCAAAAGTGGATCAAAGTTTGGCTGGGGTCCCGAAGCTGGATGTGAGGCAGATGCCCCAGATGGGCATTGTGTTTTAGCATTGGTCTCGTCCTGCATGGCAGTTCCCTGTTTTAACACTGCTATCACGGCCACAAATTCTTCCGAACCCTGTGCCATCACGGGTCTGCTGAAGATGTGACTGGTGACTGTCGGATCAGTTGAACTGGTGAGCCTTGACTGGCCTTTTGTTGCCTTGTTTCAGCAAAGGAACACTGGTTGCCCTTGAATTGAATCTCTGACCTGACAAAGTCTATCAACACAAGTCCAATGCACCTGGGGAATATTGGAGCCTTCTGAAGCTGTGGTTCCAAGACTACCTAGCAAAAGAGAAATTAGGCAGCATCTCAGCCCAATTTCACCAGAACAAATGTGAGCATAGCTGAATGACTGCACTCCCTACTGAATTTTGCCCCAAATTCTGCATGTGAACTGATACCCTCAGGTAAAACTGATTCCCCCAAAATACTGATGCCCGCAGGCTTGATACCCAGACTTGCAAACTGATACATGCATTCCTATAAAGACACACTCTAAAAGCACATAGCAAGCAAGTGAGAACCAAAACACCCCTATGGAGAGGTAGGGTTCCCCTGTCCTATTTTGTCAGGAGCTAGGGTTTCACTACGCACACAGCGGTTTCAAATAACCTATAATCGGGTAAGCAACCTGTGCTAGCTTGGAATGGTTACTACAGTTTCGGATATGCACAAGGTCAAATGGTCAAAAAGGGTGCCCCGAAAAAAATCAGGGTTTGTGTTCCCGTCGTGGCAGAGCCCGCAACCGGTCAGCCTTATGGCACGCTTCTCGAAGCAACCCTTTGGCAAACCGTTCAGGAATAGCATATGGCAAACACAGTATCCTAGGCACACCAATGCAAATGCAATGCAAAGAGACACATAAGTGTAGACAAAACAAGATATCATGAGTTTGAGTCAAGTTCTCTAATTCCCCAGTAGAGTCGCCAAAAACTGTAGACGTGCCCGAACGTCACGGCTCTGCACGCGAAGGCGCGAAATCCGTTTTGTTCATTAGCTACCACAGTTTGGACTCAATGTCACGGTTCTGAATCTAATCTCGCAAAGTGCAATGCAAGACCGATAAATAACCAAAGAGTCCAAATCCGGCAAATCGTTTTGGAAAACTGATTTTTATAAAGAAGTGCCAAACATGGATTGCTTTGCCAGATACAGAGTCACCACCTAAATGTTTTATTTTGGGAAATTTAGGAAACCCTTACTCATGCCTAAGGCCACGTGTCCGTCATCACCAAAGTTGCTTCAACTCGGGAACTTGGGTATGAGAGGGGATGGTCATACAATGAGCACCCCCGCTTGCCCGATCAACGATCGGCCTTTACTAACATGATATTTTTTTTTTTGAAAACACATGCGCTCTTATTCCGGTTAATTAGCTAATCTTACTACGTGATGCGCACAGCATACAAGTATAGACTAGATTGCCTAAGTTGGAACAAAACATCTCATGTATGTTTGAAAATGGTTTGAAGGTGCTACTCGCAAGTAGGCTAAGACGTGGATTTGCCACCTTCAAGTGGGCTTAAAACAACATGATTTGCTACTCTCAAGTGGGCTTAAAATTCACATTACGATGAATTATTCCAATTCAAGCAATCCAACCTTCATCCATAGGCATTCATGCAATTAATCACTTAAGCAATTAGCCTCATGGCAAGCATGCTATCATGTTAACACTTACACACATGTAAGATGCTAAAGCATAGACACTTACAGTGTACTCCGAGCCAAAACAACAACTAGTTAGAAATCATGCATGATCCTAGTTTATATTAAGATGGCTAATGCGACACATGCAACATGCAACTAGAAATAGGCTCAGCTATTCTAAGATGGCATATAAGATGCAACTTGATATCATGTTGTTGAACACATATTCAAGTAAATGTATTGAAATACAATGCGGTTTGTATGATGCGCCGAGCCCGGTGCATGCAAGACAGATGAATGAATGCAAACATGCAAGCATAAGGATGCTAATTGAAAAATGACCTAGAACTAACCATCATAAGCGGTTAAGTAAAAGGGAGAAAGACTTGGGGTTGGAAGACATTCACACACTCACACACACTTATTACAAAGTTCGCCATCTCGACGGAGAGTCTGAATGAATAATACAAGCTAGCTACGCTAAGCTACTCTAACTAATCTAATAATCTAATTAGACTAATTATTACATAATGAAATTGAATATTAGCTAAGCTAAGCTAATTAAGAATTTACGACGATGAATTAAATTAGCTAACACATTAACTAATTAATTACAAATTAACTAACTATACAAAGTAGTTAAAATGGCCTCGAGAAGAGGGGCATATGCATGCTCAATCGACTTCGCTCGGAAATCCGTTGCCATGCCTCATGTTGCCTCTGTTTGCATTGTTCTACACCTCTGAAAATTATGCCAACTTCTGTGATGCTTCTGACCTACCTCATGGATATTCTGAGAGGTCATCGGCCAAGAAGGGTGGCCATTGGCCAGGGGATAATGGTCATCGGACAATTTTGAGGCTATTGGCCAAATATTTATAGCCAATCAGCACACCAAATAGTCGATCGGCCATCTCTTCCTTCAAACTCTCCTTTCTGCTGCAACAGAGCACAAACAGAGGCATGGCAATGTATTTGCAAGAAAATGTGTGTGCTACAACACCCCTTATCATGTCTAAGGCTCAAAGGTGTGTAGTGCTTGGCTCTCAAGCCATCAATCACGCATTTCGATGCATGATGGCCAAAGAGACCGATTTGCACAAATCAATATCACATGAATGCACAAAAACATACAAATGCCTTAAACTCTACCATGTTTGATCAAGAGTGTCGGCGACCGAGGATGGAGGCACATTTCATCACTTCAAGTATGAAACGTCTCTCGTTCCTCATGTTTGGCTTGACACCCAAACCAAACACAATGCAATGCAAGGTATGCCAAACACAATGCAAATAACAAGCATGCAAACAACATGGCATGTAACAAGTATGCAACAATGTAATGCAATGTAACTAGCATGCAACAACATGCAATGTACTAAGCATGCAACAACGTCACGCACTGCAACTAGCACGCAACAACATGCAATGTGACAAGCATGCTACAACGTGCAAAATGGACTTAAACTAAAATGAACAGACCTCAAACATGCCCAAATCAGTGGCCAAAATGTTGAAATGATGGCATGAAATGCAAGACAATGCATGCACATGCTCTAGCCCACCAACTAAGCATAAAAGCATAACTCTCAAAAGTGCTCAAGGAGTGACAAATGTAAGAGTGTAGCAACACTATAAGCACTTAAATAAGGTATGAAATGATGCAAAATCATTCAGTCAATACAAGCATAGCATGCTAGGGTCCTAAAAGCATAAAGCTACCAAAGAGAACTATAAATGAGGCATGCAATACATGGTACAAAGGCATGAACCAACCATGGACAGAGTTCAAATAGGTCTAAACAAAGACCAAAATATGCTAAGATTGAGGCACAAATGCCTAGGCATTCATGCATATACACTAAGCCACAAACAAGGTAACAAATGCATAACCATTAGAGGCACTCAAAGGGTGAATGAAGTGGGAACATGGCAATGCTACATGCTCTGAAATGTCATGTGGAATGATGCCAAATCATGTACATGATACAAATGAAGCATGCTACGGTGCCCAAAGCTTAAGGCTAGCAAGGCACTTGCACTACAACTATGCAAAACATGAAGCATATTGCAAGGGCAACCCAAAATAGTCCTAAAATTTGTTAAAATGAGTCTAAAATATGCATGAAAGGAAGCCAAAATAAGCTAGCATGAAGGGCATAAGGCATGATGATTGCAAGGCAAATAAGGTGGATTACACTACACCTATCAAGACCAAGCATGAGATGGCTTCGCCAACAAAAATCAGATTTATATCATGGCAAAATAACCCCAAATACACATTGAAATGATAGCTCGCAAGCATAGGCATGAAGGCATACGCAAAGGCTCATGTTCAAGACATAAAGGAACAACCCTTCAACGCATTGAAAATGTGAAAGATGTGAGTGCATGGCAATGAAACATGCTCTGAAATCACATAACAAACGATGCCAAATCATTCAAATAGGTCAAGCAATGCATGCTAGTGGACTTGATGCACAAAGCTAACAAGCTAGGATGAACCACAGCTATACAAATCATGGCATGCATGGCCAAAACAACAAAAACCAGAGCTTAAGCATGCTAAAACATGACCAAAAGCTTCTTAGAGTTAAGCCAAAATCATGCTAGAATGACATGTTAAAGTATGATACGCATTAGGCTAATTCATGGAATTGCACTACAAGTGCATGGAGCATGCAAAGGCCAACCAAACCAAACCTTAACAAAGGTATGACATGGAAAAAAATCACCAAAAACTTGCTGAAATAGAATCAAATCATGCTAGAAAGGCATGCTACTTCATAAAACATACAAGACTAGTTTGTGAGAAATACACTACAAGCGTATAAACCATGCAAGGAGTGAGTCCACCAATCAAAATCAGAGTTATAACATGTCAAAATAACACCAAAAGCATGCTTGAACTAAGCTAATTCAAACCACAAAAGCATGCTAACAGGGCTAGCAAAGAGGATTTACACTACAAGTGCAATAAGCATGCAAGAGGTGACCAAGACAGCCAGAAACAGAGTTATCACAGGTTTGATAAGTCACAAAAATGAGCCTAAACAAAGCCATAAAAAAGCAAAAACACATTCTCATTTGGTTGGCCATCAACACTAGCAAGCAAGGCAAGAGGAGAGGGGACCACCCTCTCCTATTTGGGCCCTCAAAATAAGGTTTTTACCACTAAAAGTCTTCCGGATTTCAGTGGTTCTAGGGCCAAAAAGAAGTTGTTTGAAAAGTTTGAAAGTTAGCTCACAAGACCTTACAAGCGAATGAGGAAAATGGAGGACAACCCCCTAGCCAACCAAGGCACAAGCCAAGACTTTTAGGACTGAAAAACAGAGGAAAAACATAGGTTTTTGTAGTTCAAAACCACCCCAAAAAAATAGCCCCAAAGTACTTGAAAACTATGGCAAAGCTAATATGCAAAACAAGCTAAAAGGGGTGAGTGATTACCTTTGGAGCACAGTAGCAAAATGGCCTCTTTCTTGGCTCAAATGACCTTCTATCAGCCCAAAAATAAGCTCCAAGGGACCTCATCCCATAGATATGCAACCTTGATGAAGGATGCCTAGGCAAACTAGAAGTATTTCTCTACTTCTATACACTTCTATGCACCAAAGAGCAAGAGAGAGAGGCTCTAGATAGAGAGGCAGAGATCTTGCTCTGGAAATTTTGTAGAGAGAGAAGGATTTTAGTGAGAGAAGCTCTCAAACTTGTTCAAGAAGTTCTCCTCTTTGAATATGAGATATTTGGCTTCATATATAGCAAAAAGCAAGAGTTGGGTCGAAATATCTAAATATGGGACAGGTGGAGGTTGTGTGGAACAGCTGGAGATGAAATATCTTCAGAAAATCTGAGTTTGGGCCACTCTTGGCCGATCGGCCATCTTTGGTACCGATCTGGCACTTATCTGCTAATTTTTTGGCCGATCAGCCAACAAAATCTGCTTTTTAGGCCCAACTTCAAATGGGCATAACTCCTTCATATGAACTCCTTTTTAGGTCATTCTTGTGTCCAAATTGAAGCCCCAGAAATAAGCTTTTCAATGGTGTCAGCCTTACATCAATATTACTTTTTTTAAAAAAGTTATGCATGTTTTGGGGAAGCTGCTAAGTTTCAGTCCAACCGGAATGATGCCCAACTTCAACCAACCATATCTCTCCCATCCGGACTCGGTTTGAAAAGATTCTTGAACGCAAAATGAAGCCTCGGAAGTCTTCTTCCCAACGGTGGTGGCCTAATAACTTAAATCCAAGTATACAAAATGAAAGGCCCGATTTAGCGAGGACCGATCGACTTTCTCTTAGTGATTCATACCCACTTTCTTCTTCAACTTGGTTTGTTCCCTCTCCTTCAATTTTCTTCAACTCCAAACCCCTAAACAAGGTGTTTTGAAATATTTTTCCAAAGATTTCATCTCTCTTTCATTCATTTTCACTTTGTCCTTGCTCGGTTTATAGAAAGGCACAGCATTTAACGAAATGTGAGTCTTGGAGCATCGCAGAAACCTTATTTCAAAAAAAATATTTTGAAAGAGAGGATTTTAAGGTCTGAAAACCATTCAAAATAGCTTTGGTCCACAATAGGGTGTGAAGTTTGTATTCGACTCTCCTCTTGCCGAAGAAATCGACCCTTTGGTCCACAATGGGGTATGAAGTTTGCTTTGGTCCACAATGGGGTGTGAAGTTTGGATTTGACTCTCCTCTTGCCGAAGAAATTGATCCTTTGCGCTGCACAACTTTCATCACCAAAGAAACCATCAGTAGCGCTCAAGTCTTAAGGGCGGTCAAAAATGGGGTGTTTACAGCTTCTTTTTTGATATTTCTTTTGTATTACATATTTTATTTCCAAGCTGAGGGCTTTAATTGTAAAGGGCTGTTGACCCTCTTTTGTTGTATCAAGTGTTGACTTGGAAAGTTGCAAGCCCGTAGGGCATTTAATTTTATTGTCAACATGTAATACCTTTTGTAGAAAACACTCTGATGAACGAATATATTTTATTTTCTTATGTCTATGGATATTATGAATGGTTGATTTATGTATTTATTTTGAGGGCGTTACAATGAGAGTCTCGTACTCTCAACATACATTTTCTCGCCTTTAGTTAGGCGGCATCACCACATCTTTTCCTGCACAAAAATCCCGTAGGGTGAGCATAAAGCCCAGTAGAAAATCCTTAACAAAGTATATATATTTTACACAAGTCTCAAGAGATGAAATGCACATGCCATGCTATGCCCCTTTTTGAAGATAAATCACATTTTCATCTTTTCAAAACCATCATGCTCAATGATGTCATGTAATTTTAATTGTTCAAAACTTAACAATTTATTTCAAGGGCGGTAAATACAACTCTGGTAACCGCTAGGTCAATGTCTGCAAATAGACTATACAAGTGCTACCAATTTGTCATTTTTACTAGTATTAATCGGAAGGCTCGGCACATATCTGTGCAGGTTTTCGGTCTTTCACCCCGGACTCTCAAGCCAACTTATTCAATATCATCTACACCACCTATCAAGACTTACCAACGTATTTACCCCAAAACCATTCCATGAAAACTTGTTTCTCAACATTTTTTGCTTAATGCAAGTTTTCAAACCAACTTTCAAAGTTTAATGTAATCAAATGAATTGATATGCTAATAACACAAGATAAATATAAATACTTTTATTCCAATTCATCATCCAAGGAATAACACAATTCCCTCTTCTCAAGTATCCTCAACAATTAGTCATTTCAAGACTATTTCAACATTTTGAACAATAATTTTCAAAATGAACAATAATTCTTATATTCCCTGAAATTCATCATTTATATAAATATAAATAAGAAATTTTCTAAAGATCCATTTATTTTGACACACAAAATAAATATAATAATAGCATTCATGGATTTCAGTCTCTTAAAAAAAATCTCCAAATTCTAGGTTTTCTCACCAAGACTATACAACTCAAATCTTTTGAAAGAAAACTTTCCAAAATCATCTTTTCTTTAATCAACAAAGATCAAAACCCATAAGATCATTTTAAAAGAACAAAAGACAAATCCACTTCCAAAATCGCTTAACTTCTTGAATCAACAATCAATTTTCAAAGCTATTGAAAGATAATTTCAAAAATCATATAGATCTTGCAAAATATATATATATATATATAACTCTAAGAAAATCTCTACCTCCAGTTTTGAAGAAGAAATGAGATGAAACCCCCAAAATCAATAGTGTCGAAACTCGATCTTCACCGCACACAACGAAACCCTCGAGATGATAACCAACTTTGGTGAAGAACTTAGGTCTAAATCCCAATGGATTTAGAGAAATCAAAGATAGAAGATGAGTTCTAGAGAGAGAAGGTCTCGATCTGGAATTCTGGAGAGTTTTAGAGAGAGGGAGGACTAAAAAAGTGATCTGAAATATCAGATTCACAAACTGATATAACATGGTCCGCTTGAGCGTGGAATGCCCAGCCTGAACGTCAAATACACTAACCCAGTACTTTTACAGACAGGTCAAACTTCTGAAACCAAACATTCTTCGCTCGAGCACATAAACGGCCGCTCGAGCGGACAAGCAACTTCGAATGCATTTTGCATTTTTGTTTCGGGGGCGCTGCCCCTCGACCTCGCCAGGCCCTCGGACCCGCCAAGGGGTGCTGCCCCCTGGACCGCTGGGAGCTAACCGGGCAGCTCGATCCCCGACCGGCCCAGTCGAAGTTGCAAAACATGAAAGAAGGATAGAAACAGGGATCGTTACAACCTGCCCCCCTTAAAGAATTTCGTCCCCGAAATTTCAAATCAAGCTACCCAAACAAAGGGGTTTCTAGCGATCAAAGCCACGCTATTTCATTTTCAAATCACAATACTAACTCTCAACCAAATTCCACCATTTCCACCATGGTTATCTCATTAACAACAACCTCCCAAATATGCATAAACATGAAATTTCTTAAAAAGTAATGGCAACTCTCAACAACCTTTTGCTTCAAACAACAACACACATATCAACATGTGGTTAACAACTTTAAATACTTTTTCCTCAACACTAGGAAATATTACAAAGAAAAGCAACTTAAGCATTTTCAAACAAATCCGGATATTTGGAGCGGACTTCCGCCTCCCGTTCCCACGTCGCTTCTTCAACCTCATGGTGTCTCCACAACACCTTTACCAATGGTATAGTTTTGCCCCGTAGCTTTTGTTCCCAAGTATCTAATATTTGAACCAATCGTTCTTCGTAAGAGGCATCCTCATCTACCTCCAAGTCAACCCAATCAAGAACATGAGAAGGGTCGGGTTCATACTTCCTAAGCATAGATACATGAAATACGTTGTGAACTCTCGAAAGTTGTGGCGGTAAAGCTAACCGGTATGCCACTTCCCCAATTCGCTCTAAGATCTCAAAAGGCCCAATGAACCTTGGAGATAATTTACCACTCTTACCAAATCTCATCAAACCCCACCTTGGTGAGATTTTTAGAAACAAATGGTCAACAACTTCAAAAGATAAAGGTCATCTCCTCTTATCGGCATAACTCTTTTGTCGGCTTTGGGAACAACTTTCCAAATGAGAACAACTTTCTGCGCTGTCTTTCTAACAATTTCTAGACCCAGTAACGGTGCATCACCCACTTCGGCCCAACAAACCGGTGATCTACAAGGTCGGCCATACAAGGCCACAAATGGTGCCATCCCAATACTAGCTTGGTAACTATTGTTGTAAGCAAACTCAATCAATGGTAAGTGCCTTTCCCAAGGCCCCTTAAAATCAAGGACACAAGCTCTAAGTATGTCCTCCAAAATCTGAATGGTACGTTCCGGCTGTCCATCGGTTTGAGGATGATAAGCGGTGCTAAGAGTCAACTTAGTTCCCAACGCCTCTTGAAGGCTTTGCCATAATCAGACAGTAAAACGAGGATCCTTATCCGACGCAATAGTCACAGGGACTCCATGAAGTTGAACTATCTCTCTAATGTACAACTCTGCCAAACGTTCAACTGAGTCGTTAGTGCACATTAGAATGAAATGTGTAGACTTAGTCAACCTATCAACAATCACCCAAACGACATCATTGCCTCGTTGTGTTCTAGGAAGCCCAACTACAAAATCCATGATAACACGCTCCCATTTCCACTAGGCTATCGGTAAGGCTTGTAACAAACACACTAGTCTTTAGTGTTCGGCCTTCACTTGTTGACAAGTAAGGCACTTCGATGCAAATAAAGCGACATCCCATTTCATACCCCTTCACCAAAACTGACGACTAAGATCATGATACATTTTAGTGCCTCCCAGGTGTACCGTAAGACGTGAGTGATGGAGCTCCCGAAGTACTTTCTCTCTACAAGATTCTGGTACAAACAAACGGTCTAGGTAATGTACACTCAAATCTGAATGAACGTTCAAACCTTTCTCTTCCTTCCTATTGGAAATCTTAACACAGATTGATTCCGCATCACGGTCTCCTTGTTGTGCCTCTATGACCTTACTAACCAAGGTAGGTTGAGCATTCAAAGCAAACAAGGTAGCACTCCCTCCGGACTCACCCAAGTGCAAATCAAACTTGCCAATAACATCTAGCATATCCCATTCCCGACTGGCCACACTTGCTAAACTACTCACAGATTTTCGACTCAAAGCATCGGCTACCACATTGGCTTTCCCCAGATGATAGTGTAACTCAAAGTCACAGTCCTCCATAAATTCCATCCACCTTCATTGTCGTAAATTCAAGTCTTTTTGAGAAAACAAATACTTTAGACTCTTATGATCGGAGAAAACCTCAAACTTCTCACCATACAAGTAATGCCTCTAAATTTCAAGGCAAAAATCACCGCCGCTAATTCTAAATCATGGGTGGGGTAATTCTTCTCGTGGGTTTTCAATTGTCGTGATCCGTAGGCCGCAACTTTTCCCTCTTGCATCAAGACACAAACAAGTCCATCCCCAGACGCATCACAATAGACAGTGTAATTCAAACCCCTTTCTAGAATTATCAAAACCGGTGCAGTAGTCAATCTAGTCTTAAGCTCTTGGAATGACTTTTCACAAGCCTCACTCCACACAAATTTGATACCCTTTCTAGTCAACCTAGTCAAAGGTGCAGCTAATCTAGAGAAGTCCCTTACAAAATGTCAATAATACCCCGCTAATCCCAAGAAACTCCAGATTTCAAAAACATTCTTGGGTTGTTCTCAATCCTGTACGGCATCTACCTTTGAGGAGTCTGCAGTTACTCCCTCTCCAGACACTACATGCCCCAAAAACTTCACCTCAGTTAACCAAAACTCACATTTCTCAAATTTGGCATACAATTGGTGCTCACTAAGTAAATCCAGCACTATCCACAAGTGAGTCTCGTGTTCCTCCTCAGAGGTTGAATAAATCAATATGTCGTCCACAAAGACGACCACAAAATGGTCCAAGTATTCCCGAAAATTTCTGTTCATCAAATCCATAAAGGAAGCAAGCGCATTGGTTAACCCAAAAGGCATTACAAGGAATTCATAGTGGCCATAACACGTATGAAAGGCCGTTTTCTGAATGTCCTCCTCCCGGACTCTCAACTAATGGTACCCTAACCTCAAATCTATTTTTGAGAAGCAACGAGACCCTCTAGGTTGGTCAAACAAATCAGGTATTCTGGGTAGAGGATACTTGTTCTTAACTGTAACTCTATTCAACTTGCGATAATCAATACACAAATGCAATGACCCATCATTCTTCTTCGCAAAAAGAGCTGGCACTCTCCAAGGCGATGTACTAGGGTGAATGAAGCCCTTGTCTAAAAGTTCTTGGAGTTGAGTCTTCAACTCATGCAATTCGGCGGGTGCAAATCTATACGCTGACATGGAAATCGGTGTCGTGCCAGGCACTAATTCAATGGAGAACTCGATCTCTCGGTGAGGTGGTAAACTAGTAAGATCTTCTGGAAAGACATCTGGGTATTCACAAACTATCCTTGGTAACTCAACACGAGCCCCGTCACTCTCACTATCCAAGAGAGTTGCAAGAAGGCCACTAAGCTTTCTCCTACTACGAGGGTCAACAATTGGTGACAAGGCTCTATCAACTCGGTTCCCTAAAAAATAGAAATGATCACCACCTAAAGTGCACACCATAACTTTTGACGGTAACAATCAATAACATCTTGGTAAGAACACAACTAGTTCATGCCTAAAATAATATCAAAACTCAACATATCTAGCAACACAAAAGAAAACGAAAGTCGACGCCCGGCAACTTCTATTTCACAATCATCACAACCCCGATCTAAATTAACTATACCCTCAACAAGTGACTCTACTCTGAGTGGAAACACTATTCGTGCTACCTCTAACCCCAATGCAGTAGAAAATGCAGTAGATATAAATGAATGAGACGCATCCGTGTCTATAAATACATTAGCCAAAGAATTACACACAACAAAAATACCTCTCACAACTGAGGATTCTGGCAACTGCTCTGGCACGGTAATAGCATACACACTCCCCTGTGGCCCCTGATTAACTTGCTCCCCTCTCAGAGCATAGGCACATTGTCTTGGTGGCGAAGTGGCTCCCTGATTAACTCGCGAAGCTTGGACTGATTGAGCCTTCTAGTGGCTCTGAGTCTGCCTCGACCCTGATGCGCCAGATGCACCTCCCAATTGTGGGCAAGTTCTCTTCATATGCCCCGGCTGACCACACTGATAATAATTAAACCCTTGACCTTTATTCTGAGACTAAGATTGACTTTGAGATCGGTTAGGTGGTGGTAACATTAACTGCCCTCAACTCGAATTCTGTTATTTAGAATTCAAACCATTGACTCGATGAAATCGTCATCATCGAGTGCTCGAAATAAAGTGCCTAAGTCTTACGAGTGGTCAAAATTGGGGTGTCTATACATCTTTAAAAATTATGAGCTAATAAAACCCGCTTTGTAAAATCTTGGTGGTCATTTTATGGCCACTAAAATGACCGCCACATGTAGAAGAATGACAAAAAGTAAGAATGCTATACACCTCACTCTCCGGCACACACCATCGGATCACTTGGTCGGAGCAATATTTAAACAACTCTGGATCCTCCCAAAAATAATACCTAACCTGTGAAAAGAATTGGTCTTTGTCTTGCTTAGACCAATTTTGAGGAATTTGCCCAATGGCCAAGTAATTCACAAAATGTGCAAACCACAGGGGGGCTCACTCGTGCCACCACAAGGAGTTGTTCGTCCGGAAATGAATCATGCAAAATTAGAGGGTCACTAGTATACTCAACAAGGATTCTGAAGAGGTGATCCACCACCACATTCTTAGATCTTTCTTATCATAGATCTCTAGGTCAAATTCCTAAAGCAACAAAATCCATCTAATTAACCTAGCTTTGGTCTCTTTCTTTGATAGTAAATACTGCAAAGCGGCATGATCAGTGAAGACTATGACCTTGGAACCGAAGAGATAGAACCAGAATTTATCTAAGGCAAAGACCATAGCTAGCAACTCTTTCTTGGTGGTAGTGTAATTCAATTGTGCATCCAAGAGAGTGCGACTGGCATAGTATATAGCAAATGGTGCCCTATTAACCCTTTGACCCAACACAGCCCCAACAGCATAATTTGAGGCATCACACATGATTTCAAAGGAAAGTGACCAATCCGGTGATTTCATGATTGGGGTAGTGGTAAGGGCCATTCTCAGTGTTTCAAAAGCCTTCAAGCATGCCTCATCAAAGATAAAAGGTACGTCCTTAGCAAGTAAACTACACAAAGGACATGATATTTTACTAAGGTCTTTGATGAACCTACAGTAAAAACCTGCATGCCCTAGGAAAGACCTAATTTGACGTACAAAATTGGGTAGAGGAAGGCCTGCAATGAGGTCAACCTTAGCTTTGTCAACCTTTATGCCTTGAGGGGACACAATGTGTCCCAATACTATACCCTCATGAACCATAAAATGGCTCTTTTCCCAACTCAAAATCAGGTTTGTCTCCACACAACGAATAAGGACTTTGGTTAAGTTCTTGAGACATTCCTCGAAAGATGACCCAAACACAAAGAAGTCATCCTTGAAAACCTCTAAAAATTTCTCCACCATGTCAGAGAAAATGGACATCATACACCGTTGAAAAGTCACCGGTGCATTACATAACCCAAAGGGCATACGCCTGTACGCAAAAGTGCCAAAAGGGCAAGTGAAAGTGGTCTTTTCCTGGTCAGCAGGGTACACCGAGACTTGATTATACCCCGAGTAGCCATCAAAAAAACAATAGAAACCTTGCCCCGCTAACCGCTCTAGGATCTGGTCAATAAAAGGTAAGGGAAAATGATCCTTCCTAGTCGTGGAATTCAATCCCCTATAATCAATGCACACTTGTCACCCAATAGTGGTTCGTGTGGGAACTAACTCTCCTCTCTCATTCTCAACAACAGTAATGCCTAATTTCTTGGGCACCATTTTTGTGTGACTCACCCACTTGCTATCTGAGATGGGGTATATAATACCCGCATCCGACAATTTTAATACCTCATTTTTCACCACCTCTTTCATATTGGGATTAAGCCTCCATTGCATTTCACGAGAAGGTCTGGTGTCCTCCTCTAGGTGTATATAATGCATGCACACAAAGAGATCTATCCCTTTCAAATCAGCCACCGACCACCGTATAGCACTTCAATGTGCCACGAGAACACTCATTAACAGACTCTTCTGCTCTACAGTCAAGTCAGATGCAATGATGACTGGTAAAGTATCCTGGGGCCCTAAAAATGCATACTTGAGTGTGGCCGGGAGTGGCTTCAACTCAAATGTAAGTGGTGTAACCAAAGATGGTATGGCGGGCTCTCTCGACAGAGAAGGAAGTGACTTAAACCAGGCTTTCCATGGAGGAAAATCCAGTGTAGAAAAAGCATTAAGTAAAGCGTTCACCTCCACAACCGACCTGTTGATATCAAAATTCTCAAACCCAAAATGACCTAAACAAACCTCTAGAGGGTCCTGTACAAGAATAGAGGGTAAAGCTTCCTCCACAATGCCATCCATAGCATCCACAAATAAGCATTCTTCTCTCTCATGGGGTTGTTGGGATGCTTGGAAAACATTAAGTTTCACTTGCATGTTCCCAAATGAAACTTCCATAACCCCAGTATGACAATTTATGCATGCATTGGCCGTAGCCAAGAAAGGTCAACCTAAGATCACCGGGATTTGTTTCTGAGAACTGGCTACGAGTTCCATATCTAAAACCAAAAAGTCAATAGGAAAGTAAAACCTATCGACCTTCACTAGCACTTCCTCAATCATGCCACGTGGCACTTTGAGGGACCGATCAGCCAACTGGAGAGTAACAGTAGTGGGCTTTAACTCGCCAAGCCCAAATTCTTCATACACAGAGTATGGCAACAAATTAATGCTAGCCCCTAAATCTAATAAGGCCCTATCAATAAAATGGTCCCCTATAATGCATGCAATGGTTGGGGCACCCGAGTCTTTAAGCTTAGGGGGTGTGTTATTCAACAAGATGGAGCTTACTTGTACCGTGAGTATGACCTTTTGGGACACATGTGTCCTAGATTTACACTTTTGCATACAAAGGTCCTTCAGAAATTTAGCATAGGAGAGCACTTGCTTAATTGCCTCCAACAGGAGGAGGTTGATTTTCACTTGTTTAAAGACCTCCATCATCGCTTCCATGGATGCTGCCTTTTTATTAAAAGGGGACGGTGTATCAAGGCATTGGGGAAAGGATGCCTTAGGCACATATGGTGCCTTAAGCTCATGTTAAGTGCTAGGGACTAAGTCATCCCTCCTAGGTGTTTCTCCCTCACCCTTTCTCTCATTGGGTGTAACACCGTGGTCACCCTTCTTAGCCCTAGTTGCATTAGACGCAACTAGCTGAGGCTCTAACTTTCTTCCACTTCTGAAAGTAATCACCGCTTGCACATGGTGCTTTCCATTCCCACCTGACCCCTCTACACTATATTGACCCTTAGGGTTGGCCACAGTCTGACTCGGTAATTTTCTCTCATCTCTCTTATTCATGTTGTTAGCCATTTGACCTAATTGGGCCTCTAGCTTGGCAATGGAGTAAGTGTGGAAGTGAACTACTGGTACTAACCCCATAAGTTCTGAGAGAACTTCTAACACCTGAGTCTCAAAGGCAGAGTTGCCTTGAGGAACAGGTGGGGGTTATGGTTGCCGGTAAGGTTGTGGTGGTCAGTAGGAAGATTGGTTAGCAAAATTATTAAAACTCTGCCTTGGTGGTGGAGGGTTATAAGAAGGGCCTTGTGAAGGAGGTCTCCGTGAAAAGTTAGGATGATTTCTCCATCCCAGATTGTATGTATTGAAGTATGGGCCATTACCCAGGTTGGAGAATCCTTGAGCCGCATTCACATGCTCTTGGACTAATTCTGAAAATTGTGATGCCGAAGGGCACTCACTCAAGTCATGAGCAGGGCTCGCACAAATAACACATGCCTCGTGAAATTGAGGCTGATCTTGCTATGTAGGGGCATGTCCCGCAACTAATAATTGGTCCATTTTGTGAGACAATGCCACTACTTGTTGGGCTAACTCTAGGTTTTGCCCAACCTCATAAATGCCCCCTCTTTTCGGGGCTCCAACTACTGGTTGCCGAACTTGCAGGGCTGTAGAGGCATGGTGAAGGGAATTATCACTTAGGTTCTCAAACAATTGCCATGCCTCGGCATCATTTTTGGACATGAATGTCCCACCACAAGAGGAATCCACCATTTGGCGGTAAGGCTCAGTTAAGCCATAGTAAAAAGTCTGCACAAGTTGCCAATTAGGCACTTGGTGGTGGGGACACTATTGGAGAAGGTCATGAAGTCTTTTCCACATCTCATGAAATTGCTCGCCATCAATTTAAGCAAAATTGGTGAGGGCTCGCCTAAGTTGGTTGGTTTTACCGATGGGAAAGTACTTCTCCAAGAAACGTTGTTGTAATTGGTCCCAAGTTATGATTGAATTATCAGGTAAAGAGTTCGGCCAATGTTTGGCTTTGTCCTTTAATGAGAATGGGAATAATTGCAACATTACGGTCTCATTTGTGAAATTTTGGATTCTCACTGTAGAGCAAATTTCCAGAAATTCATTCAAATGTTTATAAGGATCATCATGAGCTAGTCCATGAAATGATGGGAGCATTTATATGGTGCTGGACTTAATTTCATAATGAGCAGTAGGGGTGTCTGGTAATTGGATGCATGATGGTGATGTATATGTAATGGGTGCGATATAATCCTTAAGGGACCGGTTGGGCCTATTTAGGCCATTTGGGATTTCCATCTCTGTTGGATCAATGTATGGATATGAATATTCAAGCCTAGGAACATGGCAGAGGCTCTAAGTTTCTTAAGAGTCATTTCTAGTTCAAGATCCAAACTCCACAATTCAGGGCGACAAGAATGGCGCCCGTGCATACACTACTCACTCACACACACTAAGTTCCGACTCTGTGCACTAAGTTATGTAAACAAAAATACCAAAGAAGAGAATACTCACAGCGATTTAACGAAAATGTTTTACTCGTCTTACGGGTGCTCGACGTGTAGACGTTGTCTGCAACCTCCAATTGAGCTTTGTCTTTCTTTATAGCACTTTAGTGCTGCGGTTCGATTTTTGTTTTTTTTTTTTCAAGCTCGGTTGGCTCCGCTTGCACTTCAATGATAACTTCCACTTTCAAACGCTCTGCACACTTAGCAACATGAAAGCATAAAATCCTAATCCAAAAATTAAAATAAGAATATAACTTTAAATTAATTAATTTTGCCAGAAGTCCCTAGCAATTGCGCCAAAATTTGATGAACCGTTACACACACCAAATATAAACACTAAACTATACCAAATTCTATTAGAATAATGGCAACTCCAGGTATCGATCCACAAGGACAATTGTGAAATTAGACTAATTTAATCACTAATTTCCTAAATTAATTTTGATTAAAAAGATTGAGAGATTTTATGACTAAAAAGGAATTAAATGAAATTAAGAAATTAAATTGACAATTAAAATTAGGATTTGAGATACTAATTTTTGGAAAAAATCCTAGGGTAAAGAATTCACTGCTAACCAAAAAAACGAAATTAAACATCGGCTATCAATTGCAATTCAGTTTGAAACACCCAATATTTCACAACTACAAGTTTCAAATATTGATCAACAGGGTTGTTGCATTCAACGTACAAGCACGAGTCATCCCGAGTAGCACAAGGCGTTTGCTCTAAACTACGATAGCAACATAACCCGTCTCTCATAGCATGACTTATCTCGTACTTTGAATACAAACACAAAGAAAACTAATATATGGAAAGCATTAAACAATCACATAGAGTAAAATACTTGAAGAGATGAAAAAAATAATGATTAAAAATGTCTAAATCATCCATACATTGATTCAAACCGATTCACAATCAAAGCTTATGAAAAATCCTATTACATGGCTAGGGTTTCATCAAAACCCTATAAAAGAATAACCTAGCCACTCATAAAGGAGTGGAAAGAGGAAGAGGATGAAGAAGAAGCCCCCGTGGAAGTCTTCTTTAAGCTTGAGAAGAAATCATTTCTTTAAAACCCTAGTCTCCCTTTTCTCCATAATAAATTTTGAACCCCAATTTTTCCTATTGTTCTTCCTTTTATTCTCAACAAAATAGACCAAAAATTATGTGCACGCGTCCCTAGGTGGGCCGCTCGAGCACCCATGTGAATCGCTCGAGCAGTGGTAGGGCGCATGTGCAGTGGTCTAACTGGCTCGGATTTTTCGCTTCTTGCTTGGAGAATCTACTTTCGCGCACTTTTTGATTGAATTTGCGTGTTACCTGCCAAATCTATACAAGTGCACAAAACACATCATCTCCACTAAATAAGCAATATTGAAAGACTAAAAATGTAACTTCAGTGGCCTCAATGTGGTACTTTTCGGCCTACATCATTTTTTTTATTATGAGAAAAATATGATTGTAGTTAGATAGCATTAAAAAAATTGTGATTTGTATGATTAAAGTTATCTCCTTTTGTTTATAATTTGATTTTTTAATATGATTGAAGTTATATAAACATAAACATTCACAAAAAGAAAAATGTGATTGTAGTTTGTTCAATGGTTCTAAATAATCTTTTTGTTTACTATTCTAATGGTTCTTTTTTTCAATTATTTTTTATTATGACAAAAATATGATTGCAGTTAGATGGCATAAAAAAAATTGTGATTTGTATGATTGAAGTTATCTCCTTTTGTTTATAATTTGATTTTTTTAACATGATTGAAGTTAGATAAACATAAATACTCAAGAAAAGAAAAATGTGATTGTAATTTGTTTAGTAGTTCTAAATAATCTTTTTATTTACTATTTTAATGATTCTTTTTTTCAATTATTTTTTTTATTATGAGAAAAATATGATTGTAGTTAGATAGCATTAAAAAAATTGTGATTTGTATGATTGGGGTTATCTCATTTTGTTTATAATTTGATTTTTTAATATGATTGAAGTAAGATAAACATAAACACTCACAAAAAGAAAAATGTGATTGTAGTTTGTTCAATGGTTCTAAATAATCTTTTTATTTACTATTTTAATGGTTTTTGTTTTTCAAATATTTTTTATTATGACAAAAATATGATTGTAGTTAGATGGAATATAAAAAAAAAAAAAAATTGTGATTTGTATGATTGAAGTTATCTCCTTTTGTTTATAATTTGATTTTTTAATATGATTGAAGTTAGATAAACATAAGCACTCACAAAAAGAAAAATGTGATTGTAGTTTGTTCAATGGTTCTAAATAATCTTTTTATTTACTATTTTAATGGCTCTTTTTTTCAATTATTTTTTTTATGAGATGTGTCACAACCCACAATGACAACAAATAACAACATTGTTCCACAACTAGGTAAGAATTATTTTGTAATAATTTTGTTTAAAAAAATAATGCCAATTCCTGCAATTTAAATATACATTGTATCAAAAGTATGTATATATATTTATGTTAGGTATGCCTTTCATAACTTTTCACAAAATTTCATAACTTAAACCTAAAATGTCATAACTTTTGCACTAAAAAAATCATAACTTTTTTTCACTAAAAAATGTCATAACAAAATCTCAAAGTGTAATAATAAAAATCACAAAATGTCATAACAGTATGATTCCTAACTTTAGGGTGCACATCATAAATTCGCTATTTATAATTTTACTACAAAATGTCATAACACACATCACAAACAATCATATTGTTGATCATAAAAAATCATAACTTTTTTACAATGTTCATCATTTGAAAGGGTGCGCATTGTAAATTTCTCCTACATATAATACTAACTTATATATTATATAAGGAAAATGGAGTTTTTAATTTACAAATTTTGTGAAAGCTCCAATATCCTAATCCTAATTTTCTAATTTTTTGATTTAAAAAAGAATCTCAGCATTTATTGTCTTCTTCCAACCCACAAACCTTTTGACTTCTCTCATAATTACTGCAGCACATTTTTCAATTTCTCCCATACACTATGGTTACACACAAGAATAAAGAAGATAATAATTTAGTTATGAATCTCAAAAAGATATAACAACATCTAAATTTGAATTATAATTTAGTAATATAATTATCTGTTTTTTTTTATGTATATCTATCAAAATCTATCTATATATTATATAAGGAAAAGAGGGTTTCTAACTCACAAGCCTTGTGGGGAGCTCCAATATCTCAATATTAATTTCCTAATTTTTTGATTTTTAAAAAGTTCTCTAATCGATTTCCAAAATAAAGTATTAAAACTTGCTTTCCTTTTCTCTCCCTCAAACAATCAGATAATATTTTTCATGAGAATTGTGGATATCTATCTATATCTTATATATTGTACTATAACATAACCAAACAAAAATTAAAAATCAGATAGACAAACAGATAAAATTAATAAATATGATTTTTATTCATTTAGTTAAAATCTGTCTTTTGCCTCTTAATATCCAATCTTAAATTTTAAAAATCTTTAAAGTCTATCTGTTGGCTGTATAATTGGTATATGCCAATCACAATTCAACACATGGCATGAAAAGGGCAATTGGGGAGGTAATACAAATTGCCAACCATAGTCAGATACGTGTTAACCCATATTAGTAATAATTGGTCTGCGCAGCACTGGAATGATCGAAGGATATAAGGTGATGTGGCCTAACGGTTACTCACAAGGTTCAAATTCAAAATCAGGAGGGAAGCCTAACTGTAAACATGGCGTAGTGGGACTGACTGTGAGAGAGCGTGTTCAGCAATCATGAAGCGACATTTCGATGGTTAGGAGCCCACTTCGTCGGTTATCATTGAGAAGTATAAATAGCAGAGAAGGCCCCAGAAAGGAGGATCCAGACTCAGATCAAAAAACCAGTTTTATTTACTTTGTTTTCCCTTCCAGTTTTTACAGTTCTTTACATTTCTGTACTTCAAATTCCTGTACTACACTTCATTCATAGGAGTAGTTTCAAATAGCTTGTTACTGTAAACCTCTACGAGGCTAGGTCAGATCATTGTAACTTTTTCATTTTACTTAATGAAATTCTGAAATTATTCTTCACTTAGTTGTTATTTGCTAAATTCTCCTATATAAGCCACCAGTAAAAGTCCTCTTCATTGAGGCAGAAAGAACTAAAACACAATCGTCTGATAATTGGTTGGCAATTAATCTTCTGTAAGGACTGATTGATCCTTGCTGGCACGCTTAAAATTACAATACTAACCTTCGAAAGCCAAAAAATCCAACATATATTTTTGGCACGTCTAGTGGAACTAATTGAAATGGCTAGACGTAGGAGACAAGGAGAAAATAAACGCCTAGATGAAGGTATGGAATGAGAGGTAGAGGTAACACATCCTATGGAAGCACTTATCTCATCAAAACCTATGGTCGAACAGACCAGTAATTGTAGACACTCCAATTTTGACCACTCGTAAGACTTCGGTGCTTTATTCCGAGCACTCGATGATGACAATTACATTGAGTCAGTGGTTTGAAATCTCAATAAAGGAATCCGAGTTCGAGCTCCAAACAATTCCAACCTGCCATACCCAATGTATTTATACCCCAGAATTTCAGTATTGCACCTTGTTCCAACCTGTACTAAACCTAAAAGCATGAAATAGTGCAAATACACTGAAGTCTGGCGGACCTTAGTGGCATCTGGCCGGAGACACCAAGGTCCGGCCGGACCTCTTGACTTTTCAGGCAGTTTCAGCAGTGTTCTGCCAACTGCCCAATTCTGTGGATATTTTGATCAAACCTGCTCGAGGTCTATAAATAGCAAGGTTCAGACTACTGTCAGGGGTTGAAAAACATATATATAATTTGGTTAGAGAGTTCAAAACAATATCAAGTGAGTTAGAAATATCAGGAGTGAGTTAGAGATATCAAGAGTTAGAAAACATCAAAGCTATCATCCTTCTTATTCTTCCATAAGCCTTAAAGCTCTCATATCATCCATACATACCATACAAGAGCTTGAACTTGGAACTTGATTTGAGGATTTAAAATCATCACTCAAACTTGAGGGTGCTTTGGAATCAAGTTTGGTTTACAAAAAGAACGCCTTCTTTACAAGAGGTACAATTTTCTTGCTTTTCTTTCAATCTTTGTTCATCTTGTTCTTGTGTTTTCATATTATTTTTGGACTGTTTTGAGGGCTGAAACTTGTGATTAAAAGCTAAATTAAAAGCTACCCAAAGGTGGAAGGGTTAGTCCCCCTTGCTTGAACCTTACTCCTAGCTTAAATCCTTGTGTTTCCCACTTGTTTTCGCCAATTTTTGCCACTGTTTTGGGGCTAATTTGGGACTTTTTGGGGCTATTTTTCAAACATCTAAACTATGTAATTTAAAGGTGTAAAAGTGGAGGGGTTAGCCACCCTTCATTATACTTATTTACTAGCTTTAATCCCTTTATGATGGTGTACCTTCTATAGCTTAAATTTCAGCACTATTTCATGCTATTTAGGGGCTGTTTAATTTATTTCAATAATTTTGTTTTACATATTATGTTTGTTTTGTAATAATCAATTAATCAACTTCGCATAATCATTTCTGCAACCTCCCTCCATTCTTTGATTATTTTGATTGAAAAGTTATGAAAAATTAAGGTTGTTATTCAAGTATAAGAAAGAACTTCCTTCCATGCTTAATGGTTTAATCTCTTCGGAGGTTCATTACCAAAGGCATAAAAATTTCTTATACTAAAGTACAATCATTTATTTTTCAGTTCTTTTTATCACCAGTGTGTCTACTTTTAAGGGATTAATTGACCCTTGGAAATCACTAAGGAAAGTGTCATTATCACTTATTCTCAAGTTTGGATTTCAAGTCATTATCGCTCACTTTGGGTTTTTCTAAGTCATTATCACTCTTTTGAGTTTGACTAGTCCTTCTTGCACATCTTAAGTTTGACTTGAAATCCCTTATCGCTTGTAAATGAGTTTGACTCTTTCTTTGTAATTTCCCCTGAAGAATTTGTCATTTCCCCTGACGAATTTGTCATCAGTGTGTTTACTTTTAAGGGATTAACTGATCCTTGAAAATCACCAAGGAAAGTGTCATTATCACTTATCATCAAGTTTGGATTTCAAGTCATTATCACTCCATGTGGGTTTTTCTAAGTCATTATCACTCTCTTGAGTTTGACTAGTCCTTGTTGCACATCTTGAGTTTGACTTGAAATCCCATATCGCTTGTAAACAAGGTTGACTCTTCCTTTGTAATTTCCCCAAATAAAATAAGGTTTATTTCTTCGGGATAAGTCGACACTTCTTTCCCTTTATTGTGTTTCAGACTTAGTGGATGTAAATATCACCGTGGATTTAATGGATTAAAGAAAAGGGAAAGGTAATATAAAAGAGCTAAACAAAATTGAGTTTAAAATAAATCAACCGACATAAAGAACCACTATGATTGATTTAATTCGGTTGGATGTTATACCAAGTTTATTATGTCAAGGCTTGTCTTATATTAATTCGTGATGTTTTGATGAATCTTGAAGCGCCTTTACAGCAAGACGTTATGCCAGAGTCTATTATTGTGTCAAGGCTTGTCTTACATCAATTCATGATAATTTGATGAACCTTGAAGCGTCGCAACTTCCCTTCTTGAATTCGCTTCATGATAGGAGGGAAGGGTGGTTATTAGGCATTGCATTTATTGATCTTTGTCCTATCGTGTCCAAAATCATCTTGCGAATCAACTTGCAACCATAGATAGTTTGGGAACCGAGTTCGCTCCTCTCTTGAGTATTTTCTGTGATAGAGAATGATAGAAGAGACAAACATGGCTAGGAATACCCTGTCTGCACTGTTTCACCTCAGGCACAAAAAACAGATTTCCGCAAAGAAAACAAGGTATGATTGGATTTATTTGGGGCTCGACTAAGTCTTGTTTTGGGTCTGCAAGGCTCTAATAAATTGCGAACAATACACTTTTGGTTGAAAGCAGTGATAAGGTGAAACAAAACAAGTTTCAACAAGGTAGACAGAGTAATTCCTGAAGAGCATTGCGCAATCATTACATATTATTTGTTGTAATAAATTAGACAGCCCCTTTTCATTATTATTCATTCGGATTTGTAATAATTATTTATTCAGACACTTGGATTCGGACCCTCCTTCACGAGGACAAATATGTTATAAGTTGTATGTCTTCCAACCCCCATTCTTTCTCCCTTTCATTTATCTGCTTATGATGGTTAGCTTAGGGACATCATATTTTCAAATTATCATTTCCATGACTTGTTCGGCTCATCATGTTATTCAAATGTCAAATTCAAACTCTTTACTTGAATATGTGCACTATCACATACCTTGAATTGACTCGCGTGCCATGGTAAGTAGCCGAGCTTATTAATTGTATGTTGTATATGTTGCATTAGTCATGTTGCATTAATTAGGATCATACATTTTTTCTAACTATTTGCTTACTTTTGACTCGCCTTCGGACATAAGGTAAGCATTTTTGCTTTAGCATATTGCATGAATGTGATTGGTGCCATATCAAACATACTACCATGCGGCTAAATACTTGCTTGATATACCTGTTTGAATGCCTGTGGATGACGGCTATTCACTAACATTGGGATACTTTGATTAATGTATATATATGAGATCACTTTTTAAAGTGATACATATGCAAAACACTTGTTTTCAAGAAAAACATGAAATCAAACGTTCTAACTGTTCGTGAAATTAGTCTATACTTGTATGTTAAAGATAAAATAAGAACATATACTGCACATAAGAATCACATCATAATTAGTAGAGGCCGATCTTTGATTGGGTGAGTGAGGTGCTCATTATTGACCTTCCTCTCTCATACCTAAGTTCCCTAACCAAGACACTTTGGTAACAACGGACTAATGGCCTTTGGCACAAGTCATGGGTTTCCTAAATTTTCCAAAATAAATATTTAGGCGGCGACTCTGATATCTGGCAAAGCAATCCATTTTTGGCATTTGATTCAAAACATCGATTTTCCAAAAGCAATTGCCGGATTTGGACTCTTTTTGTGTTTCCACTGTTTCACATTGCACTTGTGAAATCAGATTCAGAACCAACCCAAGTAGAGTCTAGACTGTACGGACTATTCATTCTTCCGAAAGGAAGTGCGAAAAGCCGAGCTACAGTTTCTGGCAACTCTGCTAGGGATTTAGAGAACTTGACTTGAAAATTATGATGTGAATTTTTTATCTACATTTATATGTTCTCTGTATTGCATTTGCATCGATGCGCTTAAGTCCCTGTGTTTTCCATCTGCTATTTCTGGACGGTTTGCTGAAGGCTTGCCTACAAAGCTTGCCAAAAGGCTGACCGATCATGGGCTCTGCCATGTTGGGAACACAACCCTTGGATCTGGATTACCGTCATACTGTTTGATCCTCCTTTCACTTCTCGGTGTTAAGTGTGAGAGGTATATTAGGTATTCTTGCTGAGGTACCCTCTGTGACTATTTGACCTAATGCATAAAGTACGCTCTAGTGATTATTCCAAATTAGGATAGGATGCCACCCCTTCAGGATGTTATGAAACCATTTGCTTGAAATAGTGCAACCTAGATCATGTCAAAATCTAGGACAGGGTAACCCTACCCCCCTCATAGGAGTGTTTTGGTTCTTTTACATGGTATGTGTTTTTACAGTGAAACTGTACAGGGTGGTTCGTATCACTGGTACAAATGAGCAATCAGTTTGAGAAGAAAGTTCAGTAGGGATCACAGTTCAGCTGCGTGTTGTGATTTTTGAAAATTGGGGCCGAAGTGCTGTCTGATTTTTTATTTTGTTTTTCTTCCTCCTTCTTGCTTTTGCTAGGTAGTTTTTTATCATAGCTTTAGAAAGACCTGATATTCCTCAAGTTGTATGGGCTCGTTCCTGCAAACTGTGTAAAACTTCAGATCTTGTTAATGGTCAGCTAGTATTAGTTTCCCTCCCGCCAGTTACTCAATGAAAAAGGAACAAACAGGCATCAACATCGGTACAAAGAGCTCTGCCAACACCTGCTCGAGCATATAATTCACCACCATCTGTCCCACCTAGAATAAGGATGGCATAGAACATAGAAGAACTCACTGCCATGATGGCAGCTGTTCAGAGAACCATGGACACCGTAAATCAATGGATAGCTGCACAGGATGAAGTCATCGCTGATTTGTGATGCTCATCTGGGGCATCTGCATCTACAGTGCATCCAATCCCTACTACTCATCCAAATCCTGATCTTCCTCCACTAGTGAAAAATCCCCAGGTCCCAAATCCCCAAGAGGTGTTTCCATAGGCCCCAACTTATAGGCCCTTGGTACAATCCCACGGAGAACTCCTTCCCTTTGACATCAACGATGATCTAGCCATGATAAAAATTGCCAGGCTAGAGAAAGCACTAAAAAAATCCCAAGGCTTTAATTCCATTCCAGATATTGAAGACGGGTACACTAAGGCTTTAGTCAAACTACCAGAGAAGTTTAAAATGCCCCACATCGACAAATTCGATGGAAGTGGGATCCAATTGTACATATGTCCGCCTGTTTTCAGATGTTCTAAAGCCAATGGGTCTTTCTCGTGCTCAGAAACTGTCTTTGTTTGGGAGAACTCTGTCTGATGTAGCAGCCATTTGGTATGCAAAACTGGAGGATTCTATGAAGCAAAACTGGGAAGAACTGTTTGAGGGGTTTGTTAACCAGTATTCATATAACACTCAGATTGAGGTAACCATCAGTGAGTTGGAGGCAACTACCCAGAACCCCAAAGAACCTTTTATTGACTTTGTCACCAGATGGAGAGCAAAGGCAGCCTAGATGACAAACAAACCCTCTAAAAGGGAGCAAGTCAAGCTAGTGGTCCATAATCTCAAGCCTGATATGCTACAAAGGATGATAGTGACTCTATTGTCTACATTTGCTTCACTACATGAGTTGGGGGTCCAAATTGAAAGTGCATTCAAGAAGTGAATTATCCATAGAACTAGTGAAGCTGCAAAAAGGCCATTCACTCGAAGTAACAATGTTGGTACTAGCACTATTCCGTGGTATGCAAATGTTAGTACCTTGGCTACATCGTCAGCCAAAATGACCGATCCCTTTGCTACTACAACAAACTCACAAACCGCACAAAATGGTCAACCTTGGTACCAAAGAACTTTTACCCCTCTCCATATGAGTCTGACCCATGCCCTCAAGATGTTGTTGGAAATGGGGCATCTCAAGCCTCTTGATCCACGACCTCTCCCGAACCCACTGCTAGCTAGACACAACCCAACTCAATATTGTTCCTTCCACCAACAACACGGCCACCCTATAGACTCATGTATTCATCTACATCACAAGATCCAGAATCTCGTTGACAACAAAGTCATCGCCCCTCCTAAACCAAATGTGACAACCAACTCACTTCTCGCACACAACCAAGTTCCTCCCCCCAGAAATATTAACCATATCCAAACACTACCACCTACTTTCAACCCCAGCACATATATTATCTTGTCCCATCTACCAAAACCGGAGGTGGTTATTCCAGAAGGCACGGACATGTGCATGATAGGCTTAACCCCACAAATCCAACCCAAGAATGTGATGGCAAAAACAGAGAAAGCGGAGAATACACCAAAGACCAGGCTATCTGATACTTGTGTCATAGAAAAGGGGGCCTCACTTGTAAAGAAGTATGATCCAAGCTCTTACATTGTGGCCATTGATCAGCCAAAACCAGTGGTCATATTGCCAGATGTTCTCAGTGTCAATGCTATCGGGGAAGGCCAATTAGGGCAACACTAGAACGAGTGGCCTGAACAAAGCCTAAATAACTTGGCTGAACGGGAGGAAGACCTAGCCCAGATGGAAGAAAACCTAGCCAATCTCTACTTCTTTAACGAAAAGGATACAAGCAATGTCCAAATAGGCTGGTGGGGTTCAAGTCAGCTAGAAACAAACAATGGTTGGTTTAGTGACAAAGAGCTAGATTAGGCAAAACAAACAAAAGGGGTCAAGAAGGAAAAGGCCAAGGCTACATCCTTAATTAGCACAGAACAAGTGTTGGAACAATTCTAGCAGGAAAGAATAGAAATAATCCAAAGAAAGATAGCCTCAAGGCGAGGAAGTGACAAAACAATGCCATTCTGGAATGCAGAAACCAAAACCATAGTGGAAAAGGAATGGCATGTTGTTAATGAGAGGCATGATGTAAACATGCTCCATGTAAAGCCTGATAAAAACTTGGCCATGACTGCAGGGGAGTGGTGGCAAGATAATGATTTGAGTTTCGCATACATAGACGAACGGTGGAAATTTGATACCCCCAACAATACGTGATACGCGGACGAGATCAATCACATGACCCGGAGTGGTCGGTACTTTAAACCTGCTGCTTTAGATCAACCAGAATCCTCCAACAAAGAGGTTGTGAATACAAAAGAGAAGGATTGTGAAGAGAACCTGGTCTTGAAGCAACTCAAGAAGATTCAGGCAGATGTATCAATCTGGGGACTGATAATGGCTTCCTAAGAGCATAGGCAAGCACTGCTAGAGGCAATGAATCAGATCAAACTGCCTATTGACACTACCACTAATCAACTAGTGCCATTAGTCACATCCGAAGATGTTACGCAAGTAATATCTTTCACAGATAAAGAGCTGCCACCTGAGGGTGCCAACCACAATTGATCCTTGTACGTGACTCTAGAGAGCCGAAAAAAATGGATTCCGGTGGTGTTAGTGGATACTGGATCAGCAATTAATGTGTGCTTGGTACGGATTGCTTATGCCATAGGTTTAAGGCCTGTAGACTTCATGCCCACAACTCAATCCGTTCGAGCTTATGACAACACGAGTCGGGATGTTATGGGAACGTTCAAAAGCCATATCCTGATCAGCCCCTCTGAACATGAGTCGAATTCCATGTAATGGATGTACTGGCAACTTTCAATCTACTACTGGGAAGGCCTTGGTTACATTAGATAAAGGCTATGTCCTCAACAGTTCATCAGTTAGTGAAATACCCCTTTAAAGGTGGAATTGCTACTTTGTACGGTAATTCTGCAATCTATCCTCCCCAGGGGACTACCACACCAGTGCTGGAAATCATGCATGGGGAAGAAGATGTATTCATTTCTATCTTCTCGCTGACAGAGGCCCGAGTGGTTCAAACCATCATGGCAGAAGGTGACGGAACTTATATGAGTGCTCATTCCATCTATATGATGAACAAGCAGGGACATATGCCTGGATCAGGATTGGGCAGGAGTGGGAGGCAAGAAGGTCCTACTGCCAAGGAGATGATTCACAATCTCCATGCTTTTGGGCTGGGATATAAACCTACTGCGGAAGATTGGCAAAGGAAGGGAGCTGAATTAAAAAGAAGAGTTAAAGCAAAAAAAGGCTGGGAAACAGTATGAGTTAGTCCACAAGCCAATACGGGGATACGGGGAACCTTGAACGGACGCTTTGTCCGCCAAGGGGAAGAATTTCCCTTTTGTGGATTTCTAGAGCCTTGGTTTGACCAGGAGACAAAGACAATGTGTCCCGGGTTCGAGATCTTCTTCGGGCACTAGTTACCAAAAAAGGAAGATGAGCAGATGGACCTAAACATTAATATAGATCAAGGCATGGCTACAAATGTGGATGTTGAAGAAGAAGAGCTGTTGGGAAAAACACTAACTGGCCTACTAATGAATTCTACAGTTGGAACTAAGTCTAACAACTTGGGGGATAGTTTTACTATCTCAATGATCGGGGATAAAACAACTACGGATTTCTCTAATCATATTGTGGATGCATCTGAGGTTCCGCACCTAGTCTGGAAATTTGAAAAGGGGATCATCATCAGCAGTTCTGAATCGGATGATGAGTCCGAATCTGATTCCACTAAGTTTGAGTCAAATTCGAGTTCTTCTATGTTTGGTACTTCGGGAGGTGGTAACCCGGATACTAAAGTCCTGTCGAAGTCGTCTTTTAGTTTTTATTTTTTAGTTAACTATAACCGAGGACCCAAACTTTACTAATGGGAATGTCGTAGATTTTGCTTACTTCTCTGTGCCTTTAGTTTGCTACACTGATCTTGATTTCCAAAATTTTGACTTACACAAAGAGGAATAAATTCCTCGAGCTCTGAAAAATTTGGTTGACCAAGAGGAGAAAAGACGTGTCAAGCCCTGCACATATGAAATCATTACAATTAACGTAGGTACTAAAGAGGATCCCCGTTTAGTCCAGATCGGATCCATGTTGTCTTCAGAGGAACGCGAGTGTTTAATCACTTTATTAAAAAAATTCAAAGATGTTTTTACGTGGTCCTACGAAGACATGCCTGGAATCGATCCTAAGATTATACAACACCGGATCCCCCTTAACCCTGAAGCCCGACCTGTCAAACAAAAACTGCGTAGAGTTCGCCTAGATTGGGCATTAAAGATTAAAGAGGAGGTCACCAAACAGATTGATGCGTGTTTCTTAATGGTATCTCAGTACCCAACTTGGATGGCTAATATTGTTCCGGTTCCAAAGAAGGACAGTAGAATCAGAGTCTGCGTCGACTTCCGGGATCTGAATAGAGCTAGCTTGAAAGATGACTTTCCATTACCCCATATCAATGAACTAGTAAACCTTACAGCCGGCCATGCTTTGCTTTCATTCATGGATGGATTTTCTGGGTATAATCAGATTTTGATGGTACTAGAGGATAGAGAGAAAACTGCTTTCACCACGCCATGGGTTACCTACTGCTATAGAGTTATGCCTTTTGGATTAAAAAATGTCTGGGCTACATATTAGAAAGCTACGACCACCATCTTGCACAACATGATCCACAAGGTGGTTAAGGTGTATGTTGGCGATATGATTGTCAAGTCTAAAGAGCAAGAAGGCCACTACACCGCATTGGAAAAATTCTTTGAGCGGATCAGGGAGTACATATTGAGGTTCAACCCACAGAAATGCACCTTCGGGGTGACTGCAGGAAAATTGTTAGGATTTCTAATCACACAAAGGGGAATTGAAGTAGATCCCTCCAAAATCGAGGCCATCGTAGAAATGCCATCACCGAGGACTGAAAAGGAGGTGCACGGCTTTCTGGGCAAGATACAAATTCATAAGGCAGTTTATCTCACAATTAAGCTTGATTTGTGAACCCCTGTTTGGTCTGTTGAAGAAAGGAAAGAAGTTGTAATGGGATAATCGATGTCAGTTTGCCTTCGAGCAGGTCAAGCAGTACCTCTAGAATCCACATGTATCATCGCCACCAAAATCGGGGAAACCATTGATCTTGTATTTGTCAGTAACAGACTCGGCCATGAGGTACATGCTAGCGGAAGAATCAGAAACTAAGGTGGAGAAGGCCATCTACTATCTAAGCAATAAGATATTGGATTATGAAACTCGCTACACTCCCCTCAAGAAAGCTTCCTTAGCTTTGGTTTGGGCAACGAGGAAGTTGAGACACTGCACATTCCATAAATCTGGTTTCGAGATTAGATCTCATCAAATATCTCTTTGAGAAACCAGCACTTACAAGTAAGCTGGCTCGTTGGTTGCTTCTTCTCTCCGAATTTGACCTCAAGTATGTCATGCACACATCAATCAAAGGGAGGTTCGTAGCGGAATTCCTAGCAGAATACTCGGTAGAAGGAGATAATGAAGCAATGGAGTATCTATTCCCAGATGAAGACATCCTACAGATAGAAGAGGAAACATGGACGATGTACTTTGACGGAGCATCAAATCAATATGGTTATGGGACAGGTGTATTGCTCATAGCACCTGATGATTCACATATACCTCTAGCCTTCAAACTTTGATTTAAAATTGTCTAACAATGAAGCAGAATACGAGGCGTGTATTGCTAGCTTGGATGCTGCCCTAGAACTAGGGGCAATAAGGTTGGACGTCATTGGGGATTCGAATTTGGTTGTCTCTTAAGCCAACGAAAATTGGCAGGTTAAAGAAGAGAAAATGAAGGTTTATCATCAGGCCCTGGATGTGCTAATTCCGAGGTTTGAAAAATTGACGTTTACCCATCTGCTAAGACAGAACAATCGGTTTGTTGATGCTTTAGCAACTCTATCTTCCATGGTGGACATCCCGCTTGGAGTAAAGATGCGTCCGATTATTATTGAACAAAAGTATATGCCAACTTATGAGACCATTGCCACAATAAATGAGGTTCAAGACACGAAACCCTAGTATTATGGCATTTGGAATTTCCTAGAAAAAGATGCGTATCCACCAAGGGCAAATGCCAAGGACAAAAGGGAAATACGGCAGCTAGACATCCAATTTATCATCTGTGAAAACAAGTTATACAAAAGAGGCCATTTGGGAATGCATAAGCTGTGTGTTAAGGAAGAAAAATCAAGGCGCCTTATGGAAGCTATTCATGAAGGAGAGTGCGGAGCTCACATGAACGATGTAATGCTAGCTCGGAAAATCCTTAGGCAAGGCTACTACTGGTCAACCATGGAAGAGGACTGTATTAGCTTCGTACGGCGATGCCATAAATGTCAAATCCATGCCAATTGCATGAACATTCCACTGTCAAAGCTCTACAATATGACTTTGCCATGGCCTTTCTCAATTTGGGGAATTGACATTATCGGCGCAGTCATGCCAAAGGGGTCAAATGGGCACGAGTTCATTTTAGTAGCAATCGACCACTTCACAAAGTGGTTGGAGGCCCAATCCTATTCCGTGCTAAAAGCATTACATGTAGCCAAGTTCATCGAAAACAACATCATCTATAGGTATGGGTTGCCCAACGAGATCATCTCAGATAACGGCTCATATTTCAAGAAAGAGGTGATAGACCTGCTTGAGAAATATAAGGTGGCTTTTCGTAAGTCATCAACATATAGATCGCAGACCAAAGGAGCCGTTGAGGCTGCAAACAAAAATATCAAGAGAATCCTGCAGAAGGTAATGGAAACCTACGGTGACTGGTCGGAGAAATTGTCATTTGCACTCTAGGGCTACAGAACGTCAATCCGAACATCTACAAGGGAAACCCCCTATTCTCTAGTCTACGGGATGGAAGCTGTTCTGCCGATCAAGATTGAAGTACCGTCACTGAGAATTATAGCTGAGTGTCAGATAGCGGAGGCGGACTGACAACAGAGTAGATTTGAAGAATTGATATTGTTCGACAAAAGGAGGTTGAAGGCATTGTATCACATCCAAGGCTACCAACGTAGAATTGCTAAGGCTTTTAATAAGAAAGTTAATTCCAGAAATCTCAAGGAGACATGGTGCTCAAAGACAACCGAGCCCCCATCCATGACCCTATGGGCAAGTTCAGACTTAATTGGACTGGCCCTTATATCATCAAGTCAATCTGGTCCAGAGGAGCAATTATTCTTATGGATTTGGATGGCCTGGAGTTTTCACAACCAATCAACATGGACAAGTTAAAAAAATATTATCCTTGAGAGGCTCGCTAGGCCAAAAACCCAAAAGGGCAACCTAGGCAAAAGTTAGAGCATGAAAAATTACAAACAAAGAAAATTTGAGCTCGCAAGGCCAAAAACCCAAAAGGGCAACCTTAGCAAAAATTAGAGCGCAAAAGGAGAGAATAAATACTTGAGTGAACCCTTACCAAACTACGTAAGGCCTGATTCTCATCTTTGGGATACGTAGGAAACTTCATCCCGAAGTTTGGCCATGACCATTTTCAACTTAGCTGTCATGTTCATATGGTTTCATCAATCCATCATTCTCCATCGTTTGTCAGCTTGGTTGTGTTGCTTCCATTCGGGCAAAAAGGTCAATCACAAGATGAAGCAGTAATGATCAATGTAATTTGAGGGGAAATTATGATTTTTCGACTTGGGGTTGTACAGTTTAGGATTGTTTCCGTGTGTATCCGATGGTGACCATTTCCGAAAATGGGTTTGAAAAGTTGCTCACAATTTTACTTTTTATAACACAAAAGGAAACTTTTCAGTACTCACTATAATTTTATTGATTTTAACACATGAACATTCTCCAAAACAAAGTTGCTTTTACATTAAAAAAAAAAAAAAACTTGAAAAGAAAAGACAAAGCAATAAACTAGAGGCATAGATAAGTCAAGTGTCAATTATCTGTCTCTTTCTCGTACTCATGGAAGTCTCTGTAACTAAAGTCGGCCTAATCTGGTCCTCATCCTCGAGCCAAGCCAAGTACTCACTAGGAAGGATGGAACTGAAATTCAGTGCAGGAGTCAGAAGTTCTCTCGTACTCCAAGCAGTGAGGTATCGAGGCAAGTACGACTTACGAATGGGAAATGAAGCTGGGAACTTTATCCCTTCATCCGGACAAGTCTGATCATGTCCAAACTGGCATCTGAACCTGAATAGAAAATAGAACACACAGTGTGTAAGGCCAATCAACTGTATACCTAGTTGTCGAGACATACTGTAACTCATCTTAGCCAAGTTAAGCCAGGGGCCATGCCAAGCGATGTCAATTGCAGACCTGCTGCGCATCCAGTCACACCACACTCCCTCAGAGGAGAACTCCACTAGCTGTGAGCAAAGAGAATAAATTATGGCTGACTACTCGGGGCAAGGGTCCATTACTTTCAACTTATCCATTAACCATACCTGAGGAGGGAAGGAAGATAAGAGAGAACAAACGAATAGAGAGATGTGCGTTGAGGGAAAACTAAGAAAAAATTTTGAGAGAAAAACAGAGATTGAGTGCCAAGTGATTTGAGGATCATAAATAAGAAAGGTAGGAAATAATACCTGGGGAAGTAATAGACTCCCTGCAAATCGAGTAGTCTCTCATCGATGAAAAGCATCTAAACTTGCCAAAGTCTCGGCCAACACTAAGCCCATACAACTCTTACCCTCTTTAAGGCATTGAGCTACTTCAATCAGTTTAATGCTAGCTCCACCGTGACTAGGGGCAAGAAGAAAGTGTGCAAGTAAGCATAAGCAGAGGGCATGCTGACGATAACCCCGCTAAAGAAGGTTCTTTTTATCACCGGTAGTGGAAAACTGACTAATCAAATCCGAAATGTCTAATTCCCCATTGTGAGCCAAGGATTGAGACTCGTGCAAAGTAAGTCCACACATCCGTCCTAAACTTGAGCATGGCCAAAACGGGGTTGAGGCATGATTTCTGTATCACGTTGAGATTCCATCAATGCTTGAAGTTCTTCAAGTGGCGGATACATCTCTTGTGAACCGAAGCGGAATACATGCATGATTGGATTCCAACACCGAGCAGCGGCATGGAGAAATGGAAAACAAAGTGAAGTACGACCCAATGGAAAAAGAGCATTTAGGCCGAAACTGCAAAAGTTCACCTTTTCCGAGCCATCCAAAGTGGTTATCCAGTCTTGGAACCTATAGATGGGCAACATCTCCATTTTGAGAGCAAAATGTAAAAGATTTGCTCTTCTGCCAGAAACAACAGTGTGGGAGCACCATTTATAGAATTTTGGATAGAGCAGTGAGTGATAGCTGGGCACCCACCAAACCTCTCATCAAGGTCCGACCACTACCTCGGTTAGCACTGGGGTTCACCAGACTCAAGGGGCCAAACAAGGCTTGACTCTTTGTCCTTTGTGTTGCGGATGTATTTTGAGTCTTGTTTTGCTTATACCAAGTTTGTTGTAATGGTTTTCAATTCTTTCCACTATGTTTTCTGCTTATCAAGTTGTATTGTACATTTTGTCCAGTTGAAAGTTGTTATCCGATTCATGAATCAAGCACAAGTATCTAAAAGATTATCATGCAATTGCTGTCCATTCGTCATATGCAAACACAATACAAGAGAAATTCGTAAGAAGAGATCATCCACACAAAAAAATTGATTTTATAAACTAGAGGGTCCAACACCGATCATTGGTTTACAAAATAAAACATAAAACAAAAGAAAGGTTTTCAAAAAAATAGAGAGTCTACCTAAAGCTAGTGTTTAAAACTACAAAGCAAAGAAATGAAAACAAAAACAAAAACAAACAAAAGCAAAATAAAAGAGGGAAAGTCATCATTGTCGTCAATAGTTTGTCCTAGCTCTCCTCCTCCTCGGTTTCGCAGGAGGTACATCACTAGCACTTCCAGACTATATGTCAAACTCCTCTCCCTCCTCCTCAGGGGTCGGAGAGCCCTCAAAGGACTCCTCAAAAGGTGAGCACTGCCTCACTCGGCCTCTCCCTCGATCAGGCCTTCCTCTACCCCTCACTAGGCCCTGCCTCTATCCCCTAGCTGGAGGAGGTCCTGTAGGTACCATCGGTACTGGTCTAAGCTAAAAAGAAGAAATGAAAGGAGAGTCCAGATAGTTATAAGATGACAAACAGAGTCGGAATGAAATGACTGTAAACTAGGGGCAAAGCTTACCTCAAGCCCATGAGCGACTAGAATGGTCTGACTCCTCCGCACCATGAGGAGTAGCCGGTTGACTGTCCGAGCAAGGTCATCTGCAAATGCCTAGGGTACCTACAAAAGAAAGAGCGGAGTTTGAGAAATATAGCCAAAAATAGAATCAATAAAACAAGATGACATATAGTGAGTGGAAACAATAAGGAAATATGTACCTGCTCGATGCCTGGAGTAAAGACTATCCAGCGGTCCCTCTCGTCGATCTCATCGATCGGAATCTACTCAAGCACCCCATTTGGGCGCATGTATGTGATCTCCGTGGGAATCACAGGGAACCCAAAAATAAGAGCAACGGCAGGGGCATCACCAACACCAGCCGCACCAGCCACAGCCTCTTGAACAGCACGGGCCATGCCCGAGGTGAGAGGCACCATCACCCGAGTATGCAAGAAGGTAGTGAAGTCGCCGGCCATATGATATCTATTGACATCCTCTCCCTCCATCAAGAGGTCGATCATAGTTCCGTCCTGTATCTCATCAACTATCCTCATGCCTGGAGAAAGAGGATGCGGAATGTCTAGGTGGGCAATGCCTCGAGTCTGGCGGATGAACCTCTCCCCCAGATAATAGGCCCGACAAAGATAAGTCACTCGATCTTTGGGAGATACCGCCGGATGCCAATCAACTCAAATCCGTATAGTGTCGATGTCGGTCGATTGTTAGTTATCAATGCGAGGTCGATATCATTCGATGTCGAAATCAAGACAAGATGTCGAAAATCAATGTATAATGAGCAAAACAGTGCAATGGCAGATGTCAACAGTATGAGGATGGTAGTACAATAAAGGAATAGTGATATGTAATGCAAAGAAAGATATTGTGTTACCTAGTCTGCAATGATCGTATCAAAGAAGCGGCGGAAGTATAGGAAGATGCGGTCTACAAGGCGGCAGTATCTAAACCGTGAGTTGTAGTACCGAAAGCGAGGTATTGACAACTCAATCGGCCTTACTGGGACCGGAGCTAGAGTGGTGAAATATGTGTAAACCCAGAGCTGTAAACAGATGAGCATGAATAAAGCAAATGAGTAGATAAAAAATGCAAAGTAAAGATGAGCAGGAAATGCAAAGTACAGAATGCAAAGTTGAATAGAAAAGTAAAGGGTGAGATGCGTACCTCCCAAACTCTCCAGTAGCCGCTGAGTAAATCTGCCTTGCAGCGAGACACAGAGCTCATGTAACAATACAAGATGGCCAGGCTGGCGCCACCCCAATCGTACTCTACCACCCGCGGTAGTTATACCAATGCTCCAAGAAGATATATCCCCACGATATTCTCCATGTTCGCAAATAGAATAGTACCGAGGAGATACATGAGGAAGCCATGGGCATACTGGGCAATCTCAACTGGCATGGCTGGTTGATGGTCAATGAAGTAATCATAAAACCAGCTATAGTGCACCAGCCCCTGACTGCTAATGTTCGGGATCGCTCCCAGAAGCTGCAACTGTGCATCTCTCCACTGCACCATGTCTGGATCAAATGGGATCGAGCTACCGTGTAGCTCGACTTTTTCGTGCCCCCTTTCGAAGAGCTCAAATGAAGCCCTACAGTTTAGACTCCCGCTGAATCTAATCTCACAAGTGCAATGTGAAATGATAAACACCAAAGAGTCCAATCTAGCAAATCTTTTTGGAAAATCGATTTTAAATCAAATAATGCCAAAATTGGACTGCTTTGCTAGATATAAAGTCACCACCTAAATATTTTATTTTGGGGAAATTTAGGAAACCCTAACTCGTGCCAAAGACCATGTGTCCATCATCACCAAAGTTGCCTCGGCTCGAGAACTTGGGTACGAGCGGGGAAGGTCCTGAAATGAGCATCCCTGCTCGCTTGATCAAAGATCGGCCTCTTCTAATCGTGATATGTTCTTTTATAAACATTATGTGTTCTTATTCCGGTTATTAGCTAACTTTACTATGTGACGCGCACAAGCAAGTATAGACTAGTCACAAGAATTAGAACATTTCAAATCATGTTTGTTTTTGAAAATGGTTTGAATTTGCCACCTTCAAGTGGGCTTTAAAAGATGGGGATTTGCCACCTCAAGTGGGCTTAAAACATGATTTTGCCACTCAACAAAGTGGGCTTAAAATGCACATTCATTGAATTGTTCCAATTCAAATAACAAGCCTTCATCCACAAGCATTCATGCAATTTATCAAGTAAGCACATAGCCTCATGGCAAGCATGCGAATCATGGTGATATGGCAATCATACTCATGCAAGTATGCTAAAGCATAAAACTTATCGAGTACTCCGAGCCAAAATAAAAATCAAAGTTAAGAAAAGTGCATGATTCCTAACTATGTTAAATGACTAACGCAACACATGCAATAATGCAATTAATAGGCTCGGCTACTAATATGGCATCTGATACAATTTTAATAACATGCTTTTAAACACGTATTCAAATAAGTATTGAAGCTACGATGCAGTTTGAATGATGCGCCGACCCTCGATGCATGCAAGACAAATGAATGGGTGCAAACATGCAAGCATAAGGTATGCTAATTAAAAATGTCCCTAATCTAACCATTAAAAGCGATTAACTAAAAGGGAGAAAGACGCAGGGTTGGAAAACATGCACACACGCACGCACACTTATTACAACATTACGCCCTCACGAAGGAGGGTCCAAATGAATAAGAGCTAAGCTAATCTAAGCTAAACTAGGCTAACTAATCTAATTAAGCTAATTAGACTAATTATTACAAATCAAACAAATAACTAACAAACTAATTACTAATTACTAATTATTACAACACTTTAAATAATTAGCAACTAATTAATTAAAACCAATGCACACTATCTAAACATGCAAAATATTTAAACTACACTGCCACAGCTCTGTTTCGGGAAGTGCAAGATACATGCACTCGGTTTTCGCCCCGAAAAGCCACCGTTTTGCTCTTAAGAGGCTCTATTTGCAGTGTTGAACATACTCCAGAATCTTTCTGCTCCACCTTACCAAATCTCTGCTGAGGATTGCACCAGTGGCCTGCCGACCATGAATGGCCACTGCTGGCCATTTGCCAGCCAAATATGTGCACTGCCGGTCAGAAATGAAGCCTTGCCGGCCATTGATGAGGCACTGCTGGCCACTGATGCTCCAGGTCACCATGCTACAACAGAGCATAAACAGAGCAAAAATGAAGGTTTTTTCAAGGGTATGTTTGTACTGTACCCCTCCTTATCATCTCAAAACCTCAAAGAAATGGCACACTCAGATCTAAAACCACCAATCAAGCAATTTCATTGCATGATGGCCAAAGATCCAAGTTGTACAATTTCAATAAATGCATAAATATGACTCAAATGACCACCACCCTATCATGCATGATCAAGGGTGATGGAAACCAAGGAAAATGGCGCATTTCATCACTATTAAGTATGAAATGTCCCATTTTCCTTGTGTTCAAACTAACGTCCGGTTTGAACACATGCAATGCAACACAAAGATGCTCATCTTGCCTCTTTTACTTGTTCACTTTTATTTACTCATTTTAAGTTACCAACTCATTCTTTAATTGATTTAGTCCATTGGTGAGAGTCCTCTAAAGAGAAAGAAGTGTCAACCAAGGGATGATGTAAGGCAAGAGAGAGGTCATGCCTTTGATTAATAGAAACCCTCAAAAGATTATTGAAACCATTAGGCACGAACCTCGATCTCAAGCTTAAAGAATCCCAAACTTGAAACAACTCTCAAAAGCAATTGAAAGAGTGAAACAAATGAGAATGTGATAGAGCTATATATGCTGAAATTACATGCAAAATGACACTACAACATACAACCAACTCAAGTAACTCATGTTTAAAGACCTAAAACAATGAGCTAGTGAAGGAATTAACCCTACAACCATGGCAAATAAGGCTCAAAAGAAACAACTAGCCCAAAACAGATGCAAAACAGCCCAAAATATAGCTTAAAACATTCTAAAATTAAGGTAACACAAGCTAGAATAATATGCTAAAACATGAAGCATGCTAGACTAGTAAGCAAGACACAAGGAGGGGAGGCTACCTCCTCCATTTTTGGACTTCAAAACATGTTTTTATCCACTAAAATAGCTCTGAAAATAGTGTTTAAAAGCTTGGAAAAAGTTAGCAAAAGGGTGGAAAACACAAGGGCAAAGGCCTCCAAAACAAGGTACAAAGAGGGGTTATCAACCCCTCAACCTTTAATGGCCTTAGAACCCAAGCTTCAGCCCAAAAACATAGAGTTTTATAACCAAAAATCAGTTGGAAAACATGCTGAAATGAAGACAAAACTAGCTAAGACAATAAGCTAATATGGGGTTACACTACAACCATGCAAAACAGGACTCAACAAACTAACCAGTCCAAAACAGAGCTAAAACAGACAAAATCAGAGGCAAAAACATACTGGAAATAAGCTAAGTTAAGCTACAAAAACATGCTAACATATGAAGTTAACTAGGCATGCAAGCAAGCTACAAGGAGGGGAGGCTAACCCCTCCAATTTTGGACTTCAAAAGAAGGTTTTTGTCATTGAAAAACAACTGAATTTCAGTGGTTAAAAGGCCAAAAAAAGTTGGCTTGAAAGTGATGAAAAATAACACAAAAAGCTTAACAAGCTAAGGAGCCAAAAGGGTGGACAACCCCCTAACTCAGAAAGGCCTTAAACCACTATTTTTAAACCATAAAAATAGAGTTTTTTTGTATTTGAAGACCAGCCCAAAAACAATACAAAAGGATGGCAAAACAAGTATGGAAATTAAGCTTAAAGGGTAAAAGTTATACTTCTTGAAGCCAAGCACACTTTAGGCACAAATGAGGCACCAAATCAAGCTAAAATCACCTTCTAAAGCTCAAAGAAGGTCCCAAGGAATCTCAGCCCAAAGATAAACAACTTTGGTTAAGGGTTAATAGGCAAACTAGAAAGGTATCTCTACTTGTATGCACAAAAAGGCAAGAGAGAGAGAAGTCTAGAGAGAGAGAATTGTAGAGAGAGAGGCTCCCAAAATTTTCCAACCTTGAAAACCATAGAGAATGGCCTCTATATATAGAAATACAAGAGCTTTGGTCGAAAATATCAAAGAGAGAATAGCTAGAGCAGTATGGAGACAGTTGGAGGTAAATATCTGCAAAAAAAAATTACTTTTGACACCAGTGGCTAGCAGGGGATCACTAATGGCCAGAAAGGGTCATTTGTGGCCGGAAAAAATTATCAATGGCCGGCAATGCATCACCCATGGCTGGCACACATCACCAATGACCAGCAGAAAAATCTGCTCTCTAGGTCCAACTTCAAATGGGCATATCTCCTTCATCTTGACTCCTTTGCAGGTCATTCTTGAGCCTAAATTTAAGCCCCGAAAGTCTTCTTTCCAATAGTGGAAAATTTGCATCAAAATTCCAAGTGTGAAAAAATTTATAATCATTTTAGTGCAGACTTCTCAGTTTTGGGTCCTAATCAGATTAATGCCCAACTTCAACTAGCCATAGCTCCCTCATCTGGACTCGGCTTTAGGATAATCATGAATGTAAAATGAAGCCCTAGAAGTCCATTTTCCAATGGTGGTGGCCTCATATTTGAAATCCAAGTGTACAAAAGGATAGGTCTGATTTAACGAGGGCTACTCAACTCTCTCTTAACGGTTCATGCCCATCTTCTTCCCTAACTTGGTTTCTTCCCTCCTCTCCAATTTTCTTCATCTCCAAACCCCTAAGAAAGATTTTTTGAAAGATATTTCAAAGATTTCACCTCTCTTTCATTTGTTTCCACTTTATCCTTACTCGGTTTACCGAAAAGAGCAACATTTAACAAAATGCGAGCATCGGAACATCGTAGGAACTTTTTTCAAAAATATTTTGAAAGAGAGGGTTTTAAGGTCTAAAATCTTTTTGGTCCAAAAATGGGGTGTAAGGTTGGGATTTGACACTCTCCTTGCTGAAGAAAATAAACCTTCGTTCTACCTTCGTCCTCGAACAATCAACCTGAGGCCCCCAAGTCCTAAGGGCGGTCAAAAATGGGGTGTCTCCATGGTGACTCCGACTCGTAAGCCAGTCAGCATGGAGAAGTCATATGGCATCAACATCATCTTCCCAGTCGAAGAGAAGTGGAACGAATCTGTGGTGTCCTACCATCTCTCGACCAAAGCTCCATATAACACTAACTCGACCCGTATCTGTATAAGCCCGAAGCAGAAGGGCCCGAAGCTGGCAGCATCTACTACTGTGCGAACCTCCGTGGGAAGCCGCTCATACCAATATCAAGGGCCCGATATCGTCCCATAGCCGATAATCCTCTTGCTACGACCTGTAAATAGGGAATGTATCAACAATATGCACAATAGAGACGAATGGTTTGTTCATAAGTTTCAACATATGTACAAAACAAAAGAAAGTTGCTTACTATGGAGGCGTCGACAGATAAGTGCTTCGTAGGCTCACGTAGAAGTGCGTCCTCCTCCAACCCAGGGATGAAGCCTATAAATCGTAAAATCCCACTCGGCGGGAGAGTGTGAGTGCGTGGCTAGTAAGTGGCCGCATCAAATGGCCTATCCGCAAGGGGAAGCAAAGAAGGAGCACCCTCGGCCTCCATATTCGTACCAAGAGCGGCACCAATATCTATAGCTGGGTCAGGAAGGGAAACCTCATCGCTAGCCAAGGAAAAAATGGAGAAAAGTTGATAAAAATGGAGAAAAAGTGAGAAAATAAGGGAAAGTTGGTAGAAATCCCAAAATCTCAAACCCTAAGAGAGGGAAAGTGAAGAGAGGATGGAAAATCAAAGGGAAAAAGAGAAAAATGTGGGTAAAAGTGAGAAAAACAAAGAGAAAACCCAAACTTGCATCAAATCAATTTTTGTTCGGTTCAAAATATAGACGAAAACGAGGGTTTCAAAGAAAAAATGGTGAGAGTTGTTGGGCAAACTCAAGAAAAGAGAAATCTAGAGAGAGAGGGATGGTAGAGAGATAGAGGGGTGAGTTTCGAATTGAGAGGAAGTAAAACAAATGAGGGTTGATTTGTGTTTTAAAAGGGAAAAGTCGGGGCCCTCCCGAATCTGTCCCTATCGTCGCGTAGGTCCGACCGGAGGTCCATATATCCGGCCGTACCTCACCAAGATCCAGCTGGACTTTGATGAAAATAAAAAATAATAATAATAATTAAAAAATAATAATAATAATAATAATAATAATATTGTTTTACTTATATCTCTGAGTTATAAAAACAAAAAAAAAAAAGTCATCATCAAATCATTTTGTTTGTGTCGTTTTATTAATTGTTGGTTTAGAAAAGAGAGAGAGAGAGAGAGAGAGAGAGAGAGACTAGAGGGGGGGAAAACAAATCCTTTTGTTGTACAATTTTATTTCATTTTGAGGAAACATATATAATGTAAAAACATAAAAAAAAAATAAAATATAAATATAAAGAGAAAATTAAATATAAAAGAGAGAGAGAGAGAGAGAGAGAGAGAAGAGAGTTGCTTTCTTTTATTCAAAAATGTGTTTTTTTTTTTTTTATTGATTTGAGTATAGAAACAAAATGAAAAAAAAAAACAAAAAAAATCAGTTGGTTTTATTAATAAATGATACTACTAAGTAAATAAGTAAATAAATAAAAGAATTTTATTTATTCTATTTTGTTCCAATAAATTCGTCAAATGGTATTTTGTCCTATACATGTTACTCTTTTTGGGTCCATTTTGTGTCTAGTTTTGGGTCTATTTATCAAGTTTCGTCTGTTTTGTGTCCATTTTATGTTCATTATTCAGATTTCTAAGTCAGAGTTGCATAAAGAGTGTCCATTTTATGTCCGCTGTTCGGATGTGTTATTCGGATTCACAAATAAAAAAAATTTAAAATAATAAAAAATTTAAAAAAAAAATAAAATAAAAAGACATATACGAACCCATATATAAAAAAAAAATTTATTATTCATTTCAGAGATCAACCCTGATCAACATTTGTACAAATATATACAAAAAAGAAAAAAGAAAAAAAACAACAAAATAAAAAAAACAAAACAACAAACAGAAAATATATTATTAAAAAAAAAATGAGAGAAAGAGGGATCTTTTTCTTCTTTCTTCTCTGTCAACGGCCACACGCCGGCCTCTGGCAATGGCCATAAGCCGACCTCATTTGCTCAACTCCTCCACTGATTTCTTTATCTCAATCTCGTCTTAGGAGACCCTTGAAGGCCCTGCCTCAGTATTGCCACAACCGCTAGGAGAGTTGCCCTCCCGCCGACCATCAAAAGCAAAGTACGACGGTGCTCCAAATCGGACCATGGAAGTGGCCTGCCGTTTCAGTTCTTTGTTCTCCGCCTTCAGCGCGCAAATCTCTACTCGTGCGTCCTTATACATGCATTGGAGCAGAGAGAGTTGGGCATTGACCTGGTGCACTTCACTTGTCCGAGCCTGCAGTCGATGAGCCAACTTGGGGACAGCAGTCACCGTCTCCATACAGGACTTCAAAGTGAAGTGGTTGGCTTCTATGTCAGATTGAGCGGCCATTATTTGCTCAATCGACAGCATAGGAAGGTTAGGAAGATGAATGATAAGAAGAGTAGGAGCAGGGGCGCTCGGTCCCGCAGAGCTTGTGGGATCATTCAGATCTGGAAATAGAGTAAGGAGAAGGGATGAGGAAGCCATGGATTAGAGGTGATAGGTGTAATGAAAGGAGAGTTAGAGAAATGGCAGAGATTAGACTGAGTTCTGTCTCTCTGAGTCTTTCTGTTCTGTCTCTCTCACAAAGGAAACGAAGAAGAAGACAGAAGAGAAGGGAGAAGAAGAAGAAGGAAGAGGAGAAGAGAATGGAGAAGAAGATAGAGACAGCGGAGAAGGAGAAGGAGAAGATGACGAAAGAGAAAGACAAAGAGGGAGAGAGGGGCCAGCTGACACCAGCTGGCGCAAAAAATCGAGGCCGCGTGTCAAACGTGGTTTTCCAGAATGAGAGAGAGGGGAGAGAATTGTATACATATATGTATATGTATTGTATATTTATGTATTATATACATATTTATTTGAATTTTTGTTACAAGAGTGGCTTTGGCTCAGTGGTTGAAGGCTAAAAGGCTGAGCCCGAGGTCAGGGGTTCGAACCTCACAACAATTGTTTCTTTTGTTTTGTTTTAGTTTTATGTATATATATTTCATATCTATGTATATATATACATATTCGTTTGCATATTTCGGTCACAAGAGTGGCTTTGGCTCAGTGGTTGAAGGCTTAGAGAAGCCTGAGGTCCGGGGTTCGAAACCCCGTATCCCCACATCTATGCATTTTGTTCCTTATTTTTTTTGCCTGTTTTGCATACACATATCGTATATATCTCCCGTATATATCTGTGGATATATCTGTATATACATGGGTAAAAACAAAACAAAAAAAATTCAAAATTCAAAATTCAAAAAATCAATCAAATCAAACAAAAACAAAGAAATCAATCTACCATACCTTCTTCTACTCGTGTAAGACGCATTTAGACTTCACCATTCCTCCTCTCGCGAAAAGACGCGTTTGGGCTTCACCATTCCTCCTCTCGCGAAAAGACGTGTTTGGACTTCACCATACCTCCTCTTGCGAAAAGACACGTTTGGACTTCACCATTCCACCTCTCGCGAAAAGATGCGTTTGGAGTTCACTATTCCTCCTATCGCGAAAAGACGCATTTGGATTTCACTATTCCTCCTCTCGTGAACGGAGCGATTGGACTTCACTATTCCTCCTCTCACGAACGAAGCGATTGGATTTCACTATTCCTCCTCTCCCGAACAGAGCGATTGGACTTCACTTTTCCTCGTGTGAAACACGGTTAGATTTGTTTTGCTCTGATTTATGCTTTCGTTCAGTGTCACATGATTGTCTTGATTGCATTTCATTGCATGATCATAAGTTATGTTTTGCATTGCATTGCATGATCATAAGTTATGTTTTACATATCATTTTGCATCTTGCCCCTGAACTACGCAGGTTTGATTCCTTGAAAACGGGATACGTAGGCAACCCTCGGGTTCAACCAATTATGTGTGCATTTGTTTGTTTTTGCCAAAGTCTTACGATCTTGTCAAATGGGTCGTCTTCGGGCTTTGACATTCACTTATGTCATTAAATGACTTCGAGCTCTGTCAAAGAGGAGCAAGTGTAGACACCCCAATTTTGACCACTCGTAAGACTTAGTTGCTTTATTCCAAGCACTCGATGATGACAATTACATCGAGTCAGTGGTTTGAAATCTCAATAAAGGAATCCGAGTTCGAGCTCTAAACAATTCCAACTTGTCATACCCATTGTATTTCTACCCCAGAATTTCAGTACTGCACCTTGTACCAAACTGTATTGAACCTAAAAGCATGAAATAATGGAAATACACTGAAGTCCGGCCGGACCTCAGTGACATCCGGCCGGAGACACCAAGGTCCGGTCGGACCTCTTGACTTTTCAGGTAGTTTTAGCAGTGTTCCACCAGCTACCCAATTCTGTGGATATTTTGATCAAACCTACTCGAGGTCTATAAATAGCAGGGTTCAGACTGCTGTAGAGGGTTGAAAACATATATAGAATTTGGTTAGAGGGTTCAAAACAATATCAGGTGAGTTAGAAATATCAAGAGTGAGTTAGAGATATCAAGAGTTAAAAAAACATCAAAACTATCATCCTTCTTATTCTTCCATAAGCCTTGAAGCTCTCATATCATCCACACATACCATACAAGAGCTTGAACTTGGAATTTGATTTGAGGATTGAAAATCATAACTCAAACTTGAGGGTGCTTTGGAATCAAGTTTAGTTTACAACAAGAGCACCTTCTCTACAAGAGGTAAAGCTTTCTTGCTTTTCTTTCAATCTTTGTTCATCTTTTTCATGTGTATTCATATTATTTTTGGATTGTTTTAAGGGTTTAAACTTGTGATTAAAAGCTATCCAAAGGTGGAAGGGTTAGTCCCCCTTGCTTGAACCTTACTCCTAGCTTAAATCCTTGTGTTTCCTACTTGTTTTCGCCAATTTTTGCCACTGTTTTGGGGCTGATTTGGGACTGTTTTGGGGCTATTTTTCAAACATCTAAACTATGTAATTTAAAGTTGTAAAAGTGGAGGGGTTAGCCACCCTTCTTTATACTTATTTACTAGCTTTAATCCCTTTATGATTGTGTACCTTCTATAACTTAAATTTCAACACTATTTCATGCTATTTAGGGGTTGTTTAATTTATTTCAATAATTTTGTTTTACATATTATGTTTGTTTTATAATAATCAATTAATCAATTTCACATAATCATCTCTACAACCTCCCTCCATTCTTTGATTATTTTGATTGAAAAGTTGTGAAAAATTAAGGTTGTTATTCAAGTATAAGAAAGAACTTCCTTCCATGCTTAATGGTTTAATCTCTTCGGAGGTTCATTACCAAAGGCATAAAACTTTTTCATGCTTAATAGTTTAATCTCTTCGGAGGTTCACCAAAGGCATAAAAACTTTCTTATACTAAAGTACAATCATTTATTTTTCAATTTCTTTTATCACCAGTGTGTCTACTTTTAAGGGATTAATTGACCCTTGGAAATCACTAAAGAAAGTGTCATTATCACTTATTCTCAAGTTTGGATTTCAAGTCATTATCGCTTACTTTGGGTTTTTCTAAGTCATATCACTCTTTTGAGTTTGACTAGTCCTTGTTACGCATCTTGAGTTTGACTTGAAATCCCTTATCGCTTGTAAATGAGTTTGACTCTTCCTTTGTAATTTTCCCCGAAGAATTTATCATCAGTGTGTTTACATTTAAGGGATTAATTGACCCTTGGAAATCACCAAGGAAAGTGTCATTATCACTTATTATCAAGTTTGCATTTCAAGTCATTATCACTCAATGTGGATGTTTCTAAGTCAATATCACTCTGTTGAGTTTGACTAGTCCTTGTTGCGCATCTTGAGTTTGACTTGAAATCCCTTATTGCTTATAAATAAGGTTGACTCTTCCTTTGTAATTTTCCCAAATAAAATAAGGTTTATTTCTTTGCGATAAGTCGACACTTGTTTCCTTTTATTGTGTTTCGGACTTAGTGGATGTAAATATCACCGTGGACTTAATGGATTAAAGAAAAGGGAAAGGTAATATAAAATAGCTTCATAAAATGGAGTTTAAAATGAATCAAACGACATAAAGAACCAATATGATTGATTGAATTCGGTCGGACGTTATACCGAGTTTATTGTGTCAAGGCTTGTCTTACATTAATTCATGATGTTTTGATGAATCTTGAAGCGTCTTTACGGTCAGACGTTATGCCGAAGTCTATTATTGTGTCAAGGCATGTCTTACATCAATTATGATAATTTAATAAACCTTGAAGCGTCGCTACTTCCCTTCTTGAATTCACTTCATGATAGGAGGGAAGGGTGGTTGTTAGGCATTGCATTTATTGATTTTTGTCCTATCTTGCGAATCAACTTGCAACCATAGATAGTTTGGGAACCGAGTTCGCTCCTCTCTTGAGTATTTTCTATGATAGAGAAGAGTAGAAGAGACAAACATGGCTAGGAATACCCTGTCTGCACTGTTTCACCTCAGGCACAAAAATTAGATTTCCACAAAGAAAACAAGGTATGATTGGATTTATTTGGGGCTCGACTAAGTCTTGTTTTGGGTCGACAAGACTCCAATAAATTGCAAACAATACACTTTTGGTTGAAAACAATGATAAGGTGAAACAGAACAAGTCTCAGCGAGGCAAGCAGAGTAATTCTTGAGGAGCATCGCGCAATCATTACATATTATTTGTTGTAATAAATTAGACAACCCCTTTTCATAATTATTCATTCGGATTTGTAATAATTATTTATTCAGACGCTTGGACATTCGGATCCTCCTTCGCGAGGACAAATATGTAATAAGTTGTATGTCTTCCAACCCCCATTCTTTGTCTTTTTTATTTATCTGCTTATGATGGTTAGCTTAGGGACATTATATTTTCAAATTAGCATTTCCATGACTTGCATCCATTCGTTTTGCATGCATAAAAGTTCGGCTCATCATGTTATTCAAATGTCAAATTCAAACTCTTTACTAGAATATGTGCGCTATCACATGCCTTGAATTGACTCGCATGCTATGCTAAGTAGCCGAGCTTATTAATTGCATATTGTATATGTTGCATTAGTCATGTTGCATTAGTTAGGATCGTGCATTTTTTCTAACTATTTGCTTACTTTTGACTCACCTTCAGACATAAGGTAAGCATTTTTGCTTTTAGTATATTGCATGAGTGTGATTGCTACCATATCAAACATACTAGCATGAGGCTAAATGCTTACTTGATATACCTGTTTGAATGTCTGTGGATGAAGGCTATTCACTGACATTGGGATACTTTGATTAATGTATATATACGAGATCACTTTTTAAAGTGATACATATGCAAAACACTTGTTTTCAAAACAAACATGAAATCAAACGTTCCAACTATTCGTGAAATTGGTTTATACTTGTATGTTAACGATAAAATAAGAACATATGCTGTACATAAGAATCACATCATAATTAGTAGAAGCCGATCTTTGATCGGGTGAGTGAGGTACTCATCATCGACCTTCCCCTCTCATACCTAAGTTCCCGAACTAAGACACTTTGGTAATGACGAACTAATGGCCTTTGGCACGATTCATGGGTTTCCTAAATTTCCTAAAATAAATATTTAAGTGCTGACTCTGATATCTGGTAAAGCAGTCCATTTTTGGCATTTGATTCAAAACATCAATTTTCCAAAAGCAATTACTGGATTTGGACTCTTTTTGTGTTTCCACTGTTTCACATTGCACTTATGAAATCAGATTCAAGACCAACCCAAGTAGAGTCTGAACTGTACGGGCTATTCATTCTTCCGAAAAGGAGTGCGAAAAACAAAGCTACAACAATGCAGAACATGCACCACATGTCCAAAATATTGGACGAGGCCATAGAATTGAACCACATGTTCCATCTACTTAGCCAATGAATCCAAGGGGAGGCCTAGTAGATGCCATGGGACAGCAGTTAATGAACACAATGGAAAGATAGGCAATATCCTTTATGGATCGGATGAATGCCCATCAACCAACACAAGGCATATGGAGGAAAATTCAAATGTTCCTCAGCAAAGATTGGCTAGAGATAAACAGTCTATGCAAAGTAATGGACATACAAATGGTCAGACTAGTAATCAAAACTATGAAAGACCATCACCTATGTCTCAGTCTTGGTATAAGCCTCTTTCGAGGCCTATGGTAAATCAAAATGCCTCATTACCTAATAGCGAAGCCATACAAATTGGTGGATCTGGGCCAACACAAGAAAATTGCATAAGAATGTTTCCAAATCCCATGTTCGAAGCCATACCTGGCACAAGGGGGTTCACTAATCCCTTGTTCGAATTCACACCCGGGGGGTTGGAAGGGTTTCCTACGGCTAGAAGAGAAACAACACCAGTTCCTCCCATTACAGCACCTTTCACAGGTCCTTTCATAGGACAGGCTCAGAGAGGTCAACCATACCCTCAACAACAGCCAATACCACAGGGACCACCAGTCCCAAATATAGCTCCCTATGGACCAAAAGGACCTCAGACACAAGGTTTTCCACCAAATCCTGTGTTTATTCCTCCAGTGGTAGTCCAATAAGCACAAAATATGGTTCCTAGGGACCAAATTACTAATATTGTCAGAGAAATGTGTGGACCTATGGCTCAGGGGTTCAAACTCCTATGTATATGAAGCCATACCTAGAATGGATGGATAGGGTACATGAATACCTAAGGGGGTTTAGAATACCAGACTTTGCTCTTTTTTATGGAAATGGAAACCAGTCAACGGTAGAACACATTGCTAGGTTCGCTACCCAATGTAGTGAATTTACAAATAATAATTACATGAAGTTAGGACTTTTTCCAAATTCTCTAACTGGGACGGCTTTTGTATGGTATATTAACCTTACACCTGGCTCTATCCAAACTTGGCAGCAAATGGAGGAGGCATTTCATGCCCAATTCTTCCAAATGGAGCTAGAAGTTTACATGGCAAACTTGGCAAGGTTGAGTCAAAGGCCTGATGAGAAGGCTGTTCTATTTATTGCCAGATTCAAAAGAGCACGAAACAAGTGTAGGGTCATTCCACCAGAGCTTGAATTTGTGAGATTGGCTCAAAATGGTATAGAGTTTAGGCTTTGAAAAAAGTTGGACTCAACTGAGTTTCGAGATTTAGTAGAATTAACCTATAAGGTGTCTAGATATGAATCATTACTTGAGGAAGAACAAGACCGAAGTAATGCATCATACAAGACTTATTATAGAGATCCTAATTATGAGATTAATGCAGTAGAGATCGTAAGGAAAGAGCCTATGATCTGTGAGGCATTAATTCATAAAGACACTACAATAGACTAGCAGTTTAACAAGAAAGACCTTCATAGGAAATACTCTTTTGATTTCACAAAGGCAGATGACATTTTTTATCATTTACTTGCAGCGAATTTCCTAAAGTTACCAAAAGGAGTTAAAATTCCTTTTCCAGAAGAAATTAAAGGGAAAATGTATTGTAAATGGCACAATTCTTTGTCTCACTCAACTAAAAACTATATTGTTTTCCGGGATAGGATCTAAGAACAGATTCGAAAGGGGAGTTTAAAATTCCCAGCTAAAGCAAAGAAAGCTATGGGGATTGACACTATTCCATTCCCAAAGATTGGAGAAGCTACAGCCAATGTTATTATGCCAGACTTCTAAAACTTATCCTTAAAGTAATTGGAAAAGGTTAATGTGCAGATTCATGTTGCCAGCTAGACTACTGTCAAGAACGATACCAGAAGTTCACCAGCGAATGGACAGGGCTTTAAAGACCAAAGGGAGGACTCTAGTGAGGAGGCACTGGATGATGACTCTTTAGAGGCAACTGTCATGCAATGGATGTGTCCAGATGCAGGTTAAGTTACAAATGATTGAAAGGGCTCCCAATTGATGGGAAGTAGTATTACAAGGATGTGTAGAGACACCCTAAACCAATCAGAACCTACAACAAAAGGCCACACCCAACTGGTCCCAGACAGCAGCCATTCTTGGCTAGACCAACAGCCACTAGAGTGCATTCCAAGGGCAAGAGACCTCTACATGAGTTTAGACCACCCAACTACTGCAAGATGAAGGGCAATCATCCTGAGAGGAGGCCTAAAGGGTGCTCAAGTTATGGGATCAGAGTCAAAGATTGGCCTCCTAGACCAGCCTCACACAAGATGAAAGGTAGCCACCCTGATGGAAGGCCTGAATTAGGGCCAAGCAGTGGCCTCCACAGGCAACTTCGAAGCTGGCTTCAAAGGCAGAAAGAGCTAGCTCAACAACTGAGCTAGTGAGTTCATAGGTACCTAGGGTTCCAGATTGGTTTGTCATGCAGAACAAGCCAAAGGAAATGCCTATCCAAAGAAGTGTTGTTGGAGACTAGGGTAGGATGGTTAAACCTCCCTTGGTGGCTCCAAATAATTGGGTGTTACTAAAACATCCAAAAACAAAGGAACCAAATATGGTTCTACTAATTTCTAGGTCCCAAAGGAGGAAAATCCAGCGAAGGTACACTCAGTACTGAAATAATCTAAAGAAAAGTAGGGAGAGTTCTTCATTGGCCCAGCCAAAAGGCCAGACAGAGGAAAGAGAAAGTCCAAAATTGGACCATAGTCCAAAATCGACTCTTCAGAACAGAGGAAGTTTTAGCAAAGAGCAGTTGACTAAAGTTCACTTTGAACTGAAAGCCAAGGAAAGATCCAGCTTAGCAGGTCTTGAAAAGGCTTTGATAGAAAGCGACAGTGAGACAGAAGGAGAAGTTGACCTAGGCCAAAGGAAATAGATGGTTGAAGAGGAGATGTTTGAAGCCTTCATGGCTAAACAAACATTTTTGGTCGAAAAACCAGCAGAAACAGACCATTCGAAGGAAGTCACTAGTACTGAAGTGCCAAAATGTAGCATGGAAGATGCTTCTGAAATAACTAAACAAGTTAGCCTAGAAAAGAAGCAAGTGCAACCAGTAGTTCAGTTTGGCTCATTTCCTTCAGTGTCAGTGAATATGGTGCATATACTACCACAGGAGTTCCAGGCTGAAGATGGAAACCAAGAAGGTCAGGAGATTGACCCTATTCCAGTTTCTAGTGAAGATTCACAAGTTAGTATGGTTCAAGATGAGTCCGAAGTGGCCACACCGATGGAAACTGAGGACGAGAGTGAGGAAGAAGTGAGTATTAATCTCTCATATCCTTTGAGTATCCTACAACATCCATGACACAGCATGTCAAGCCCTTGTATATCAAGGCTTTTTTGAATGGGATACAGATGAATAGGGTATTGGTGGATAATTGAGCAGTAGTGAACTTGCTTCCGAAACCCTCTTTGAAGAAACTAGGGAAAAGGAACCCCAGATTAATCCCAACCAACACAACCATTGCTAGTTTTGCTGGGGATAAACAGATGGCTCAATGTATTTTGCCCATCAACCTGAGTGTGGGAACCAGAGATTGCATAACGGCATTCTTTATTATTGATAGTAATGCTAAGTATAATGCTTTACGGCAGGGATTAGATTCACACCAACAAATGTGTGCCTTTCTCTCTACATTAGAAGATAATGATGGCCTTGTGCAATGGAGAGACAGAGGAGATCAATGCAGACCCTCAACCCTTTGTCGCTTATGTTGACTTTGAAGAGGGTAAGTTGTATACTGAATGAGTGACACCACTCAATATATTGAGAAAACCTAATGGTTCAGCCGAAGTGATGGCTGATGAGGAAGTAGCACACCTGAAGCACTTCGTATAGGAGAGTGCTGATGCAGAATTCGTCATCAAAGATGATAATGATGCCTGGTTGTAGGCAAGTAGCTGAAACCCAAGAAGCCAGACCTTTGGCTTTAGTCAAGTTTGCAACATTGGACTTAAAAGTAATAGTCCAAAAAGTTCAGGAACAAGAGAAGGAAGCCATGGTAGTTGGCTGTAAGTAGAAACAACAACAGGTCAAACCTTTGAACTTTGATAAATACTGTGCATTGGACATTGAAACAAAAGTCTAGGAAATATGGGAAGAAGAAGCCTTATGGACAGACTTTGTCTATGAGGAAGAAGGCAAAGATGTTGAATTAAAGAAAGTGGGAGCAGAACAAAGCAAAGAAATTGCTTCAAGGATAGAAGAAATCAAACGAGAAGCATTAGTGAGTTCTCAAATACAAGACCCCCTGGAAGAAGTTAATTTAGAGGAAGGTTCTACACAGCAACCCACTTACATCAGTGCTTGGTTAAGTGCTCTTAACAGGGACTAGTTATTGATGATCTTAAAGAGATATAAAGATTGTTTTGCATGGTCTTGCCAGGATTGGATAGGTCATTAGTGGAACATAGGCTCCCTATGAAGACTAATTTCAAGCCATACAAGCAGAAGCCAAGAAAGATGAGTCTTGAAGTGATTCAAAAGGTCAAGAAGAAAATTCTTAGGCTCCTTAAGGCAGGCTTTATTAGAACTACTAGATTTGTTGAATGGCTATCCAATATTATGCCTGTGGTTAAAAAGAATGGTAAAATAAGGGTATGCATCGATTTTAGAAACCTGAATTTAGCAACTCCAAAAGATGAGTACCCATGCCCATAATAGATTTATTGGTGGATAGTTCAGCAGGGCACAAGATTTTTTTTGTGATGGATAGGCATTCTAGTTACAACCAAATCTGCATTGCAGAGAAGGATGTCCGTAAGACAGCATTCAGATGTCTTGTGAACATTGGCACCTTCGAATGGGTTAAAATGCCATTTTGCCTAAAGAATGCTAGGGCTACATATCAAAGGGCAATGAAGGCTATCTTTCATGATCTCATTGGAGGATATTTAGAGTGTTACATTAATGACATTGTAGTAAAATCCTAGTCCATGGAGGAACATTTGTTTCACCTGGAAGTAGCTTTCGAAAGAATGAGAAAGTTCAAGTTGAAGCTTAATCCTCTCAAATGTGCTTTTGGTGTATCAGCTGGAAACTTCTTGGGCTATGTAGTACACAAGAAGGGAATACAGATTTATCAAAATAAAGCCAAAGCCATCATTGAAGCCAAGCCTCTATCAAGTAAGAAAGAAGTACAAAAATTCTTTGGACGAGTTAATTTTCTTCGAAGATTTATTTCCAATACTGTAGGAAAAACTAAAGTATTTTCTTCCTTATTAAAGTTGAAAGATGAAGAGGAGTTTGTATGGATAGCAAAGCATCAAACTGCTTTCAAAGAAATTAAAGCCTACTTGGCCAAGCCTCCAGTGCTGATGCCACCAAAGAGTGATAAGCCCTTGAAGTTGTACATTGCTGCAGTAGAAGATTCATTGGAAGTTTTCTTAGCCCAAGACAATAAAGAAGGCAAAGAGTAAGCAGTTTATTACCTTAGTAGGTTTTAAAATTCTTGTGAATGTAAATATTCAGTTGTAGAAAAGCTATGCCTTGCCTTGTATTTTGCTACAATGAAACTAAGATACTATCTTTTGCCTACAATTGTCTTGGTAATTGCAACCATAGATTTAGTTAAGTATATGTTATCTAGACCTATGTTGAGAAGAAGAATTGGCAAATGGATACTAGCTTTATCATAATTTTATCTAGAATGTCCCCCAAAAGGCAGTAAAATGACAAGTTTTAGCTAATTTCTTGGCAGATCATCCATATCAAACAGAAAGCCAAGAGATAATGGATCTTGGTATGGTTAATATTGAGCCATGGCAAATGTGATTTGATGGATCAAAAGCCAATGGTCTAACTAAAATTGGTGCGGTGATTAACTCACCACAGAGGGTAGAAACCACACATAGTTTCAGAGTTGATGAAATTACTTGTTCCAATAATCAAGCTGAATATGAAGCTTTAATAATGGGACTAGAAATACTTATTGGATTACAAGCTCATGCAGTTGATATATTTGGGGATTCTCAATTGGTGGTCAACCAAGTGAAAGGAATTTTCAAATATCAAAGTGCAAGCATGTTGCCATACTATGCTATTGCATTACATTTGCTTTCTCAATTTCAAATAACAAATGTGACTTATATCCCAAGATTCATGAATAACAAAGCCAATAATGTAGCTCAGAAAGCTTTGAATTTCAGGAGAATGGATGACACTCAAATGAACATAAGTCAAGCAACATATCAAAAATTAATACCACCCTTAACTAAAAGGAATGTGGTGTTAGAAGTTAATCATAATGACTTACAAAATCAAGATTGAAGGCATCCAATAATGCAGTAGCTAACTGGCCCATCTTCGAAAGCCAGCAGAAAGATCAAATTACAATTTATGCAATACATAGTGTATGGTAATGCTCTTTACAAAAGGGGAGCAGGTCGGTTGTTATTGGAATGTCTAGGGCCAAATGAGGCATTGACAGCCATGGCTGAAGTTCATGAAGGCATTTGTGGTGCTCATCAGCTTGGTGTGAAGATAAGATGGCTGCTTCGAAGACATTCCTACTATTGGCCAACCATCCTTAAAGATTGTATAGAGTATGCTAGAGGTTGCCAGGCATGCCAAAAGCATGGCACAATAAGACATGTACCAATAATTGACATACATGCAGTTGTGAAGCCTTGGCCATTTATAGGATGGGCTATGGACATGATAGGGAAAATACATCCACCCTCTTCAAAGCATCATTGTTTCATCTTAGTGGCCACAGACTACTTCACTAAGTGGGTCGAAACTAAACCATATAAAGCTGTAGACCAAACTGAAGTTATTGGATTTATTAAAGATCTGATTCACAAGTTTGGCATCCCATAGACCATAACTGTGGATAATGGGACTGTATTTGATGGGAAGATGGTAAAGTCTTTTATGGCAGAGTTTGGAATTAGCCTTGTTAATTCTACCCCCTAATATGCACAAGCAAATGGTTAGGCAGAATCATCCAATAAGTCTTTGAAAAAAAGAATACAAAGAGTTGTGGAAGACAATCCTCGGGATTGGCATAACTTACTGTTGGATGTATTATGGGCTTATAGGACTTCTCCAAGATCAAGTACGAGAGTTACTCCTTGCCTTAGTATATAGGCATGATGTGGTTTTACCTGTAGAAAATTACATCAAGTCCTTGAGGGTGAGATGCCAGGATCAATTAGTTCCTGAGTAGTACCATCAGAGCATGTTCTTGGAACTAGAAAATGTGGATGAAGCTAGAATTTTGGCACTAAATAGCATTCTTTTCCAAAAGAAAAAAGCAGCCAAAAGCTATAATAATAAAGTTAAGTACATTAGCTATGATGAAGGTGATTTGGTATGGAAGACAATACTCCCAATAGGAATTAAAAGCCATAAGTTTGGCAAATGGTCACCTAATTGGGAAAAACAATATCAAGTTCATAGAGTCTTTCCTTGGGAAGCATACCATTTGAGAAATTTGAATAGGTATGTACACCCTAAGAAAATTAATGGTAGGTACTTGAAGCCTTATTATCCAACTATATGGGAAACACAAGGAGTATATTAAATGTTAAACAAGAGAAGCATGAAAACACTTAAATAACAAATAAAGAATTCATTTCATAAGGAGTTAAGTACATGTAGCAATAGATTGGCCCAAAAGTCAGTACAATGTTTCAGTTGTTCCCTTACAATTGATTTTCTACTCTTAAGGGATGGGAACCACTAGATGGCTGTAGTCATCTTCTGCCTTCGATCAGCTAGTCCTTGGTTGGTGGTTTGCAACTTGGTGGCAGTTCGATCCAAAGCCAAGTTAACTGCCGATAACTCTTCCTCTAGTTAAGCTTTCCTCTCCAAAAGTTGGGCTCGAAATTGGGAGACGGAGGAATGTTTTTCTTTCAATTCAAACACCTCAGCATGTATATGGGAAACAAATTCCTAGTCTCTCAACAATTTCTCCTCTGCAGCTTTGGCAACATGGTAGATGTTGACATAAAAGTCAATGGTAGCTACTGCCTAAGACAAGTGACTTGAAATAGCCAAGTTGGATTGCTCAATGACCTTACAGCACTGGAGGAAACCATTCTTGATAATAGGTCTTTGCAAGGCTTCGAATGGGATCCTCAAGAACAATGTCAGCAACTCCAAACAGATACCCAAAATCCAGTGAAGATGAGGAAGCCCTACTGATGGTGGAAGAGCTCTTAAAAATTTCCAAGAGATAATCAGCCAAAACCAATTGCTCAGTTTCATTACTAGCTATTGGAATGGTAGAAGGCATGTCAAAAAGGCTAGCCAGTCTAGCTTCGAAAATGTCCATCTCTTACATTGACATTGTTGGTGCAAAAAGGGCTCTAGTAGAAGGAAGAGATGGCTGCATAGGGATAGGAGAGGAGGATGAAGTGTCCCTAGCAATTTCCATAGTCCTGGCCACCAGTAGGTTAAGAGAAGAAGGACTGGAGCTGGATAGGGATGGTGGACAAAGAATTGGTGAGCTACTAGTATCTTCTCTGAGAGAATCAGCTATCACTAGAGATGAAGTAATAACTCCTCAGGAGGGGAAGAAGCAGCAAGGATTGCAGGGAGAATAAATTGGGCTGAGTTAAAGGTTAGAAAAGGAAGGTATGGTGTTAAGCCGAAAGAGGTAGAACATATTTCGACTGCCTTTCTTCCCTATAAAGTTGTTGTCAAGGCATGCCATGGCATGCAAGCATACTCTAAGCCTATTCTTGTAGATGATAGTTCCCAAACCAAGAGAAAATAAGTAGATAAATAAATAAAATAAAATAAAATAAAATAAAAATAAAGATTGCCTCCAAGCTCCTATATATAGTGCACTATTCACCCATTTTCATCTCCATGGCTGAGGAAAGAAAAAGAGAGGAAGAGTAGAAAAGAAAAGGAGAGGAAGAAGAGAGGGTCCTTGGTGGTTACCAATGCAAAACAAGTTTTGAGAATTGTTTGTAAAAGCTCTTGAGGTAGGAATACTCAACCTCTATCCTCCCTTGGATATGTTTTTTTTTACTAAATCTATATATCAAAAATATGCAAGAGTATGCATTGTTAATACACAATAACTCAATGCATGTCGATAGAATGATGATCTTATGATTATATGATTTATATCCTTCTTGCAAGTATAGATTAGAGGGTCTAGTTACTGATTTTTCTTCTTATCTGCTCAAATATTCTCCATTGTTTGAATTAATCTTACATGCTTATGAATTTGTGTTTACTCGTCATAAATATTATTTTAATCTATTCCCTGTCACCACTAATGAAGGTAAATATGAAGGATTAAAGTTTCACATGGGAATAGTAGCTAGAAATAATTTCTATAGTCTTGCGTATGATTCATGGTGAATACAAAGTGTGTTTTTCAAAAAATAATGAACTTCCAGCAAAATAGATTTTTAATCCGTTTTGAATAAACCCAAACAAACTCATGGGAATACTTTCATCAAATCTGAAACTACTGGAGTTAGTTTAACATGTTTTCATGGTGCTAAAATATCAACAAAAAAATTATTTGACAACGTTTCATGGTCAAAAGATATTTTTAACTTCATTGTTGTCTGGAGGCAGCAGCAATGCTGACTTTACCAGGTCACCGTTTATTCTACAAAATGAGTTTTCAAGTGATTCAAATTAGAAAAGTTAGATTTTTAAGTTACCTTTCAAATGCCACTGGTTTCATAATTTTGTTTTAAACATTAAGAGAGAAACATCAATTTTTCCAAAATGTGACAGAATCTGACTAGTTTTCTTAGAAAAATTATTTGACCATCTTCCATTGGGTTTCAGTCTTTATACTCTTCGGAAATATGCTCTAAACTCAAATATCTAGCAAACCGTTTTGACCATACCTTGTTTTGACACCATTTGAGGCCCCTTTTAACTTTTCAAACATAGATCACCTGTGCTGGAAGTTAATATAACTCACTGTCTCAGAAAAATCAGGTTTACTCCAAATTTTATTTTTCTATTTTAAAATCGTTTTTAGCCCTAGCGTTTTATGCCAGGTACCGAAGAAATCAAAGGGAACACCGAGGCCTTACAAGGCAACATTCAACCTTAGTTAGCTTGAAGAGTGCCCAAATTCCATGAACTATTTTCCAAATTTTCTAGTTTTCCTCTAGTTTTCTTTTTATATTTGTGTTATTTTTTTTTATGTACTAAGACCAAGTTGTAATTTAAGAACTTTAAAATTTCTAGATTGTTAATTAATGGATGTAAGTGATATTGGTGGCAATATTGATTTTAAGTTCTAAATCTTATTATAATGTCCTTAAATTTTAGGGCATCACAACATGGTATCAGAGCTGACCCATGCACACAACCATATGGGCCACTTATTCTGGGCTAGCCACGAGTTTGTCGTGGTATTCTGATTGATTATAGACCTCATGAGGACGCGAGGATTTATAAGTGGGGGAGTTTATAACACCCTGTCCCAAATCGGATGTTTGCATGAGTGATCTTGAGCATATGAAGCACAACTACCTTACTACTAAGTAACTTGGACTTAAGGTTTTGGGTATTGTTGGTCGACCCACAGGTTACTTGGGTCAGCAAGTAGTGGAGCGTTACAAATGGTATCAAAGCTTAGGTTTAGACACCCTTGAGACCATAGGTAGACTTAAGCACACGTCTCTTACTACTCTTCAATTAAAAGCAGTTCATGATCTAAAGCCTTACCAAAAGTATAATAGTGTCGTATTTCCTTTGTAGGATGTCGAGCCCACCCCACAACGATGACTGGCTCTCGGATCCAAAATCCGAGCCAAAAGAGGAGCCATTGCTAAGTGATCTAGAAAATGGGCAGAGGTTTCCGAGTCTGAACCAGAGGAAGAGGATCTGGAAGAAGAAGTGATAGAAAAGGTGAACGAGGAGGTTGATGTGGAAACAAACTTTGTGGAACCCTTAGCCGTCCTTCCCCCTGAAAAGTTTGAAGGAGAAGAGAGCGAGATGGAGTCGGACCCCATCTCCTCCATAGAATATGCTTTGGAAGAAGACGAAGCGGACTCTGGAAATGTGGCGCAGGAGGTGGTATTCCCAATTGGACTTAGGGTGTATGTCAGGCTAGAACCAATAATACCTTTCAAGTGAAAGCATCGAAGGGAGGATGACAAATACATAGGACCTGTAAAAGTTGTCCAAGAATTTGTTGGGGCCATGTACGAGGTCGACCCTTTACCACCAGCCTTGGCCGACAATTACACCAACCTCTTCCACTAACGGGACATTTTCTTAGTAGCCCCACCGGCCGGAAAGATTATACCTACAGATAGGACGGTGGACTTCCGTGACCCACTCACAAAGAGTTCCCCATGAGGATTCTGAGCCAGAGTGTGGGATTGGAAGGACCTAGGTTGTTAGTCCGTTAGAGGTGCTACGGACTTTACGATGAGAGCTAAGAGTATGTCTGGCAAGTGCATCAACACTATCCGTGGCTCTTCAATTAAAAGGAATTGAAGAGGGGTAGGCTGGGTTGCTTAACAATTTTGTTGCAATTTCATTGTAAATGCCTAGTCTTACAAATATTAGTAATAGGGTAAGAGAGTCCCCTCGGTTATGTAGTAGAATGAAATTTTTTTTTTTCTTTCTTTCCCTTCTTTTATGAATGTAATGAAATCTAGTATTTAAAAGTTTGTGTGTTGGACTATTTTACTTGCATTTTATCTTTAAATAGATTATATATATATAATAAATAAATAAACACTACTAAAAAATCATAAATAGCTCACGCTTTTTATGTGATGTATGTTATTTAATTACACGTTTTATGTTTTGTCAAAGCGTGATCTTTGGGAGTGTGATTAAAAATGGTCATTTTTAATCACACATTTTAAGTGTCATTAAAAGATGATTCCATCACACGTTTTGCATGCGATAATAAATATTTAGATCACATTTTTTAAGTGCGATTAGTAAATAAAACTTGTGATAATAAACATTTAGATCATAGATTTTAAGTGTGATTAATAATGAGATAAGATCACACGTTATATGCATTTCTCATCACAATTAATGCGTGTGATAAAAAAAAAAGGGTTTGACATATTTGAAGAATAATCAATATTATTTTTGTACGCACATTTGAAGAATGTAATACACACTATATACTATCCTTTAAATCACATCCACATATTGAATGAAATAACGTCGTATATTTCATAAATGAAAGTTGAATGTTCAAAAGCATATACAAAGGAATTGATAAAAAGTTTTTAATTATGATTACATATATTAAAAAATGAAAAAACTTGAAGCACAAAGTTCTTGAATTCTTTGACCCTATTTTACATCTCTCCAAGCAATTTCTGACTTGAAAAATGAAAACACAAATTAATTTAGAGACCACTAGAAGCATATGAATAAACTTACTATTTGTAAAGACTGTTCTAATCTTAGAAACGATAATGTTAGACCTTTTCTCATCACACTAACTCTTCATCTCCTGCATCAATAGAAAATGAAGAACCACTTTGACTATTACTAGTACAAAATGTTTGGATTACCATATAGATATGACATATATATAGAATCAACAAATCCAAAATGAAAATCTTCAGTGCATGGCCGGATATTTTAAAGTCATAAAACCAGTGGCTATGATGTGATCAATCTGGAAACTCGGGAGTGTAGTAGTGTTCAATGAAATCTTGAAGTGATTGTCTATCCCTCACCAACTAAAGAAATTATTTATTAGCAATTTAAAGAACGAAAGTTATATGATACTTACATGTTGGATTTCAACTCATATTCTTTAGGACGAAATTAATCCATTCAACTCGTACTTCATCAAATTCGGTTTCCGTGTAAGTCTTTTTTCCTTTAAATTGCAAGAGGTTATTTAGAAACAATAAGATAATGAAAATGATGTACAAGTATCATGAATATAATATAGCAATAAAAGTTAAAATTTATTTCACACTTTATTTTCTTAGGAGGCTTTTATCTCTAATGAGGTCATTCATATACCTCATTACATAAAACCCACATTCCACGTTTGTGGGTTGTTGTGGGGACTACATGAAAGCATTTTCATTATTATTAGAAACAACATATAAAGTGTTATGATCAAGTTGAACAACTATTGACATAAATATAAGTATGATAAAATTAGAGAAAATGATATTGATTACCTAAATGACTTTCCAAACTGGATTGGTCCTCTTCAGCAGCTTTGTGCATTAGAGTTGGTGGAAAGTATGTGAAGGTTCCAATCTGATCTTTGGTTTGGTACTTGTAAGTGAAGCTTAAGTTCGGAGGGATAGGGAAATTAGTGCCCAACACTCCATCTTGCCAGAAATTCTTCCTCTCCTTAATTCCATTCCTAGAAGTGAAAAATTAGTGTTATTAGACCATGTTCTATTGTAGATGCCATGCAAATTAACAAAAATTGCACAAAAGGAACATTAAATTAGGTATGTATGCAATGTTAACAACACTGTTTGCTCAAAATTTAACACTTTTTACATTCAAAAAAGAAAAGCAACGTATATAACAACTTAATGGTATCCTCAAACCAAATCCATTTTGGCTCGAGGGAAAATATTAATGAAGGTCACATTCATTTGAAAAATTTAGGATCATGAACCACTATAATGAACCTATTGATATTCTTTTTTTATTTTATTGTGTGTCGAATATTGTAGCTTGGGAGAGGGGGGAAGACATGAACCCTTGACCTCCTAATGAGGTACAGAGGTTAATGGGCTAACCAAATTGATTAGTAGGCTATTTCTATGCTCTTATACACATTTCCAAATCATGCTACCCTTCATTATCCATTGAACATGATACACATTGGATGAAGCATAATTTGTAAGCTTGCCAAATTAATTAGGACTGAGATAGAAATGTTCAGGTAATTTATTCAATTAGCCAAAATGTTTTTAAAAAAAACAAATATTTAAGGTTAGGCAAGGTATCATGTTGACTTCCCCTATAGTTTGAAGATCAAATATGTCCAAATCAAGAAATTTAAAATTTCAGTAATACATAAACTTATGCCAAAAACAGGTCTGAAACTAAAAGATGGGCCAAGATAGTGTGTGTGTGTGTGTGTGAGAGAGAGAGAGAGAGAGAGAGAGAGAGAAAGACAAAGAAAGAGACTCACCATGTCAAGAGAAAAGGGTTGTCGAGTTAAAAAATTGACCATTGATAAGGATAACCTTCAAAATCAAACATTAAAAAAGTTAAGAAATCTAAAAACTAAACTACAATTCATCATCAGTTATTGAAAAAACCAAAATGCATGCAGTATATATAACTAAACTTGTTGAGCGACACCGAGAGAAGAAGCTATTCCATAAGTGACAGTCCATGTGAAGTATCTATAAGCATCCTCTGCTTTCACAACAAAAACACTTAACAAAGCCAAAGCAACAAAAATCGAAAGGAGTAACACTGATCTCCCCATTGTAGAAGAAAAGCAAAGAAACCCACAAAGCTCTCTTGTCTACAAATCAAACAAGAGGCCACAAATCAAAACCCACAACACAAACATATACGCAAACATAATGCATATATTATACCCAAACAAACAAAGACATTGATAGATAGAACATACCAAGTGAAAAGTGAATATTCTACACACCAAAAAAAAAAAAAAGAAGAAGAAGAGAAGATGTGTCTATCTCTGCATGGAGGGATCAAGCAGAGTCTGGAATGAAGTGAACAAATAGTGTTATATTATATATATATATATATATAGTGGTTAGCACACACAATGCTTGTGCAAGTTAAATAAATAAACAAAAATTTTGATATATGTTGTATGCAATTCAAATGGTAAGAGCCTTGTTTATCAAATTTGTGGTCTTAAGTTCAAGTCACACCCTCTTTTCTATTTGTTTTGTATTTTTTTTTTTTTCCCTTTTTGTGAATAGAAAATTTGGCACTTGGCATAAAGAGAAAGAAAATTTCAAGATACCAAAGTAGGTGCTTAATAGATCAATGACTAACAATATCTAATGGTACTTACAATTGAACAAGTCACAAGTATAAGCTTAATAGAAATTCCATACAAACCAAGTATAATCCAACCTAAAAAATATAGTGTCTCATAATACTATCAGAATGTGGGACAATCAAGGACTCAATAACTAGGAGATGTCAATGCAAGGAAACCTTGGATGCCAAATCAGGGTGCCACCGGGAGAGTCTTTGCATTCCAAGAAGGAGAAAACAATGGAAATCCTTCAGTGATTCAAGGTATACTCATCCTTATGAACTCCTATGCACAAGTCTTGTTTGATTCTGGAGCATCACACTCTTTCATATCTGCTACATGTGTTACAACTTTGGGATTAGAGCCTGAACGATTAGAAACACATATGAGTGTAGCTTTACCGCTAGGAGGTCAAACTCAAGCAGATCTCGTATGCAAATCATGTGAACTAGGAGTCTCTAATTGGTGTTTAACTTGTGACCTACAAGTCATGGAAATGTCAGACTTTAACGTTATCCTAGGAATGGACTGGTTATCTCCCCATAGAGCCACCATTGATTGCTATTGAAAGACGGTGACTACTTACTCTCAGGACGGAATGTGATTCCAATTTAAGGGGGATAGACAAGATTATTTATCATCGACACTTCGAAAATCAAAGTGGCACGATCACCTGGCTGGGTGGCTAGCCCAACTTAGTTCTGGAAGATAAAGATCGTATGGAACTAGGGTTACCTCATGTGGTGTGCAAGTATGCTGATGTATTCCTAGAGGAGTTACCAGGACTACCCCCAAAGCGAGAAATAGACTTTACCATTGAACTATAACCTGATACATCACCGATCTCAATGGCACCACATCGTATGGCACCAGCTGAATTGAGAGAGCTTAAGACACAGTTGCAAGGATTATTGGACAAGGAATTTATAAGGCCAAGCAAGTCCCCATGGGGAGCACTAGCCTTATTTGCTAAAAAGAAAGATAGGACACTTAGGTTGTGCATTGATTACCGACAACTCAATAGAGTCACCATTAAGAATCGATAACCACTACCTAGGATTGATGACCTTTTCAATCAACTTAGAGGGGCAAAGTATTTTTCAAAGATAGACCTCAAGTTTGGGTATCACCAGTTGCGTGTTCAGGAAGAAGATATTCTTAAGATTGTGTTTCGAACCTGTTATGGCCACTATGAATTCGTAGTGATCCCATTCGACCTAACCTATACACCAGGCATGTTCATGAGCTTAATGAACAAAATATTCACGCCTTACTTAGATCAATTTGTGGTAGTTTTCATAGATGATATTTTGGTGAATTCGAAGTCTGAAGGAGACCATGAGCAACACATGAGAATAGTACTTCAAACTTTGAGAGAGAACCAACTGTATGCTAAGGCTAGTAAATGTGAGTTATAGATAGAGAAAGTAAAGTTTTTGGGTCACGTGGTGTCTGAAAAGGGAATATCAATAGACCCAACTAAAGTAAAAGCAGTGACAAAATGGAAACAACCTAAGAACACATTTGAGATTCGTAGTTTCTTAGGATTGGCCGGTTACTATCGAAGGTTCATTCAAGACTTATCAAAATTGGCCAAACCAATAACACAATTGACTCAAAAGGGATAAAGTTTGAATGGAACGAGTCTTATGAAAATTCATTCCAAGAACTCAAGAAAAGATTGACGAGTGCCCCTATTCTCATAGTACCAGAACGTGACGTTAGGTACAATGTGTATTGTGATGCTTCCAAAGAAGGTCTACGGTGTTGTAGCTCGACTTCTTCGTGCCCCCTTTCGGAGAGCTCGAATCGGTCCTACAGTTCGGACTCCTATCACGGTTCTAAATCTAATCTCACAAGTGCAATGTGAAACTGATTAATACCAAAGAGTCCAATCCGATAAATCTTTTTGGAAGATCAAATAATGCCAAAACTGGACTGCTTTGTCAAATTACAGAGTCGCCACCTAAATATTTTGTTTTGGGAAATTTAAGAAACCCTGACTCATGCCAAAGGCCACATGTCCATCATCACCAAAGTTGCCTCAGCTCGAAAACTTGGATACGAGAGGGGAAGGTCCTAAAATGAGCACCCCCGCTCGCCCGATCAAAGATCGGTCTCTACTAAACATGATATGCTCTTTTATAAACCTTATGTGTTCTTGTTGATTATTAAACTAGCTTTACTATGTGATGCACACATACAAGTATAGACTAGTCGCAAGACTTGGAACAATTCAACTCATGTTTGTTTTCGAAAATGGTTTGAATTTGCCACCCTCAAGTGGGCTAAAATGCAGATTTGCCATCAAACATGATGGGCTTAAAACATGATTTGCCACTTCACAAAGTGGGCTTAAAACATTCATTTGTTGAACTGTTCCAATTCAAGCAATAAAGCCTTCATCCATACGCATTCATGCAGTTAATCAATTAAGCACATAGCCTCATGGTAGGAATACTCAACCTCTACCCTCCCTTGGATTTTTTTTTTTTTTCACTAAATTTATGTATCAAAAATATGCAAGAGTATGCATTGTTAATACACAATAACTCAATGCATGTTGATAGAATGATGATCTTATGATTATATGATTTCTATCCTTCTTGCAAGTGTAGATTAGAGGGTCTAGTTACTGATTTTTCTTCTTAGGTGCTCAAATATTCTCCATTGTTTGAATTAATCTTGCATGCTTATGAATTTGTGTTTACTCTTCATAAATATTATTTTAATCTATTCCCTGTCACCACTAATGAAGGTAAATATGAAGGTTTAAATATGAAGGTTTAATTTTTATAGTCTTGCATATGATTCATGGTGAATACAAAGTGTGTTTTTCACAAAATAATGAACTTCCAGCAAAACAAATTTTTAATCCATTTTGAATAAACCCAAACAAACTCATGGGAATACTTTCATGAAATCTGAAACTACTGGTGTTAGTTAACATGTTTTCATGGTGCTAAAATATCAACAAAAAAAAAAATTATTTGACAACGTTTCGTGGTCGAAAGATATTTTTAACTTCATTGTTGTCTGGAGACAGCAGCAATGCTGACTTTACCAAGTCACCGTTTATTCTACAAAATGAGTTTTCAAGTGATTCAAATTGGAAAAGTTAGACTTTGAAGTTACCTTTCAAATGCCTCTAGTTTCATAAATTGTTTTTAAGCATTAAGAGAGAAATGTCAATTTTTCCAAAATGTGATAGAATCTATCCAGTTTTCTTAGAAAAATTATTTGACCATCTTCCATTGGTTTTCAATCTTCAAACTCTTCTGAAAATATGTTATAAACTCAAATATCTAGCAAACCGTTCTAACCATATCTCATTTTGACACCGTTTGAGGCCCCTTTTTACTTTTCAAACATAGATCACCTGTGTGTAATTCACTGTCCCAAAAAAACCAATTTTCTCCAAATTTTATTTCTCCATTTTAAAATCGTTTTTAGCCCTGGCGTTTTATGCCAGGTACCGAAGAAACCGAAGGGAACACTGAGGCCTTGCAAGGCGACATTCAACCTTAGTTAGCTTGAAGAGTGCCCAAATTCCATGAACTATTTTCTAAATTTTCTAGTTTCTCTCTAGTTTTCATTTTATATATTTTTTTTTTTTTTTTTTTTGGTACTAAGACTAAGTTGTAACTTAAGAACTTTAAATTTCTAGGTTGTTAATTAATGGATGTTAGTGATATTGGTGGCAATATTGATTTTAAGTTCTAAATCTTATTATGATGTCCTTAAATTTTGGGGCGTCACAGAGCGAGTCTCTCAGTCTATGTCCAACTGGAAGACCATGCTTATACTGAGTGATTGCTAGGTTCGTCGGATAATCAGGAATCTCATTAAATGTCTCACAATACTTGGCATTGTATGCCTTCAAGGAGTCGCATGTGTCCATCTTGATTCCCAAAAGGTGGTCGACTTGTTTGGGTGTTTTGGTGTTGGTCTTGAATCGTGTCACCAATGCCTCCGCCAATTGCTACCACCTCTCGATACTTTCCTCTAGCAGCCTCTCAAACCATTTTAGACCCAACTCGCTCAAACTCGATGGAAAAATAAGGCACATGAGTGCATCGTTTCGCCTGTCCCAGCCATAACCTGCCGAAAGTGGCTTACATGCATGTACGGATCGGTCTTTCTATCATAGAGCATGAACTTTGGTTGATAAAACCTAAAGGGAGTGGTGTGTTCTCGATCTCTATGGAAAAAGATGTGGCACTCAGCCTTGCTAACTCTCTGTCTAATGGGTGTGTGTCGCCAAGCATGGTGGTGGTATGGCGACCTACACACTAGCTCACCCTCTAGGGGCCAGCAGCTGCAATACAGGCACCCTCTGCACTTCCTGCTGGCAAGAACATTCTACCAACACATTCCTCAGGTCTTTCGAACGGTCGGAGCGTGAATATCTCGACGCCATTGTCAGACGTGAGGGGTGGTAACTATTGTCCTGCATACGAGATGTGGCCGCCAGTGCGACGTACTCTCCAGTTCTAAAAGTTCTCGTGACAAAGAGTGAAGGGGTATGGCATCTATTCTGACTGCCATAACGGCGAGAATGGGCATGCTCACTGTGGTTCCACACTCTAGCGACGCCATTTCCCTTCATCTAGCATTTCATAGCCTCCATTTCCATTGTTATCTTCTTGATGATGGTATCTTGGTCTCTTAGTCTCTTAGCTTATCTTCCAGGTGCTGAGTCTGTGAGTCTCACCGTCGACGACTTTCTTCTGGGTTGACAGAACGCCCAGAACTTCTTGCACGCTTGTATTACATATCTTTGGGAAGCCTTGTGCAGAGGTCTCTAAACCAGCCATCGTTGAAATGACGGGCAGGCCATCTGTACGCCGAACGAACTCTGGCATGATATCGTCAATGGCGGACAGTGGAATGTCATCGTTGTTCATCGAAAAAACTTAGAGGACAAGGTTTTGTCTATCGGATTCCCACAAATGGCACCAATTGTACAAGAAGGAAATATTCTCTTGCTTCCATACTCCTCATTGTCCAAGCTCTTCGTTGCTCCGAATGACGTCGTTCAACCTGAGAACAGAACGACGGTGATCTACCCAGTGAGTGGTTATCAGAAAACCCCTCCGACGGTCAAGTTAGCACCCCTATAAAGAAAGAAAAAGAGAGAAGACAAAAGAGAGATAGAGCTCTGGGTAGCCAAAAATTCAAACCTGTTGTATGGAGGCGCCGCTCAGTTTATATAACCTCTCCGCATGCTACTTTGCTCATTTTTTCCTGGACGCGTGGCTGTACTGCCCTCTCTATTCTTTACACATGTACCCATCAATACAGCCAAACAACATTGGTCAAACTACCAAACGATATTGAAGTACACCATTGGCAAGTTTCTCTTCTCGCACTCCAATTGGACCACCTGGCAATTTCCACCGAGCTAGGCATAGCCCGGTCAATTCTAGCCTCAATTCCGGCCGACCTTCAGGGTCAAGCTCAATAACTAGCATAGTTTGCCCAACTCGGTTCATTCCCGCTGACCTTGCTCAACCTTGGACCATCGCTTCACCTAGCTCGGCTTAGCCTTGTCTAACTTCCAGACCTTCGGCTAACTCAGCCGCAAGATCTAGAACCTTGGTCAAACTGCCCTTGGCTATGCCAACTCGGTCGCGTAATCCAATGGTGTAGACACCCTATTTTTGACCGACTTTAAGACTTAGACGTCATCGATTGCGCGCTCGGTGATTGCGCATGTTGTGCTTGTTCTAAGGTTTCGGAGTTTCGGCTGACTGCCAGGTTCTGTTTTCTCTTCCCAAAATGAGGGAGAGGTCTTGTAGACCATCTCTTAGTGGCCGTAGGCTACTTTTTGTGGTCGTAGACTATTGTTCCCGTTTGGAGATCAGTTTCTGATTTTTCAGAGCCGTCGGCCGTACGCCTCGGTTCGGGACCGCTTAACTTTCTCCGTTTGCTCCGGTTTTTGGCACACACCTTGTTTCCCTTCTCTAGAGGGACACTGTGGCCTGGGAGACCAACTTTGTGGTCATACACCGCTCTCGGTGGTTAACAGCCTGTTTTTGGGGCGCCCAGCCGCGTGCCCGGCTATGCATTTTCGGTGCCCATCTTCCCGAGTCTATTTTAGCTTGAACCTTTTGAACCCTTTTTTTTTTAGCTTCTTAAGGAAGCTTGACCTTTTGAACCTTTTTTTAGCTTTTTGAGGAAGCTTGAACCTTTTGACCCTTTTTAACTTCTCCAAGAAGCTTGACCCTTTTTTTAGCTTCTCCAAGAAGCTTGACCCTTTTTAGCTTCTCAAAGAAGCTTGAACCCTCTTGTTTCTCTATAAGAGAGGGCCTTCCTCTCCTTTAGAGACGTTCCAAAAATTTGTTTAAGGCAAGAAGCATATATCTCTCTTTGTCTCTATAATTTAGACTTAGAAAGTGTTTGTTCTTTGGCCTTTAACACCACACCTCATAGCCAAACACCTCCACCATTGACCTAAGGTTCTTGGAGGTCATTTTCAGAGGTTAAAGAGTTGGTTTTTGGTCCAAGAACCTGCTGGTTTCGCAGCTGTGCATCAAGGGTGAGAAACTACCCTCTTTATTCCCCATTTTTGTACAAGCTTTTAGCCTATCTTGCATGCTTTTTTGAGCTTAGTGTAAAACTGATAAAAGTTCTTTTTTTGCATGCTTTTAAACTTTGTTTAAGGTCACTTTTCTGTTTGGGGTTGTTTTCCCCCTCTTAGGCCTTGTTTGGCCTCATTTTTGTGCCTTTTTTGTGAGCTTCAGGACCACCTTGTATTGGCCTTCTCACCACTGAAATCCAAAGGGATTTCAGTGGTGGGGATGGTGTTTTGAGGTCCTAAGAAGGAGAGGGCCATCCCCTCTCCTTATTGTCTTGTTTAATTGCATTTTTGGCCTTACAAAGGAGCCCATATTTGCATGCATCCCAAGCTTGGTTCAGGCCATTTTTGGTGAGTTTTAGGACCTATATAAGCTCTATCCAAAGTTGGTTTTTCCATATTGGGTGTCCCTCTTGCATGTGTAGAACAACCCTCTTCATAGCTTATCAAAGGAGTATGTCATTCTTGCATGCATTGATCATGTTTCAATGGGTTTTTGGGCTTTATTTGGCATTTTATAGCTCTAACTTTTTTTGGTTTAGTGGCCTCTTGATTGCTTCATATACAAGTAGTGTAAATCATGCTTACTAGCTCACATTGCATGTTGTTTTGGCCCTCTATTCTAGCACCTTTTGGTCACACTCCAAACATGTTTTGTTCATATTTTGGGCTGCCTTAGCTCTTTTTTAAGGCCTCTTGGTCGATTGGTGCTTTCCATGCATGGTTGTAGTGTAATAGCCTTGCTTACCTTTGAGTTTTGGGGTCCCTTGCATGCATTTCTTGAGGCATTTTAGTGTTTTGGGATCATTGAATATGATATTTCAGAGCTTATATGTGTGCCATATTCTCATGTTTATCATGCCTTCAACGTGTTTGAGAGTTGTGCTTTTATACTTCATTTATGAGCCATTGCATAAGCTTCATTTTGGTGCATTCTGAGCCATCATTTTAGGCCATTTTGCTACTGTCTTGGACTTGCCTTGGATCTATTTGGGGCTGGTTTTGCCGTTTGAGCATTGCTTTGTATACCTATAGTAAAGTGTGCTTCACTAGTTTCGGTATTTGAGCCTTCAAGCATGCATAGCATAAGTGTTTGCATGCTTCGGAGTCATTTTGGAATCATTTAGTATGCCATTTCAGAGCTAGAATGTATGTCATTGTATGCCGTGTTTCATCCTTGCATTGCTCTTGGAGAGTTGCATTTTGTGCCTTAGGCTTAAAGCCCTTGCATTGTACATGTTTGCATGAATCTTGGGCCTTGTTCTCATCTCATTTGGCCACTGATTTTGGCATGCTTGAGAGCTACCCATGTTAGTGTAAGTCCATCTCACCATGTTGTTGCATGCTTGTTTCATTTTGCATGTTGTTGCATGCTATACATGTCCACATGTTTAGGTTGTATGCCTATTGCATATTACATGTTAACATGCTCATGTTGCATTAGATTTGTTGCACACTTGAGTTATTTGCATGCTTGCTTGCTTGCCTAGGTTGCATTGCATTGTGTGTACATCTCTTGCCTCTTAATCAATCATGATAGAGGTAGGGGGCCTTTGTGTGTTTTATGCATTTCATTCCATATTAAGTTGCACACTTGGCTTCTTTGGCCATCATGCATTGAAATGCGTGATTGATGGTCCGAGGGTCGAAAACCATACTCCTTTGAGTCTTAAACATGATAAGGAGGGTGGTTGTGCAAACATTGCTTTGAAAATGCATTGCCATGCTCTGTTTGCCCTCTGCTGGCCCTCTGCTGCAGCAAAACAGGATTCTGCAGGAAGAGATGGCCAGTCGGCCATCTTCAGTGCCGGTCGGCTATGCATTGTTGGCCGAGAGCTTCATAACTGGTCGGTGACCATTTTCCAATGGCCGGTGGCCCTATCTCTTGGCCGGTGACCTCCCACAGTGCTCCAGCAGTGGTTCAAAAGCATCCTTAGGACTTATGCAGTTTCCAGAGGTACAGAGCAGTGTAAACAGAGGCAACATGTGGCATGGCGATGGATTTCCGAGTGAGGCCGAGCATGCATGCATTTGGCCCTCTTCCCGAGGCCTCTTTACTGCTTTAGTAATTTAATTAATTTGTTTAAATAGTTAAGTGTTGTGTAATAATTAATTAGCTTGTTAGTTAGTTAATTTGTATTATTCTTTCGGTCCCTCCGAGAGAGGGCACAACTGTTGTAATAAGTGTGCGTGTGTGTGATGCATGTCTTTCAACCCCACGTCTTTCTCCCTTTTATTTAACCGCTTATGATGGTTAGATTAGGGCACGTTTCAATTAGCATACTTATGCTCGCATGTTTGCATTCATTCATTTGTCTTGCATGCACCAAGCTCGGCGCATCATACTAACTGCATTGTATTTCAATTCTAAGTTGAATACATGTATCGAATTGTCACATCTCATATGTCATTTTAGATTAGCTGAGCCTATTCTAGTTGCATCTTGCATGTGTTGTATTAGCCATCTTAACATGAACTAGGATCATGCATTGATTACTAACTAGTTTCTGTTTTGGCTCGGAGTACTCGGTGAGTGTTTATGCTTTAGCATCCTTGCATGTGTGTGAGTGACTGCCATGATAGCATGCTTGCCATGAGGCTAACCGCTTATGTGATATAACTGCCTCAATGCCTGTGGGTGAAGGTTGGATTATCTGGATTGGAACAATTCATTGATTACGAGTTTTAAGCCCACTTGAGAGTGGCAAATCTTTATGTTTTCTAAGCCCACTTGAGGGTGGCAAAATCCGCGTCTTAGTCTACTTGCGAGTAACACCAGCAAACCGTTTTTTAAAATGAATATGAGATGTTTTGTTCCAATTCAGGCGACCCGATCTATACTTGTATGCTGTGTGCATCACATAGTAATTCTAGGCTAATAACCGGAATAAGAGCACATGTGTTTTCAAAAACAAGATATCATGTTTAGTAGTGGTCGATCTTTGATCGGGCGAGCGGGGGTGCTCATAGCTGACCTTTCCCAATCATACCCAAGTTCCCGAGCCAAGGCAACTTTGGTGATGACGGACACGTGGCCTTAGGCACGAGTCAGGGTTTCCTAAATTCCCCCCAAAATAAAATATTTAGGTGGCGACTCTGTATCTGGCAAAGCAGTCCATGTTTGGCACTTCTTTCTAAAAATCTATTTTTCAAAACGATTTGCCAGATTTGGACTCTTTGGTGATTTATCAATCTCACATTGCATATTGTGAGATCAGATTAAGAACTGTGACATTTGAGTCCGAACTGTAGTAAGCCCAAATGAACAAAACGGGATTCATTCTCCCGGGACGTTCGGGGACGTCTACTGTTTCTGGCGACTGCGCTGGGAATTTAGAGAACTTGACTCGAACTCTTGATATCTTGTTTTGACTACATTTATGTGTTTCTTTGCATTACATTTGCATTGGTGCTCCTAGGACACCGTGTTTGCCATCTGCTATTCCTGAACGGTTTACCGAAGGCTCGCTTTGAGAAGCATATCGTAAAGTTGACCGGTTGCGGGCTCTGCCAAAACAAGAACACAAACCCCGATTTTACCGGGGCACCCTTTTTGACCATTCGACCTAGTGCATATTCGGAATCCATAGTGACCATTCCAAACTAGGACAGGTTGCTTACCCAATTATAGGTTGTTTGAAACCGCTGCGTGCGTAGTGAAACCCTAGCTCCTGACAAAATAGGACAGGGAAACCCTGCCCCAACATAGGGGTGTTTTGCTCTCACTTGTTTGCTATGTGCGTTTAAAGTGCGCCTCTACAAGAATGCATGTATCAGTTTACAAGTCTGGGTATCAGGCCTGCGGGCATCAGTATTTGGGGAATCAGTTTTACTTAAGGGTATCGGTTTATAGGCAAAATTTGGGGCAGAATTCAGTAAACAGTACAATCATTCAGCTATGCTCAAGTCCATTCTAGTGAAATCAGGCTGAGATGCTCTCTATTTTCTCTTTTGCTAGGTAGTCTTGGAACCATAGCTTCAGAATGTTCCAATATCCCCCAGGTACTCTGGACTTGTTTTTCGGTACTGGATCAATGAACCTGGGGGATAATGTGATTATGTGATCGAGGGATGAACCACCTGTGGATGGCACTCAGTTCACTCCAGCTGTGGGGATGGCACGCACTATTTTGAGCATTTGTGAATGCTGGTTTTGCAGTTTCTGACTTGGGTGTTGGGTCAGTTCTTTGTTTTCATTTAGAGTCTATCCCGTTGTATAGAGTCAGTCTTTTCATACTGAGTCAGTTGAGTCTATCTTGTTGTATCAAGTTAGTCCTGTTTTGTTAGAGTCGGGTGATCCTGGGGGTGTTACCTCGAATGTCACTATTTTGTTTTGTGTTTGTCTCTTTGCTTTCTTTTTGAGTATGTTTCTGCTGTGGAGCCAGTTACACCAGAAGATCTGAATAAAGCAGCAGCGGCTTTCGTACTTTGTGCTTATTTCTACTTTGAGCCTGTTGTGCCAGCAAGTTTAGAATGAAATGGCAGTGCTTTTCACCTGTTTTTCTGTGCCTTGAAATCATTGCGTTGACCTAAGTTTTTCAAAACTATTTTTAACACTGCGATGAAAACAAAGAGGAAGGAATTCCTCGGGTTTTGCAAAATTTGATCAATTGGGAGAAAGAGAGGCATGCTAAGCCCTTAATGACCGAGATCATGTTTGTTAATGTGAGTACTGAGAAGGATCCTGGCTTGATCCAGATTGGTTCTGCATTGTCTTCGACGCGAGCGATTAGTCGCTTTCTTAAAAGATTTCAAAATATGTTTTGCGTGGTTCTACAAAGACCTGTGTGGAATCGCTCTTGAGATTGTGCAGCTTAGGATCGCTCTCAGCCTCGAAACTCAACCCCTTTGCTTCCAAACCTTGAACCTTAATTCAGAATGTTCAACGGTCAACCACAATGTAAGGCCCGTGTGGCCGGATCAGAAGCAGCCCATGAACTAGGGGCGAGAATATCAGATGTGATCAAAGAAAGCTTGCGAAGCTAGATCAGAAGCAGCCCTTGAACTAGGGGCAAAATGTCAGATGCGCTCGAAGAGTCAAAGATGAGTCTTTTCTTCAAACCAAGGAAGACTGGCGAGAATGCCAAATCCCAGAAGGGGGAAAGAAGAAAGTATTGCTGAAGGACAACCAAGTTCCTATCCACAACACTAGGGGCAAATTTAGTCCCCATTGGATGGACTTCTACATCATCAGTGAACAACAGCCATTCTTCTGGATTCAGATGGCTTCGAGATCTCGAACCATTCAACATGGACAAAGCTACACTTTTTACCCTTGAGAGGCTCGTTGGGCCGAAAACCCGAAAAGGCGACCCAGACAAAAGTTAGAGCAAAGAAAATAACCAACAAGAAAAAAAGAAAAGCAAAGAAAAAAAAAAGAAAAGTAAAAAAAGTAAAAAGAAAAGATGAAAAAAAAAAGAAAATGAACGAAAAGAAATGAAAAGAATTGAAAAAAAAAAAAGAAAAAAGAAAAACAGAGCTCGCAAGGTTGAAAACCCGGAAAGGGCGGCCTTGGCAAAAGTTAGAGCGTAAAAGGAGAGGTTAATACCCAAGTGTACCTTAACCCCGAACTACGTAAGGCTTGATTCCCATCTTTGGGATACGTAGGCAACTTCATTCTGAAGTCCAGCCATAAAACACTTCAAATTCGACTGTGTCCATGTGATGGTTCTGGCCATCTTTGTCTTCTCTGTATCCGAGAATTTGGTTGTAATTGTCACTGTGAGGACTGGTTGCCACGTGCTGCGGCACTATTCAGACTAGGGGCAACTTTCCGTTGCCATACAGTGTGCCGTGGGGCTATTCAAACAAGGGGCAACTTTCCGTTGCCATGCGGTATCCTTCAGACAAAGAGGCAGTTTTCCATTGTTTTGGATCTGAGGTTGTGCATCTCAAGAGTAGGTTTCGTGCTCGTCGAGCAATGGCCGTTTGCAAAAATAGTTTTTGAGAATTTTTACTGAGGTTGACTGATTTTCTCGAAAATTATTCCATTTTTCAAAACTGGACCATTTCTTGGACCCAAAAAAGAGAAAATTTTCAGTGCTCATAGCCTGACTTACATGATTTTAAATCAGAAAATTGAACAAGCATGTTAATCTAACTCTCATTTTGGTCAAAATTGTTTTAGTAGAAAGCCAAAAACAAAAAATTGGTCAAAATGATGAACTCGGGGCACAGTTGAATCAGGCTTCCTGTCTTTCCCCTGTTGTCAATGCATTTGCCAGAAAGGGCACCATACTTGCCAGAAAGGGCACCGTATTCGCTAGAAAAGGGCACCACTGAAGCTAATCGCAAAAGGGCAGAAAGTTCTCACATCCTCCAAGCAACAAGGTATTAAGCCAAGTGCGAAGCACGAACTGGAATGGCGCAAGATATTCCACTCCCTCATCTGGACAGATCTGATCGCATCCAAACTCCCCAGCAGAGCATCGTCAACCGATGTCAGCTGCAGATTTGCTACACACCCAGTTGTAGCACAGCCCCTCTGTGGAAGAAACTCACTGTTGTGAACAAGAATAAGAATCTGGTAGAATACCAGGGGCAAGAGCCCACAACTTCCTACTTATCCATCAACCACCCAGGAGAGGGATAAAAAATAAGAGATTGAAGAATAGAGAGATGTGCGCTGAGAGAAAAAGTGAGGAAAAGGGCTCTTTTCAGAAAAGCAGAGCCTGAGGGCCGAGTGATGTGAGAATCACAAATAAGAAAGGATGGGAAACAATACCCGAAGAAACTGGCTCCTCGTGCACCGAGAGGTCTCTTGCCTTTGTAACACAGCTAAGTGTTATGTCTGTGTGTTTTGTTTGTCTCGATTCTTGTTTTGAGTCATTTTGAGTGTCAATAGATGTGTTTAGGTTGTTTTACCTTGTTTTTCCTTCGTTGAGTTGTGTTTAGGTTGTTCTACCTTTGTTTTCCATTGTGGAGTCATTTTGGCTGTGGTCAATTGTAGGGTCAATACCCCGGTCAAGAACTCATCTCTCAATTTCAAAAATAAAATCGTTTTGTGCTCAGAGTGCTGTGTCATTCTCCACATTTGTGCAAAACAAGATTCTTTCTTTCATACACCGCAGGGTTTAACCCAGGTCATGTGAGAACAGTAGAACAAGGACCTATCTGAAGCTATATAGGTTCCGGACTGCAAAGCAAAAGAAAAAATGGAAATTTTGGAGCATCTTAGTGTGTTTCAACTTCGACAAATTCCGAGACTGCACTCCAAGTGCACCTTCTCAAGCCTCGCCATTTCTCTGGAGTATGAGTGTATCTCGACCCCAAGTGTAAGCCTGCTTCAAGTCAGAATGGCAGTCCAAGCAGCACCCGAGTGTAACAAGCCCCGCGAGGGACCTCGCTACGGTTCGGACTCGATTTTGTTGCGGTTCTTAATCTTGAACCAAAGAGTCCAAATCCGGCAAATCGTTTTTGAGAAAAACAGATTTTTGAAAGAAGTGCCAAACATGGATTGCTTTGCCAGATAACAGAGTCGCCACCTAAATATTTTTTAAATGGGAAATTTAGGAAACCCTAACTCGGTGCCAAAGGCCACGTGTCCGTCATCACCAAAGTTGGCTCGGGAACTTGGGTACGATTGGGGAAGGTCACATCGTGAGCACCCTTTCGTCCGTCAAAGACCGGCCTCTACTAACCATGATATCTGTTTTTGAAAACTTTATGCGTTCTTATTCCGGTTATTAGCCTAGGTTACTATGTGATGCGCACAGCATACAAGTATAGACTGAATCGCCTGAATTGGAACTAAACATCTCATGTTTGTTTGTTTGAAAATGGTTTGATGGTGCTACTACTTAAGTAGGCTAAGACGCGGATTTGCCACCCTGTGGGCTTAGAAAACAATGATTTTGCCACTATCAAGTGGGCTTAAAACAAACATTTGACGAATTGTCCCAATTCAGATAACTCAACCTCCACCCACAGGCATCCAAGGCAGTTATATCATATAAGCATATAGCCTCATGGTAAGCATGCTATCATGGCAACACTCACACGCATGCAAGGATGCTAAAGCATAAAACTCACCGAGTACTCCAAGCCAAAACAGGAAACTGATTAGAAATCATGCATGATCCTAAGTATGCTGTAATGTCTAATGCAACACATGCAAAGATGCAAACTATAGCAGTTCTACCGTCCTAAACATGGCATATGGAATGCTACAACTAACACGTATTCAATTTGGAATTGAAATACAAATGCAGTCAGATGATGCGAACCCTATGCGTGCAAAATGTATGAATGATGCAAACATGCTGTCATGCTGTATGCTAATTGAAATATGCCCTATATCTAACCATCATAAGCGAGTAAATAAAAGGGAGAAAGACGTGGGGTTGGAAGACATACATCACACTCACACACCCTTATTACAATTATGCCCTCGCGCAGAGGGTCCGAATAAATAATAATACAGTCCGAAAATGAAAGAATAATACAGTCCAAATATACAGATTTCTAAGTAATTAGTAAACAAGAAAGCGAAGAATCGGCGCAGCCGTGGCCGCCTTTGCTTCGATAAATGATGTATGTCGGTGCTTGGTGCGAAATCCACCGATGCCCCTAATTTGCCTCTCGTCGCAGATTTCTAAATGCGCCACGGACCAAACGTCGATTCTTGAATTTGCTGCAACAGAGAGCAGGAAAAGGGCATAGCAATGTATTTCACAAATATATGCATGCCTCGATCCTCGTGCCACCAATCACGCATATCGATGCATGATGGCCGAGGAGTCGAATTGCACAACTTAATATAGGATGAATGCAGATGAATGCTATAACAAAACCTAACTCCATCATGGGTAATCCGGAGTGTCGGTGACTTGGGAATTGAGACCCGTTCCTTCACTCGGAGTACAAAACGTGCCTCATTTCCCGTGCCCGGGCTAACTCTTATCCCGAACACGATGCGATATGCATGATATGCATGAAATGCAACTAAAATATATCCTAACACGCACAATGCTATGCAAATGAGATATCTCGAAATGCGTGCCCACGGGCACGCAAACCGAGGCGATAGCATAAAAACATGACATGACATGAAAAATGATGTACAATGGGACTAAAATGAGATACCTCGAAATGCGTGCCCATGGGCACGTAAACCGAAGCGGTGATGAAATGGCAAATCGGATAAGACCGAAGTGTCTCGAAATGCGTGTCCACAGGCGCGCAAACCGAGGCGATGATAAAATGGCATATCGGATAAGACCGAAGTGTCTCGAAATGCGTGCCCACAGGCACACAAACCGAGGCGATGATAAAATGACATATCGGATAAGACCGAAGTGTCTCGAAATGCGTGCCCACAGGCACGCAAACCGAGGCGATGATAAAATGGCATATGGCATGCAATGATGGGCTTACGCCAACATGAGAGAGCCTCAGCCGCACTCACATAGGCTGCCGTCGGATAAAAAGATGCACCTCAAAATGCGCGCACACGGGTACGCAAACCGAGGAATGTATGAAATGGCATTCGGAATGCAAAGATGGGCTTACGCCAACATGAGAGAGCCTCAGCCGCACTCACATAGGCTGCCATTGGGTAAAACAGAGGTGCCTCAAAGTGCGTGCCCGCGGCCACGCGAACCGAGGCAATGATATACAAGCATGAAAATGGTACAGAAATGCAATGATGGGCTTATACCAACATGAGAGAGTCTCAGCCTACTCACATAGGAAGCCAATGAATGAAAACGGAGTGCCTCGAAGTGCGTGCCCACGGGCACGCAAACCGAGACAATGCACTAAAGCATGAAATGACATGGAAAATGATATGCGAGCATTCAAACCAAATTTCAGTAGCTAAATGAAGGGGAAAACAGCCCCGAAATGATACGAAATGACAATCAATGCATGAAATCATCCCGAAATGTGATTTTAAGTACCCGAAATGGCCTACAGCTATGCTAAACATGCAAAATTGGTACATGAAAGCAAAAAAAGTAGCAAGGCAGCCCCAAAAATAGCATCTTTTCAGTACAAAACATGGCCAAATTGTGAGCATTGATATGGCAATAATGGCATGCAAAAATGGGGGAAAATAGGGGAATTACAAAGCAAGTCGTATATACAATGCTCAAACCAAAAAAAAAAAGTTCTACAACATTAAAGAGGGGCCAAAAATATGCACATTTACAATAGATGACAGCCTCGAATTCAGTGTGTAGATATACTAAATATAGCATGCAAAATTTGGGCCAAAAGAGGGCTATAAAGAGAGGTATCATAAGAAATGACCAAACAACTTAAGACCCTTAATAAAACTTGAATAATGGATCAAAACAAGACATTTTCTAAGCCTGATGAAGGTTGAAATCCGAATCTAAGCAAGCCTAACAAAGCATGCAATTTTACGGAAAATATGGAGGATTACAAAACAAGTACCAAAACCAATCGTAAAATGGCCTAAGACCCTTAACAAAGCATGAAGAATGGACCAAAATAAGGCACTCTCTAGGCCTGATGAAGGCCAAAAACAGAAGCATGATGAGCTTAAAAAAGCATGCAAAATGGGAGCGGAACAAGAATTCAAAGCAAGTGATATGTAGAGCAAGAAAACCAGGTTGAGCCATTCTTCAATGTTGAAGAGGGGCTCAAAATAAGCACAATATCAGTATGTTTCATGCTCCAACTCAGATTACAAATAGGCCAAAACAATCATGCAATTTTACGGTAAAATGGAAGAATTTCAAAGGAAGTGCATGATAGAGAAGCCAAACATGATGGAGCCCTTCTTCAATGTTTAAGAGGGGCTCAAAATAAGCCCACTCACAGTATATAGTATACTCGAAATCAGATCATTCAAAAGCTAAACAAAGCATGCAATTTATTGGCATAAAAGGTGGTATTGAAAGAAGTATATCATGGAGACACCAAATGAGGTTGAGCCCTTCTACAATGTTGTAGGGGGGCTCAAAATAAGCCTAAAAACAGTAGGGGTCGGAGCCCAAAACTGAAAGCAAATAGGGCTAAGAAATAACTCAAAATTATGCTCAAAAAAAGGAATTAGAGGCTTACCTTTGAAGACCTAACTTTGGTTGCTTCTTGGCTTCAATTTGTTGACTCTTAGCCTCTGAAGAACACTTCCTTGCTGCTGTAATGGAAGTGGGGATGGTAGAGCTTAGGGTTGATGAAGGATTGAACTAGGAAGCTTGAAACTTTTTAGGGTTTTTGAATAGGAAAATGGAGGTTTTGGAAGATGAAGTCTTAAGGTCAAAAATTCCAACCCTAGCAAAGGAGGAGGGCAGCCCTTTAAATAGGCCAAAAAGAGTGTAAAAGGGGAGGGAAAAGCACCCAAGCTTTCCCTCCCAAAATATCCCCCGGATGCCCGGGATATTTTGAAAAATATCCGGACACCGGAAAGAGTCGAAGCAGTGGCCCGGCTGTAAATTCAGGAGGTGGCCGGCCGGCCACCCCACCTGGTCGGCCAGCCACTCACCCTGGCCGGCCGGCCATGGCCCAAAAATGAAGTGCAAATTTGCTGGCCGACCACCACTCCTTGGTGTCCTCCCATGTGTGTAGAATAAGGTTCCAAGGTCGGAAATTGGCAACACTGAAGCAGGAGCCACAACATAGAGCTTGAAGGAGGGGCTCAAACATGAAATCAACAATTGCTGGCCGACCACCAACTTTTAGGGTCCTCCCAGATGTGTAGAATAAGGTTCCAAGGTCGGAAATTAGCAACACTGAAGCAGGAGCCACAACATAGAGCTTGAAGGAGAGGCTCAAAAATGAAATCAACAATTGCTGGCCGACCAGTAGTTTTTAGGGTCCTCCCATGTCCCCTGATCACAGATATGTAGCTTTGGTTGGAAGAAAATATCCCCAGGGTGTTCAACATTGGCCCTAAGTGAGCAAAACGGGCGCGGAGAAGCTTAAACCGTTATCTGGGATAATTGCTGGCCTCCCACCCCCAGTGATCTTCCCTGGTGTTGAAACAGAGGTACTGTAAAATTTGAACAAAACTAATGAGAAATGAACGCCGGGCCAAAAACCGCAATTCGGATCCCGAAAATGGGCCGCAGGTGCCGGAAGTGGTGTTCAAGAAGGAAGTGGGTATTCGCGACCCCTGTCCTCGTAATGACAAAACAGAGGTTCCCGCCAAAAATCGAGAAAATCGATGCAAAATGAATGCTCGGGCCCAAATCACGCAGCCGGTCCCGAAAACCGCAGTAAAAAGTGGCATACGGCCACGAAGTGGGCATCAGGCCCCAAGTGTTCCTCAAAATGATAAAACAGAGGTACCAGCCAAGAACCGAGAAATCGGAGATGGTTAGCGGTCCCAACCGAGGCACACGGCCCGACGGCTCAAAACCGAACCGGCTCCGAATGGCAAAATGGCCTACGGCCATGAAATGTAGCTCACGGCCACCGGAGATAGTCTACGGACCACTCTTCCTCAGAAAGAAAACAGAGAAACCGAGTCCGTTCGCAAACCGAGACAAGGCATAGAAGAGAATTCGAAGTTCGAGGCAAGGCGACGCGACTCGAGACTTCGAACGAGCACAACATGCAACATCACCGAAGCCAATCGGTGACGCCCGAAGTCTTAAGGTCGGTCAAAAATGGGGTGTCTACAGTTGCCCCTCTTTGACAGAACTCGGAAGTCAAGAAGTGACGGGAGTGAATGTCAAAGCCCAGAGACGACCCATTTTTGACAAGGCCGAAGTCTTAGACAATCATACAAGATGAACAGAGATGTGTGCCCGTAGGCGTGCCCGCAGGCACAGGGGGCAAAATGCAAAATGATAGGCACGGAGCCAGGTGATCATGCAAGTGCAGCAAGCTGTAATGAAGCAAGTATTGACAAATAGATGCAACAGTTTTAAGCAAGAATGCAAAGCAACAACTACGTTTCATGCAGTTAGGAATGCGGAGAATCATTCAATTCTCGTCGCGTCTCGCACGGAGAAGATACGATACCTGCACGATTCGTCTGGTCGCACCAGCCTCAAATGAACCGTACATACAATATCGTGCCTGCAAAAGAGGGAAATTCAACAAGAACAATATGCTAACAACATATATTCAATGTGATTCCTATGATTCTGAAAGTTTGACACACACAAGGTTTGCAAAGTGGATACGTCTGTCTGAGAAAAGATAATGCGTGACAACGCATGTTCAAGCATAGAAGTATTGTATACCAAGAAATTATGCATGACAATGCAAAACATTCATGAGAATTCAAATTATGAGCCGAATAATGCAAAACGAGCAGAAATTAGGATGCCCATTTGTTGCGCAACAACGAGCTGGGAAACGCGCATTTCGGCGACGGCAACTCGATCGCGGCCTCTGATTCACCTCCCGGAGAGGTCACAACATGTTTAAAAAGGATACACTCTGATTTTGATGAATAATGATGAGACACATGTCAGAAATTGCAGCTGAAGTTCCGGCGGAGCAATTCGGCGCCAGAAAGTGCACTTTTCTTGAACTTTTTCAGGTCCCGGGAACTCCGATTTTCCTCAAAATTTGCAGAGAGGTAGGGGAGGGGGTGGGGAGCATGGTCGGCCAGCCCACTGCCCTAGGAGAGGCCATCGGCCAGGGGGAAAAAGTAGAGGGGCCGGCCAGCCAGGTTAGGTGGCCGGCCGGCCACCTGCCCAAAGCAGGGGCATTTTGGTCATTTTGAGGATTTCTATATATAGGCACCTCCATTCACTCTGAAATCACACCCACAAGTGTGAAATTCTCTCCTCTTGCTTCCTAAGCCACTTTCTCTTTCAGATCTGCATTTTATACGCGCCCCTCGGCCTCCCACGCAAGTTGTTTTTGCGAAATCTTCCAGCGTTAAGCACTTTGAACCGATCAAATTTTGATTTCAGGGCTTCTCTTCTCATTTTCACCATTTGAGGTAATTTTGTCTCAACATTTAGAAAATTTTCCCGGGAGTTGACTTTTGTTGACTTTTCATTTCCCGAGGGTTGACTTTTGTTGACTTTTTCCAATTTTGGCTCATTTTGCTCACTTTTGCTCCTCTTTGCAGATTTGTCGACATGGCGGGTCATTTTCCTCACGGCGGAGGTTTTCCCGGCGCCAGAGATGATTTTGACATCATGACATTGCCCCCGAGGGTTCGCCCTTTTATTCCCGAGCGATATGCCCCAGCGGTACATAGGCTTCCACGAGCCGTTTTTCGTCACTTCACTGATTTCAACGATCGGGTACCAGAGGATCTCCTTCTGCGGGAGCCGGAGTAGCACCTCTCCCATGATGCAGAGGTATTTTACTTTATGTTATGTATCTTCCGTGCATTTCGTACCCTTGCCATGCTTAGACACACAGTTTAACTTATGACATAGTACTTGCATCCTGAGCATGTAACTTAGCCACTTGAATTTCACGAACACACGATACATCTCCTGATTGTGAATGTATAGTATGCATTAGTTAGAAATTGAACACACGGCTCAAACATTGATTGACCGAACACACAACCCGAAGTTGAAAATGAGCCCACAGCACATACTGACTAAGAGTAGATCACGCAGCCCCAAACTCAGGTTTTCTGAACACGCAGCCCAGATTTGAAGTGAACACACAGCCCACTGATTAAGAGTAGAACACACAGCCCTAAACTCTGACTTACTGAACACACAGCCCAGATTTGAAGTGAACGCACAGCCCACTGATTAAGAGTAGAACACACAGCCCTAAACTCGATCTTCAACACACCCAGATTTGAAGTGAACACACGTACGGATTAAGAGTAGAACACATGCCCTAAACTCGATTCATCAACACACGTTCAGATTTGAAGCGACGCACGTTAATCGATTAAGAGTAGAACACATTCCAAACTCGACTTCATCAACACACGTTCAGATTTGAAGTGAACGACAAATTAATCGATTAAGAGTAGAACACACACCCTAAACTCGATTTCAACACACAAATTTCAGATTTGAAGTGAACACACAGCCACGGATTAAGAGTAGAACACACACCTAAACTCGATTCATCAACACACAAATTCAGATTTGAAGCGAACGCACTTAATCGATTAAGAGTAGAACACACATCCCAAACTCGACTTCATCAACACACAATTTCAGATTTGAAGTGAACGACAGCCCATCGATTAAGAGTAGAACACATGTTTCTATCAATGAACACAAAATTGATTTGAAGTGAACACACGTACCACGGATTAAGAGTAGAACACATGCCCCTAAACTCGATTCATCAACACACACTCAGATTTGAAGCGAACGACAAATTTAATCGATTAAGAGTAGAACACACGCCTAAACTCGATGCATCAACACGCAGCCCAGATTTGAACTTCATTTGCACACAGCTCACTTTCACTTCATTTTGTTTGCACACAGCTTCTTCATTTCATTTGCACACAGCTTCTTCATTTCGTTTGCTGATACACGCATTCATTCTAAATGCAGGCTAGCTCTCGACAAAGGCGAGGATATGGCTCCACCGCGAGGAGTGGTATGCCGAGCTTCCTAAGCCGTCCCGACTTGGTTGACTTCGCAGATTCGCACTATTCTGCAGGGGTTATCACACCGCCTCATCAAGAGGACATTATTTGTCGCTCAAGCGAGAGATGGTGGGACACCACCAATTCTTTCCATTTCTCTGCCACCGGGGATATGACCATGACCCCACTGGACTTCGCTATGCTCACCGGCCTAGACCTAGGCGGTGGACCTATTCCCTACGACGAGGATATGGGTCAGTGGGAGGCTGCTTGGATGTATCTATTGGGGGCCCGCCCGCCTGTAGACAGAGGTACCGGGAGGGTTCGGTATACTTGGTTCTCTTCACATTTCCGGCGGCCACAGATGGAGCCTGAGTCTCCCGAGGAGGTCGAGCAGTATACCCGTGGTTTCCTCATGTTCCTCTTTGGCACCACTCTGTTCGCCGATAGAGGGAACATGGTGGGGTTGTATCTACTGAGTGCTCTGGTAGACCTATCACAGGTCGGTCAGTATGATTGGGGCGGCGCTGGCCTGGCTACCCTTTATTGTTACATGAGCGCAGTCTCTCGCACGCGGGGGGACTTGCTTGGCGGCTACTGGAGAGCTTGGGAGGTACATTCTGTCCTCTTGATTTACATTTTTGCTCTTCATTACTTGTTCACTGCACACATGGCGCACTTTGCATTTTGTATTCTGCCTTTGGCACTTTGTACTCACATTCCGCGCTGCTTTTCTCACTATGGGTATATGCATATTTCCCCACATTGGCTCCGGAGATGGAGGTGGCAGGACCTCCTATGACTCCGTTTTCATTGATGTTTGAGGGCGAGCACCTATCGAGGCCTCGAGAGACTCTCTTCTCTCTGCGACAGTATTTTGACACTGTTCGGGCGACAGAGGTATTTCAGAACTCTCAGTTCTTTTCATTTTCATCTTTGATCCGCTTTGCATATCCTTGATTTCTGATTGATTTGTATACTGGTTATCTACAGATCACCTGGCGCTGGGCGATCGCTTCGATGATCTCGAAAATCAATACCCCGGGGGGTCGACTAGTTCCAGATAGGTTCCTCGCCGAGGGACGGTTGGCGAGCTCGTTCTCGGGAACGCTTTGTTGTTTTGGGGGTATGATTCTCAACCCTCTCTTGTGCCTCCACCCACTATGCGATCGCCGACAAAGCTATCTCACGAGGAGGTCATTAGGGACATGCAGGCGGCGATGCTTTATTACATCTTATTGAGGGAACTACGCCACCTATCGCCGCATATATCCGATGCCCCCTTGACGAGAGTGCGGTTCCACCATCGAGGCCTACCGTGCACCATCTTCGAAGTCGTGTCTGCGGCCGCAGACATCCCTCTTCTAGCGTGGTGGTGCATCTAGAGGTAGAGGCGCTCGATTCCTCCTATCCTCCGACTCGATCACCCTGGATGGCCAGATATGCCGACTGAGTTGACGAGTTGGCAGTATGGGACTACTTCTCTGATCCCGATCCCGATGGAGCCTCCGATGCCTGGTCACAGATATGTCAGTGATCCTGACTCACCACCGATATGTTCCACCATTTTTCATTCATCACACAGACATTTTGGCAGTTGCTTATTTATTGATGAGTTGAGCTTGTGTCTGCAGCCACCTCGGGATTACATAGACCAGATGCTCGGGGTGGTGGCCTCGCTTGAGGGGATGGTCCTGCGTAGAGAGGCACAGATGTCCATCATGGGCTTCCAGGTATCCTTTCATCTCTCTTTCATTCATCAGATTTCTGCTAATGCTCTGGCTTTAAACATTTTGCTGTATTGATAGACTGTGTAGAACACATTTGGCATACACCCTACTCACATACTGTACTTGCACCTGCTTTTTATGTTTGAACTGATGTATTGCACTTTTTATTTTCAGATGCCTCCCGTATATGCTTCGACACGAGGCGGGCCACCCAGGTCTTCTCAGAGAGGTCGAGGTGTTAGACCTGCTCGAGGTACTGGGCCTCGAGGAGCTGGGCCATCCATGCCTTACCGAGGAGCTCGAGGAGCTGGGTCGTCTCGCAGACGCAGGGCACCCATTGTCGAGGATGAGGAGGAGGAGGTCGCAGACCGTGTGTCAGGGGCATCTCCTGGGGAGGGAGGCTCCGGTCTTGGTTCCGGGAGCGGAGACGAGCCCGAGGGGGATCCGGAGGATGACAGCTCTGATCCGGATGGTGACGATGATGCAGAGATTATCCCACAGAAGAGGATGAGAGGACCTCCTCATTCCCGTTCCCGAGGATATTGATGTTATTTCTTGCTTTATTTTACTTTTTAGCTAGTAGTTTGTAGCACTTTGCACGTTGTTAGGCAGTTTTATTTTCTGTAAAACTTGTACCTTTAATTGTTGTAAAATATGATGGAATGAAACAGCTTTTGAAAAGATGTTGTATTTGAAATTCTCAGCATTGCATCGCATCATTTTGCACAAAAATGGAATCGAATGAAAATGTGCCTCATGTATTTACCGGGTCAGGTAATGAACCGACGCAACAAATCAAAACAAACCGACTCACTAAGAAATAACAGAATCTTAGCCAGTTTACAACTCGATAAGCAAAGTACAATATTGTTAACGACTCAATAAACCAGACTTAACAAAATTATGTAACCAAAGGGTAACAACTCAAAACAAAGAATGCGACAGCTCGACAAACTTACAACTCGATAATCAAAACAGCAACTCGATAAGCAAAACACAACAAAATGTATTTCAGACAGACGATCTGGATAATGGAACGCATCCAAAACTGATAGAAATAAAGGCCTTCGACATTCCCGATGCATAGAAATGCTTCAAACTTCCTTCCGGAGGGCGAAACAGGACCAAAACATGGCCAAAAACATTTTGTAGCTAGAGAACAGAGGGTGGCTGGCCTACTAGAATAGGTGGCCGGCCGGCCACCCCTCCCATGACCTCCAGAAATTTGACAAGTGTCCCTTGAATAGTGTTTTACCCCTCTATAAAAGCCCCAGCCTTGGAGCTTGTTCATTTCATCACCATCTCTCACAAAAATGGAGGCGTTTCTTGTGGAGAATCTCACATCTTGGATTTCTTCTTTGGATGGCTCGGAAAAGTTGGATTTCCGGGGTTTTGGCTTGAATGCACTATTCACGCTGGGCCGGACTCCGCTACATTTTCCTTTCCTCTGTGCTGCGGCGAGGTTTTGGAACCCGGTGACGCATGTCTTTAGCTTTGGCGGGCAAGAGGTATGTCCTACTTTTGAAGATTTTCAAGTCTTGATGGAGTCCGAGCGAGGCGAGGAAATCTTGCCCCAGCTCAATTTCGACTATGCCCAGACCTTGGGACGGATATGCGGACTTAACGCGCATGATGCCAGGTCTCTGATTGGTGATGGCATGTTGGATATCCCGAGCCTGATTTACCGATTCTCTGATGCCGGTGACCGCAGCAACCACTATTGGCAAGGCTTCCGCAAGACGCCTCCGCCAGCCTACTATCTCATTTTCTGTTTGCCTCGGACTCCGGAGGATCCAGCGTCCGTTTGATTGAAGTCGCTCAAGGTTTGAAAGAGGGAAAGAGCTGTATTGCCATGGCTCTGGCCGAGACATTGATGGGCTTGGATGCTTTCTACCGCCGGGAGACAACCAGGTTTGCGGGGAGTCCATTACTGCTGCAGGTAATGTTTCCCACCCAAGCTCACATGTATATTTACTCACATCACTCGGCCCTCGGGCTCGGTTTTTCTCACAAAACCCTTATCTTACTTTTTTCTCATCGCACATCTCTCTATTCTTTATTCTCTCGTTTTTCATCCCTCCCCAGATATGGTTGATGGATAAATTGCAAGTTGTGGACTCTTGTCCTGCCTACTCAGCCCGTGGCTACTTCTTTCGACAACGCCTAGTCAATGCCCTTGATGAGAACTGGTGGTTTGAATGGATGTGCAATTTGTCAGCCGAACGCATTGCTTGGCGCTGTCCTTGGCTCAATCTCCCGGCAATGAGCTATAGCATGTCCCGGCAGGTCGGGATTCGACTGATTGGCCTGACTCATTGTGTGTTCTATTTCCCATTCCGCATTCTGCGCCAGTTCGGCCACGATCAGACTTGCCCACCGGAGAGGATAGAGTATCCGGCTACATTTCTAGTTCGGCGCCTGGTGGCTCGACAGCAAGATGGAGAGTTAGAGAGCTTCTGGCCCCCGCCCCTACCTTCAGTTGCACTTTGTCTGATGAATGCTGGGATTGGCTCAATGAAGAAGCACAAGATGGGCCTAGGTCGGCATCAGAGGCTTCAACTAGCTCTGGAAGGGGGCGCAGGGACACCTGACTTGACTGTGCCCCAGGTTTATTGCTTTATTAGTACTTTCAAATTTTCTTTATGAGTGTAATAAAAAGCAACTTCAATTGTATGCAAGAGCAAAAGAACTCTGTTTTGAAATCAATGAAATTGAAGGTTGTGGTACTGAAAATTCTCCACTTTTGGTCCAAAAATGGTCTTAGTCGTGAAAAGATTACTTTGAACAAAGTCGACTTTTATTAAAACTTTTCAAAACCATTTTCGATATGGATCAGAACTGGACACACCTGAGATCTGTCACTGAAATGCACAACCCCGAATCCTAGCAACTGGAAAGTTGCCCCTAGTCTGAATGGTGCCGCGGCGACACTTCATGGCAACAGAAAGTTGCCCCTAGTCTGAATAGCACTGTACCGGAGATCACGATAAATGCTGATGAATAGAGATGACTGAGATGATCAAAATGGACAAAGTTGATCGGGGAAAAGATTGTGACTGAACTTCAAGATGAAGCTGCCTACGTATCCCAAAGATGGGAATCAAGTCTTACGTAGTTCAGGCTTAGGTTCGCTCGGGTGTTTTTGCTCTCCTTTTGCGCTCTAACTTTTGCCAAGGCCGCCCTTTGCGGGTTTTCAACCTTGCGAGCTCAGTTTTTATAATTTCAAATTTTCTATGCTCTGACTTTTGCCTAGGTCGCCCTTTCGGGTTTTCGGCCTAGCGAGCCTCTCAAGGGTAGTATTTCTTCAACTTGTCCATATTGATCGGTTGGGAAAATTCTAAGCCATCTAGATCCATCAGAACCACAGCTCCACCTGACCAGATTGACTTGATAATGTAGGGACCAGTCCAATTGGGTCTGAACTTGCCCCTTGGGTCGTGGATGGGAGCTCGGTTGTCCTTGAGTATCAAATCTCCTTCTTTCAAATTCCTGGACTTAACCTTCTTGTTAAAAGCCCGGGCGATTCTGCGTTGATAACCTTGAACGTGGTACAGTGCTTTCAACCTTCTCTCGTCGAAAAGCATGAGTTCCTCAAATCTGCTGCTAATCTGCTTGGCTATCCGCACTCGGCCAATACTCGTAACGACGGGACCTCAATCTCAATAGGCAGAACAGCCTCCATCCCATAGACTAATGAGTACGGAGTTGCCCCAGTAGAAGTTCTGATCGAAGTCCTGTAGCCCCACAGAGCGAAAGGCAGCTTATCTGGCCAATCCCGATAGGTTTCCACCATCTTCTGTAGTATGCGCTTGATATTCTTGTTGGCGGCCTCAACTGCTCCGTTGGTTTGCGGCCGATAAGTAGACGACTTATGAAAAGCCACATTGTATTTCTCCAACAAGTCAATCACCTCTTTCTTGAAGTGGGAACCATTGTCTGAAACTATTTCATTTGGGACTCCGTAGCGACAGATGATGTTGTTTCTGATGAATTTTGCAACGTGTGAAGCTTTCAACACTGCATAAGATTGGGCCTCAACCCACTTTGTGAAATAATCTATCGCTACCAAGATGAACTCATGCCCATTCGACCCTTTTGGCGTGACAGCCCCGATCACATCAATTCCCCAGACAGAAAACGGCCATGGCGAAGTCATGTTGTACAGCTTTGACGGCGGAATGTTCATGCGATTTGCATGAATTTGACACTTGTGGCATCGCCGGACGAAACCAATACAATCCTCTTCCATGGTGGACCAGTAATAGCCTTGCCTAAGGATCTTCCGAGCCAACATCACCCCGTTCATGTGTGCACCACATTCACCCCCGTGGATGGCTTCCATCAGACGCTTGGACTCTTCAGCATCAACGCATAGTTTATGCATTCCCAGATGACCCCTTCTATACAGTTTACCCCCGCAGATGATGAACTGAACGGCCAACCTTCTTATTGCCCTTTTGTCTTTGGCATTTACCCCTGGCGGGTACGTTTCTGTCTCCAAGAAGTTCCAAATATCGTAATACCAGGGGTGTTCGTCCTGAACTTCATCTATGGCTGCAATCGACTCATAGGCAGGTGCAAATTTCTGGTCAATAATGACTGGACGCATTCGGACTCCACGCGGGATGTCTATCATGGATGATAGAGTTGCTAAAGCGTCTGCAAACTTGTTGTTCTCTCTTAGTCGATGAGTAAAACTTAGCTTTTCAAACCGAGGAATCAGCAAATCCAAGGTTCGGTGATACATCATCATATTTTCCTCTTTTACTTTCCAGTCTCCTTTAGCTTAAGACACAACAAGGTTTGAATCCCCAATGACATCCAGCCGTCTTGCCCCTAGTTCTAGGGCCGCTTCCAAACCAGCAATGCACGCTTCGTATTCTGCTTCGTTGTTTGAGACTTTGAATCAGAGTTTGAAGGCTAGAGGGATACGGGAATTGTCGGGTGCTATCAGCAACACTCCTATCCCATACCCGTGTTGATTTGACGCTCCGTCAAAGTACATCGTCCAAATTTCCTCATCGATATGCAGAATTGATTCATCTGGGAATAGGTACTCAACTGCCTCATCCCCCTCAACCGGATGGTCAGCAAGGAACTCTGCCACTGCTCTTCCTTTTATTGACTTGCGCGTCACATATGTGAGATCAAATTCGGAAAGTAACAGCAACCAACGAGCTAGCCTACCCGTGGCGGTTTCTCGAAAAGATATTTGATGGGATCAAGTCGCGAAACCAACATTACAGAGTGAGCTAACAGTAGTCATAGCCTTCTGGTAGCCCATACAGAGCTAAGCAAGCCTTTTCTAGCGGCGTATACCGGGTCTCATATTCCAGCATCTTCTTGCTCAAATAATAGATGGCTCTTTCCACCCTATCTTCTGACTCTTGTGCAAGCATGCAGCCCATCGTGGTCTCGATTCTTGATAGATACAAAATCAACGGTTTCCTGGTTCTTTGGTGATAAACGGGTGGGTTCAGAGATATTCTTTAACTGCTCAAATGCGGCTTGACATCGGCCGTCCCATCGAACTTCTTTCCTTTCTTCAGAGGCCAAAAAGTGGTTCACAAGTCAAGGTTAGTTTAGAAATAAACCGTCTTATGAATTGCACCTTACCCAAAGCCTCGCACCTCCTTTTCGATCCTCGGTGGTGGCATTTCTAAGATGGCCTTGATTTTGGAAGGTCGACCTCGATGCCTTTGTGTAATCGAAACTTGACATTTTCCCGTAACACCAAATGTACATTTCGAGGGTTTAGCCGCAACTGCATTCCTCGATCCTTTGGAAAAACTTATGCAAGGCGGTGTAGTGGCCCTCTCTTTCCTTGGACTTGACAATCATGTCGCCCACATACACCTCAACCTCTTTGTGGATCATATCATGCAAGATTGTGGTCGCCCGTTGATAAGTAGCCCAGATTCTTCAACCCAAACGGCATTACCCGGTAGCGATATGTTCCCCGGGTGGTGAATGCGATCTTTTCTCTATCTTGGCGCCATCACTATCGGTTGTACCGAGAAGCCATCCATGAATGAGAGCAATGCATGCCCCTTTGTGAAGTCCACTAACTCATCGATGTGCGGTAGGGAAAGTCGCCGGACTAGCTCGCTCAAATCCTCAAGTCTACACACACGGATTCTCGCCATCTTTCTTGACCGGAACAATATTGGCCAACCAAGTCGGATATTCAGATACCAGCAGGAAGCCTGCGTCAATTTGCTTGGTGACCTCTTCCTTAATCTTAAGAGCCCAATCCGGGCGGATCCTTCTGAGCTTCTGCTTGATAGGTCGGGCCTCGGGGTCAAGGGGGATCCGATGCTGTACAATCTCAGGATCGATTCCAGGCATGTCTTCGTAGGACCACGCGAAAACATCTTTGAAATCTTTTAATAAAGCGACTAAGCGCTCGCGTTCCTCCGAAGACAACGTGGACCCGATCTGGACCAACCGCGGGTCCTTCTCAGTACCAATGTTCACAGAAATGATTTCATCCATTAATGGCTTAACAAATCTCTCTTGCTCTTGCTCAATTAAACGTTGTAAAATCGGAGGAACTTCGTCCTCGTCGTTTTGATCAAAATTTTGAAAGTCTGAATTAATGCAATAAACTAGGGGCACAGAAAAGTACTCAGAAACCACAGGCATTCCATTCTCATTAGGCACATCCAAATCGTCCAATTCATCGGTTACAACAGACTCAAATGAAAAGGAAAAAGACGACCTGGACAGATCGGCATCGGGTTAACATCCCCAGAGTGCAGACTCAAACTCGGTCAGTGGAACTGATTCACTCACTAGACTCGGTGGAATCGATTAGGCTCACTACTGACCCGAATCGCTGGACAAAAATCCTCCTCGTCTTGCCAAGTGAGAGAGGTGCGATTGATGCATCCAAGATAGGCTGGCTGGTCGGCTTTCATCCCCAATCATGGACACCACGGTTATCCCCAAGCACTCTTGGTCGATCGGAGGAGCAGAGAGGAGACATGCCAGTGTTACCCCCCATTCAAGTTCTGTGCCCTCAGGCTCCATTGCCTTATGCTGCTCAGCCTCAGTTGTTGGGTGCATGCGCTCTGTGCAACGCTATCCGGATAGTTGCGGTCAAGAAGATTTGAAACCGCACGCGCTTCCTCTCGCGTTGAACCATGGCTCGAAGCCGCAAAATGGAAAATCTTCCTCTCGGACAAAGCGTCCGTTCGGTACCCAGATGGGCTCAGTGGATTAAGTCGAAGGCTTCCCGGCTTGCTCACAGCTCTGCCGGCCATTTCCTTTCCTTTCCTCGCCCAGTCCTCTTTGGTGGGCAGATAGCCCAGCCCAAAGGTATGCGGGTTATGTGGCACTTCGGCCAATGCGGTAACTCATTTCCTGCCGCTTCTTCCCAATCCCATCCCGGGAATATGTCGTAGCTTGTTCATGAGGTAGACGGATTGAGCACTGACGTACACACCTTCATTCACAGCCATAATATTCTGCACTACCCGGGCCTCTGCCAAAGTGAACCCCGACAAAAACACATCCTCCGTGCCGTGCTCGATTTCCAAAACTGGTGTAGATACTTCTGGCGGCGGATGGATGGATGAATTTCCGAACACAATAGCTACCCCCTTCCCGTGAGGGTATTTCAGCATCTGGTGTAGAGTGGAAGAGACTGCCTTTACTTGGTGCAGCCACGGCCGCCCCAAGAGCAAGTTGAAGGTTGCGGGAACGTCCAAGACATGAAATTCAATGTTGTGTTGTCCTGGACCAACCTGAGTCAGAACTTTGACAGTCCCCATCACTTCCCGACTGGTATTATCGTATGCTTTGATCACTTGAGTGGTTGGCACAAAGTCTGCGGGTTTCAACCCGATCGCATATGCCGTTCTGACTGGGCAGACATTAATAGCAGATCCAGTATCAACTAATACCACCGGTATCCATTTGTCCCTGCATTCTACAGAGATGTAGAGAGGTTTGTTATGATTCGCGCCTCGGTGCAATTCATATCTGAGAAGGTTAATGCCGGAACCCCTCCGGAAAGACCAGCCGACCCACTTGCTGGCGTAGTTTCGATAGAAAGTTTGGCTTTGTCCATAGCAGAGAGGATAGCCTGCCTATGCACCCTTGAAGCCATAAGCAGTCCCCAGATGGAGATGTCCGCTTGTATTTTCTTTAACTGCTTCAATACAGCCTCTTCTTCAACTTGCTTCTCCCTCTGCTTCTCCGCCTCTTTATCTTTCCCTGATGCCTCGAGTTGATCAAGGTGTGGGGGCTTGAAATACCGCCCACTTCTAGTCATATGATCTACTTCTTCGAGGTACCAGGTGCTGTCTGGTTGGCCAACCGCCCAATCTTCGTCTGTGTGGGCGAGATACAAGTCGTCATCTTCCCACCACATTCCATTAGCATCTAGCAGGCACCTGTCTGCTTCCGGCTTGTTTGCGCCCTCAGCATTTTCCTCCCTCATGCTCACAGCATGTTCAGTTTTTGTGCTCACAGCATTCTCAACCTCCTCATAGTTCTTTGCTTTTCGGATCCTCTCAGAATTCCATTTCTTTTCTTGCTCTTCCAGCGTTAACTGTTTGGTTTTCAAAATGTCTTGTTCCCGAGCGAAATTCTTCGTACCGGCGCTCTCCGGCAATTCAATCTGACCCTCGGCCTTTCCGGCCACAAATGGTACAATATCTGGTTGGTCATCCAACCACCCGACGACTTCTGCTGACTCCTCGTATTCGAACCAGTTAACTGATGCGTCCCCTGATTCTTGGTCATTGAAAAATTGGAGGTTGGCGAAGTCCTCTTCCATCGTTGTCAGATCATTCCCCGCTGATTCAAGTTTGTCCCCCCGGATCATACACAATTCAGCCTCTTCCGGTGACTCCACACTCAGCTTAGGCTGGCTCATTGACAAGATATATCCACTCGGATCATAAGCAATGCCAGCTAAATTCTCAGACTGCTCCACCCCAGACTCAACAGTTTTGCTCTCCCAGGAAGCCTGCCCCGTTCCATCTTCGGTGGTCACCACCTTTGGTTCAGGTTGGGTCGTGGAGGTGTCCATCATGCACAAGTCAGTGCTATCAGGAAGGATCACCTTTGGCTTGGGTAGGTGGGAGGGAGTAATGTAGATACTAGGGTCGTAAGACACGTCCCCAGTTTGGATGAGATTGATTCTTTTGGGTGGATCTTGGTTATGTGCTGGGAGTGGGTTGGTTGTAACGTTGGGTCGCTCGGGAGGTAGAATGATGTTTTTGTCAATGAGATCTTGAACCTCATGACGCAGCCTGAAACATTGGTCGGTATCATGACCATGCTGCTGGTGGTATTTGCAATATTTGGCTGGGTTATGGAAAGGGGGGAGTGGATTTGGAGGGGGCCTCGGTTCCAAGGGTTTCAGATGCCCTTTTCTGACTAGAACCCCGAGGACTTTGGTCAAAGGCATATGTAGTGGAGAGAAGGTTCGTTGACCCCTGGATTGGTATCTCGAAGCTTGGTTACTGCTCCCAGATGCATCAGAAAAAGGTGTGGCCGCTGCGGGCCTTGGTTGGGAAGGGGGATTGGTGGTGACCATTCCGACCTCTGAAGTTCTTGCATTGGTAGAGCCACTCGGGCCCGCATTGTTGTTACGGTTGAATGTTCTTCGGGGCTGCTCCCGATCTTGGTCAATCAACCCTTGCTTCATAGCATCCTCAATTTGCACCCCTATATCATGTAAATCTGCGAAGGTGGGGAAGGGAACTACAATCATTTTCTGCATAAGCCTTGGTTGGAGATTGCGCACAATCATCCGGATTTGATCTTTATCAGTTGGCCTCAAGGTCATCATCGATGCCTTGGCTCTCCACCGAGTAACAAAATCAGAGAAGGACTCTTTCTGTTCCTGCCTTGTTGTCTCGAGATCACGTGTTGTAATCTCGATCTGAGTATTATATGAATATTGCGCAACGAAGGCTTCAGCCATCTCATCCCAGTTCCTCTTGACATCATTATCCAACTTTGCATACCAGTTGGCGGCCACTCCTGACAAGGTTCGGCCGAAAAGCAAGAGCTTCTGCAGTCTGGTCAGGCCCATTGGCCTCAAGATGTCTGAAAACAGCCGTAGATGAACCATGGGGTCCCCGGATCCATCAAAGCGATCGATCTGGGGCATCTTAAATCTGTCCGGCAAAGTCACGGCCACGTCAGTATAGCCGTCCTCAATATCTGGGATGGCCTTCACCCCCTGTGATTTCTTGAAGAGCTTTTCCAACTTGCTCAATTTCAGAGCTGTCTGGTCTACCTCGAACTCAAATGGAGAGTCCGGGTGATTGGGTGTAATATTTTTGGGCGATTCTTGAAGCGGGCGGAGCCACATTGGAAGACCGTGTCCTCTTGGGTGTTTTGGAAGTTTGGCGAGGCGTTACGTGGATTTGGGAGGGTGTTCGGTGTTCCGGTATTACGAGGATTTGGAGGCGTTCGCCAGCAGTATCTGCTTTCGAGTAATGAGGCCCCGGGTGGAGGAGAACTGGTCGCCCCTAGTGGAGGAGGACTGGTGTGAAGCGGTCTGGCGTTCTCATTGTTATGTCGGTGATCGGCATCGGCTGGGCCATGATGACTTCTTTGTTTAGAAAATTCCGCCTGGCGGATAGCATCATCTTGCATTTGCTTCATGCTTTCATTCATCTGGCGCATCATGGCCTCCATTGTTGGATTCTGTTGTTCCATCGGAATAACCGGCAAGTGTATATCTATAGCAGAAACAGGAATCTCAACCCGACTGTCTGACACTGGAGTAGACTGCTGTTCCGGTGATCCGTGCTCTGACACACTGTGCCTTCTTGGCCTTCTTCTGGTGACTGGGGGTAAAGAGTAGAACACTGGATGTCCGTCAACTAGATCCTCGGATCGGTTGAGTCGGCGACCTCGTGTCCAAAGTGCTTGGGGAGTATCGACTGGTTCGGAAGCAATTGTGCTACAAACTGCCCTACCAAAAAGATAATAAAGCAAAAAGGAAATAAATGACCAGAAAAACGGGCAGCATAACAGCTTAATTTAAATACACACAACACACAGTCGGGCATACAACACGCAGTTGGATAAGCTGGAAATACACTATCCTCAACCATCGTCATCGCTCTCAGATTCACTTGTTCCCAAAATCAATCGGATATCCGCATGAACAACCGATTCTCGAATCTTGAATAATGCCCGCAGGCCTGATGCCCAAACTCAACTGATACATGCATTCCCTGTAGAGACGCACTCTAGCAAGCACATAGCAGATAAATGAGAGCCAAAACACCTCTATGTTGGGGTAGGGTTTCCCTGTCCTATTTCGTCAGGAACTAGAGTTTCACTACGCACGCAGCGGCTTCAAACAACCTATAAACGGGTACGCAACCTGTCCTAGTTTGGGATGGTCACTATGGATCCGAATATGCACTAGGTCGAATGGTCAAAGAGGGTGCCCCGGTAAAACCGGGGTTTGTGTTCCCATGCTGTAAGAGCCCAGAGCCGATCAGCCTTACGAACATGACTTGACAAGACAAGCCTCTGGCAAATCGTTCGGGAATGGCACATGGCAAACACGGTGTCCTAGGCGCACCAATGCAAATGCAATGCAAAGAAACACAAAAATGTAGTCAAAACCAGATATCACGAGTTCGAGTCAAGTTCTCTAAGTCCCCAGCGGAGTCGCCAGAAACTGTAACAAGCCCCGCGAGGGACCTCGCTACAGTTCGGACTCGATTTTGTTGCGGTTCTTAATCTTGAACCAAAGAGTCCAAATCCGGCAAATCGTTTTTGAGAAAAACAGATTTTTGAAAGAAGTGCCAAACATGGACTGCTTTGCGGATATGAGTCGCCACCTAAATATTTTTTAAATGGGAAATTTAGGAAACCCTAACTCGGTGCCAAAGGCCACGTGTCCGTCATCACCAAAGTTGGCTCGGGAACTTGGGTACGATTGGGGAAGGTCACATCGTGAGCACCCCCGCTCGTCCGGTCAAAGACCGGCCTCTACTAACCATGATATCTGTTTTTGAAAACTTTGTGCGTTCTTATTCCGGTTATTAGCCTAGGTTACTATGTGATGCGCACAGCATACAAGTATAGACTGAATCGCCTGAATTGGAACTAAACATCTCATGTTTGTTTGTTTGAAAATGGTTTGATGGTGCTACTCGCAAGTAGGCTAAGACGCGGATTTGCCACCCTCGGGTGGGCTTAGAAAACAATGATTTTGCCACTATCAAGTGGGCTTAAAACAAACATTTGACGAATTGTCCCAATTCAGATAACTCAACCTCCACCCACAGGCATCCAAGGCAGTTATATCATATAAGCATATAGCCTCATGGTAAGCATGCTATCATGGCAACACTCACACGCATGCAAGGATGCTAAAGCATAAAACTCACCGAGTACTCCAAGCCAAAACAGGAAACTGATTAGAAATCATGCATGATCCTAAGTATGCTGTAATGTCTAATGCAACACATGCAAAGATGCAAACTATAGCAGGCTCGGCTGTCCTAAACATGGCATATGGAATGCTACAACTAACACGTATTCAATTTGGAATTGAAATACAAATGCAGTTCGTATGATGCGCCGAACCCGGTGCGTGCAAAACAGATGAATGATGCAAACATGCTGTCATACTGTATGCTAATTGAAATATGCCCTATATCTAACCATCATAAGCGAGTAAATAAAAGGGAGAAAGACGTGGGGTTGGAAGACATACATCACACTCACACACCCTTATTACAATTATGCCCTCGTGCAGAGGGTCCGAATAAATAATAATACAGTCCGAAAATGAAAGAATAATACAGTCCAAATATACTGATTTCTAAGTAATTAGTAAACAAGAAAGCAAGAACCGCGCCCCAGCTGGGGTCGCCTTGTACGATAAATGATGTATGTTATGCTTTGCGAAATCCTTTCGATGCCCCAATTTGCCTCTGTCATGATTATTTCTAAATCTGCGCCACGACCAAACGTTGCTGATTCTTGAATTTGCTGCAACAGAGAGCAGGAAAAGGGCATAGCAATGTATTTCACAAATATATGCATGCCTCGATCCTCGTGCCACCAATCACGCATATCGATGCATGATGGCCGAGGAGTCGAATTGCACAACTTAATATAGGATGAATGCAGATGAATGCTATAACAAAACCTAACTCCATCATGGGTAATCCGGAGTGTCGGTGACTTGGAAATTGAGACCCGTTCCGTCACTCGGAGTACGAAACGTGCCTCATTTCCCGTGCCCGGGCTAACTCTTATCCCGAACACGATGCGATATGCATGATATGCATGAAATGCAACTAAAATATATCCTAACACGCACAATGCTATGCAAATGAGATATCTCGAAATGCGTGCCCACGGGCACGCAAACCGAGGCGATAGCATAAAAACATGACATGACATGAAAAATGATGTACAATGGGACTAAAATGAGATACCTCGAAATGCGTGCCCACGGGCACGCAAACCGAAGCGGTGATGAAATGGCAAATCGGATAAGACCGAAGTGTCTCGAAATGCGTGTCCACAGGCGCGCAAACCGAGGCGATGATAAAATGGCATATCGGATAAGACCGAAGTGTCTCGAAATGCGTGCCCACAGGCACGCAAACCGAGGCGATGATAAAATGACATATCGGATAAGACCGGCACCAAAATGCGTGTCTAAATCGTGCACGCAAACCGAGGCGATGATAAAATGGCATATGGCATGCAATGATGGGCTTACGCCAACATGAGAGAGCCTCAGCCGCACTCACATAGGCTGCTGTCGGATAAAAAGATGCACCTCGAAATGCGCGCTGCAGACGCAAACCGAGGAATGTATGAAATGGCATTCGGAATGCAAAGATGGGCTTACGCCAACATGAGAGAGCCTCAGCCGCACTCACATAGGCTGCCATTGGGTAAAACAGAGGTGCCTCAAAGTGCGTGCCCGCGGCCACGCGAACCGAGGCAATGATATACAAGCATGAAAATGGTACAGAAATGCAATGATGGGCTTATACCAACATGAGAGAGTCTCAGCCTACTCACATAGGAAGCCAATGAATGAAAACGGAGTGCCTCGAAGTCGTGCTTAGCACGCAAACCGAGACAATGCACTAAACGATGAAATGACATGGAAAATGATATGCGAGCATTCAAACCAAATTTCAGTAGCTAAATGAAGGGAAAACAGCCCGAAATGATACTTAAATGACAATCAATGCATGAAATCATCCGAAATGTGATTTTAAGTACCCGAAATGGCCTACAGCTATGCTAAACATGCAAAATTGGTACATGAAAGCAAAAAAAGTAGCAAGGCAGCCCCAAAAATAGCATCTTTTCAGTACAAAACATGGCCAAATTGTGAGCATTGATATGGCAATAATGGCATGCAAAAATGGGGGAAAATAGGGGAATTACAAAGCAAGTCGTATATACAATGCTCAAACCAAAAAAAAAAAGTTCTACAACATTAAAGAGGGGCCAAAAATATGCACATTTACAATAGATGACAGCCTCGAATTCAGTGTGTAGATATACTAAATATAGCATGCAAAATTTGGGCCAAAAGAGGGCTATAAAGAGAGGTATCATAAGAAATGACCAAACAACTTAAGACCCTTAATAAAACTTGAATAATGGACCAAAACAAGACATTTTCTAAGCCTGATGAAGGTTGAAATCCGAATCTAAGCAAGCCTAACAAAGCATGCAATTTTACGGAAAATATGGAGGATTACAAAACAAGTACCAAAACCAATCGTAAAATGGCCTAAGACCCTTAACAAAGCATGAAGAATGGACCAAAATAAGGCACTCTCTAGGCCTGATGAAGGCCAAAAACAGAAGCATGATGAGCTTAAAAAAGCATGCAAAATGGGAGTGGAACAAGAATTCAAAGCAAGTGATATGTAGAGCAAGAAAACCAGGTTGAGCCCTTCTTCAATGTTGAAGAGGGGCTCAAAATAAGCACAATATCAGTATGTTTCATGCTCCAACTCAGATTACAAATAGGCCAAAACAATCATGCAATTTTACGGTAAAATGGAAGAATTTCAAAGGAAGTGCATGATAGAGAAGCCAAACATGATGGAGCCCTTCTTCAATGTTTAAGAGGGGCTCAAAATAAGCCCACTCACAGTATATAGTATACTCGAAATCAGATCATTCAAAAGCTAAACAAAGCATGCAATTTATTGGCATAAAAGGTGGTATTGAAAGAAGTATATCATGGAGACACCAAATGAGGTTGAGCCCTTCTACAATGTTGTAGGGGGGCTCAAAATAAGCCTGAAAACAGTAGGGGTCGGAGCCCAAAACTGAAAGAAAATAGGGCTAAGAAATAACTCAAAATTATGCTCAAAAAAGGGAATTAGAGGCTTACCTTTGAAGACCTAACTTTGGTTGCTTCTTGGCTTCAATTTGTTGACTCTTAGCCTCTGAAGAACACTTCCTTGCTGCTGTAATGGAAGTGGGGATGGTAGAGCTTAGGGTTGATGAAGGATTGAACTAGGAAGCTTGAAACTTTTTAGGGTTTTTGAATAGGAAAATGGAGGTTTTGGAAGATGAAGTCTTAAGGTCAAAAATTCCAACCCTAGCAAAGGAGGAGGGCAGCCCTTTAAATAGGCCAAAAAGAGTGTAAAAGGGGAGGGAAAAGCACCCAAGCTTTCCCTCCCAAAATATCCCCCGGATGCCCGGGATATTTTGAAAAATATCCGGACAGCTGGAAAGAAATTTGAAAGCGAGTGGCGGCCAGTAAATTCGAGGTGGCCGATCCGGCCACCCCTGTCGGCCACCACTCACCTGGCCGGCCATGGCCCAAAATGAAGTGCAAATTTGCTGGCCGACCACCACTCCTTGGTGTCCTCCCATGTGTGTAGAATAAGGTTCCAAGGTCGGAAATTGGCAACACTGAAGCAGGAGCCACAACATAGAGCTTGAAGGAGGGGCTCAAACATGAAATCAACAATTGCTGGCCGACCACCAACTTTTAGGGTCCTCCCAGATGTGTAGAATAAGGTTCCAAGGTCGGAAATTAGCAACACTGAAGCAGGAGCCACAACATAGAGCTTGAAGGAGAGGCTCAAAAATGAAATCAACAATTGCTGGCCGACCAGTAGTTTTTAGGGTCCTCCCATGTCCCCTGATCACAGATATGTAGCTTTGGTTGGAAGAAAATATCCCGTGGTGTTCAACATTGGCGGAAGTGAGCAAAGCGGTTAGCAGCGGTTATCTGGGATAATTGCTGGCCTCCCACCCCCCAGTGATCTTCCTGGTGTTAAAACAGAGGTACCTATAAAATTTGAACAAAAACTAATGAGAAATGAACTCTCGGGGCCAAAACCGGGCAATTCGGGATCCCGAAAATGGGCTGCAGGTGCCGGAAGTGGTGTTCAGCAGTGAAGTGGGTATCTGCGACCACAGTGTCCCTCATAATGACAAAACAGAGGTTCCTGCCAAAAATCAGAGAAAACCGATGCAAAATGAATGCTCGGGGCCCAAATCACGCAGTTCGGGGTCCCGAAAACCGGCTGCAGGCACCGAAAGTGGCATACGGCCACGAAGTGGGCATCAGGGGCCCCAATGTTCCTCAAAATGATAAAACAGAGGTACCAGCCAAGAACCGGAGAAATCGAAGATGGTTAGGCGGTCCCGAACCGAGGCACACGGCCTGACGGCTCCGAAAACCAGGAACCGGGCTCCGAAATGGGCAAAATGGCCTACGGCCACGAAATGTAGCTCACGGCTACCGGGAGATAGTCTACGGGACCACTCTCTTCCCTCAGGAAAGAAAACAGAGAAAACCGAGTCTGGTTCGCAAACCGAGACAAGGCATAGAAGAGAATTGAGTTCGAGGCAAGGCGCCACGCGACTCTGAGACTTCTGAACGAGCACAACATGCAACATCACCGAGCGCTCAACCGGTGACGTCTGAGTCTTAAGGTCGGTCAAAAATGGGGTGTCTACACCGAGGGTTTCACATGCAGATGTTATCTCTCGCCAATATAAACAGGGTGTGCCCCTTCTAAGCTAAGTGTGTTGCAAAGTCCTCTAAAAGGTAAATCAGAGGCACCAGAGTACATATTTGATGCTCCTCTATTGCATAGAATGTGAACTTTCATATATACTTCTATTGCATGCGTGTCGCGCATCGTTATGATTCATGCATAGAATATGCTTGCTTTCAATTCTTCATAGAATATGCTTGCTTTCAATATTGCATAGAATATGCTCCTGTTTCATACATGGAAAATGCCTCCATACTTGCATAGAAGATGCATTTTATCTCACTCGCACTGTCTTTTGCACTTACACTTTGTATCTCATTTGCACTATCTTGTGCATCTTGTGGCTGTATCTCACTCGCACTATCTTGTGCATTGCATATCACTCGTGCTGTTTAGCGTATCGCACTGTTTAGTGCATTTCAAATCAATAGTGTTGTTTAGCGTATCGCACTGTTTAGTGCATTTCAAATCAATCGCGTTGTTTAGTGTATCGCACTGTTTAGTGCATTTCAAATCACTCGCGCTTTCTTGCGCATCGCACTGTCTTGTGCACTCGCGCTTTCTTGCACATCACACTGTTTTGTGCAATTTATCATTTGCACTATCTTGCGCATCTTACCTGCACTTGTTAGTGCATTGCATCGCGCTATCTTGCGCACCTTACCTGTATCGCACTGTTTTGTGCATCTTCATTCGCACTGTCTTGTGCACTCCGCTGGTCTGGGAGACCTTAAATCCTCTGGTCTAGGAGACCTTAAATCCTGGTCTAGGAGACCTTAAATCCTGCATCTTTATTCGCACTGTCTTGTGCACCCTCCGGTCTAGGAGACCTTAAATCCTCTAAAGGTGCAATTCCTTTGGTGTTTGTCGTGCCCGAATGACTTCCGGTGGTCTGGTATAGCCACCTGCCTATGTTTGCGGTGAGTTCCTAAGAGACCAACTGAGACGGTGGAAACTAGAGTTCGAATGGCTCACGCCTAGAACGCAAAGGTTCGGGATTTCCGAGACTAAAGTCTGGTTTAAATACCCAGGGGTATATCCTCGGCTTGAAATCTGTATGGCAGCCCCATAGATTGAGATAGCATGTGTATGCGCCTTAATTCTGGATACCGAATCAACCTAGTCTGTCACCCTGATGGAGAATAGGGAAAGCTACGACCATAGTCAGGGAGAAAAGTAGTACCTGTCGTTCAACCAGGAAGAAGCGAAAGATTCCCACATCAGCGTGAGGTAGGACATTGCTAAGGTAGGTCATTGCCAAGTGCCCCTGTAAGTTACCTTTACTTCCTAACTACTGCATCATCTAGCTATTACATTGCATTTTAGCTATTCATTGCATTTGTAGTTTGCATGCATTTACTGCATTATCCATCTATGGCTTGCGTCTTTCCATGTTGAGCTTGGTCTGGCATGTGCTCATACTTTCCGCATCAAAGCATGGTTATGAGATTTTGTGTACGCACCTATTCCACTAATGGGATTGTGGTTTGAGGGTGACAGCACCATTTCCGTGTTAGACATGGTTTGCTTGTGTCCATGCCTTTTCTAGGCAAAATTTGGTTTGGCCGCGCGCCTTATCCGTTGCATCCATTGCATTGTAGTGTAGTATGTTGCATCCAGCATTTAGGATCACGATCTTTCCTGAGCAAATCATGCCTCACTTATATCATGCCACCCAATTACTTGTATTTGTGTTCCGTCTACACACACATAGTTCTGCATGTGTACGCGCCTATTTCACTTATAGGATTGTGGTTTGAGGGTGTCAGCACCTTTTCTGTGGTAGACGGAGTTTGATGTTGTATCTCCAGCCTCTTCATGATATTTGTGCAATCTTGCACTGCTCATGGGTTGATCATATCATTGCATTGCATTATATATCATTTACACTGTTTTGTTGCATACCCTTTGCATCATGCCCCTGCCTGCGGGCACATCTCTTTGTTTATCTTGCCTGTTTGTCTAAGTGTTCGGCCTTGTCAAAAATAGGTCGTCTCTGGGCTTTGACATTCACTCCCGTCACGTATGACTTTCGAGTTCTGTCATAGAGAGGCAACTATAGACACCCCATTTTTGACCAACCTTAAGACTCAGATGTCATCGATAGAGCACTTGGTGATTGCGCATGTTGTGCTTGTTCTGAGGTTTCGGAGTTTCGGCTGAGAGCCTTACCTCCAGACGTCGGGACCCTTTTGTGCTCTGCATCGGTTTGCGAACCAGGTTCTATTTTCTCTTTCCGAAGGAGGGGAGAGGTCTCGTAGACCATCTCTTAGTGGCCATAGGCTACTTTTTGTGGTCGTAGACCACTGTTCCCGTTTGGAGATCGCTTAGTTTTTCGAGCCATCGCAGGCGCCTCTTCGACGATTTTAACTTTCTCCGTTTGCTCCGGTTTTTGGCACACACCTTGTTTCCTCTCTCTAGAGGGACACTGTGGCCTGGGAGACCACCTTTGTGGTCATACACCGCTCTTGGTGCTTAACAACCTGTTTTCAGGGCGCCCGGCCGTGCCCCCAGCTATGCATTGTCGGTGCCCATCTTCCCGAGTCTATTTTAGCTAGAACCTTTTGAACCCTTTTTTTTTTAGCTTCTTGAGGAAGCTTGACCTTTTGAACCTTTTTTTAGCTTCTTGAGGAAGCTTGAACCTTTTGATCCTTTTTAGCTTCTCCAAGAAGCTTGACCCTTTTTAGCTTCTCCAAGAAGCTTGACCCTTTTTTTTTAGCTTCTTGGAGAAGCTTGACCCCTTTTTTTTCAGCTTCTCCAAGAAGCTTGACCCTTTTTTTAGCTTCTCCAAGAAGCTTGAACCCTCTTGTTTCTCTATAAGAGAGGGCCTTCCTCTCCTTTAGAGACGTTCCAAAAATTTGTTTAAGGCAAGAAGCATATATCTCTCTTTGTCTCTATAATTTAGGCCTAGAAAGTGTTTGTTCTTGGCCTTTAACACCACACCTCATAGCCACACACCTCCACCATTGATCTAAGGTTCTCGGAGGTCATTTTTAGAGGTTAAAGAGTTGGTTTTTGGTCCAAGAACCTGCTGGTTTCGCAGCTGTGAATCAAGGGTGAGAAACTACCCTCTTTATTCCCCATTTTTGCACAAGCTTTTAGCCTATCTTGCATGTTGTTTTGAGTTTAGTGTATTACTGATAAAAGTTCTATTTTTGCATGCTTTTGAACTTTTTTTAAGGTCACTTTTGTGTTTGGGGTTGTTTCCCCCCTCTTAGGCCTTGTTTGGCTTCATTTTTGTGCCTTTTTTGTGAGCTTCGAGACCACCTTGTATTGGCCTTCTCACCATTGAAATCCAGAGAGATTTCAGTGGTGGGGATGGTGTTTTGAGGTCCTAAGAATGAGAGGGCCATCCCCTCTCCTTATTGTCTTATTTACTTGCATTTTTGGCCTCACAAAGGAGCCCATATTTGCATGCATCCCAAGCTTGGTTCAGGCCATTTTTGGTGAGTTTTAGGACCTATATAAGCTCTGCCCAAAGTTGGTTTTGCCATATTGGGTGTCCCTCTTGCATGTGTAGAACAACCCTCTTCATAGCTTGTCAAAGGAGCATGTCATTCTTGCATGCATTGATCATGTTTCAATGGTTTTTAGGCTTTGTTTGGCATTTTATACCTCTAAATTTTTCTGGTTTAGTGGCCTCTTGATTGCTTCATATACATGTAGTGTAAATCATGCTTACTAGCTCACATTGCATGTTGTTTTGGCCTTCTATTCTAGCACCTTTTGGCCACACTCCAAACATGTTTTATTGATATTTTGGACTACCTTAGCTCTGTTTTTAGGCCTCTTGGTCGATTGGTGCTTGCCGTGCATGGTTGTAGTGTAATAGCCTTGCTTACCTTTGAGTTTTGGGGTCCCTTGCATGCATTGCTTGAGGCATTTTAGTGTTTTGGCATCATTGAATATGATATTTCAGAGCTTATATGTATGCCATATTCTCATGTTCATCATGCCTTCAATGTGTTTGAGAGTTGTGCTTTTATACTTCATTTATGAGCCATTGCATGAGCTTCATTTTGGTGCGTTCCGAGCCATCATTTTAGGCCATTTTGCTACTGTCTTGGACCTGCCTTAGATCTGTTTGGGGCTGGTTTTGTTGTTTGAGCATTGCTTTGTATACCTATAGTGAAATGTGCTTCACTAGTTTCGGTATTTGAGCCTTCTAGCATGCATAGCATAAGTGTTTGCATGCTTCAGAGTCATTTTGGAATCATTTAATATGCCATTTTAGAGCTGGAATGTATGCCATTGTATGCCATGTTTCATCCTTGCATTGTTCTTGTAAAGTTGCATTTTGTGCCTTAGGCTTGGAGCCCTTGCATTGTGCATGTTTGCATGAATCTTGGGCCTTGTTCTCATCTCATTTGGCCACTAATTTTGGCATGCTTGAGAGCTACCCATGTTAGTGTAAGTCCATCTCACCATGTTGTTGCATGCTTGTTTCATTTTGCATGTTGTTGCATGCTATACATGTCCACATGTTTAGGTTGTATGCCTATTGCATACTACATGTTAACATGCTCATGTTGCATTAGATTTGTTGCACACTTGAGTTATTTGCATGCTTGCTTGCTTGCCTATGTTGCATTGCATTGTGTGTGCATCTCTTGCCTCTTGATCAATCATGATAGAGGTAGGGGGCCTTTATGTGTTTTATGCATTTCATTCCATATTAAGTTGCACACTTGGCTTCTTTGGCCATCATGCATTGAAATGCGTGATTGATGGTCCGAAGGTCGAAAACCATACTCCTTTGAGTCTTAAACATAATAAGGAGGATGGTTGTGCAAACATTGCTTTGAAAATGCATTGCCATGCTCTGTTTGCCCTCTGCTACAGCAAAACAGGATTCTGTGGGAAGAGATGGCCAGTCGGCCATCTTCAGTGCCGGTCGGCTATGCATTGTTGGCCGAGAGCTTCATAACTGGTTAGTGACCATTTTCCAATGGCCGGTGGCCCTATCTCTTGGCCGGTGATCTCCCACAGTGCTCTGGGAGTGGTTCAAAAGCATCCCTAGGACTTATGCAGTTTCCAGACGTATAGAGCAGTTTAAATAGAGGCAACATGTGGCATGGCGATGGATTTCCAAGTGAGGCCGAGCATGCATGCATTTGGCCCTCTTCCCGAGGACTTTTTACTGCTTTAGTAATTTAATTAATTTGTTTAAATAGTTAAGTGTTGTGTAATAATTAATTAGCTTGTTAGTTAGTTAATTTGTATTATTTTTTCGGTCCCTCTGAGAGAGGGCCCAACTGTTGTAATAAGCGTGCGTGTGTGTGATGCATGTCTTTCAACCCCACGTCTTTCTCCCTTTTATTTAACCGCTTATGATGGTTAGATTAGGGCACGTTTCAATTAGCATACTTATGCTCGCATGTTTGCATTCATTCATTTGTCTTGCTTGCACCGGGCTCGGCGCATTATACTAACTGCATTGTATTTCAATTCTAAGTTAAATACATGTATCGAATTGTCACATCTCATATGCCATTTTAGATTAGCCGAGCCTATTCTAGTTGCATCTTGCATGTGTTGCATTAGCCATTTTAACATGAACTAGGATCATGCATTGATTAGTAACTAGTTTCTGTTTTGGCTCGGAGTACTCGGTGAGTGTTTATGCTTTAGCATCCTTGCATGTGTGTGAGTGACTGCCATGATAGCATGCTTGCCATGAGGCTAACTGCTTATGTGATATAACTGCCTCAATGCCTGTGGGTGAAGGTTGGATTATCTGAATTGGAACAATTCATTGATTGCGAGTTTTAAGCCCACTTGAGAGTGGCAAATCTTTGTTTTCTAAGCCCACTTGAGGGTGGCAAAATCCGCGTCTTAGTCTACTTGCGAGTAGCACCAGCAAACGGTTTTTCAAAATGAACATGAGATGTTTTGTTCCAATTCAAGCGACCTAGTCTATACTTGTATGCTGTGTGCATCACATAGTAATTCTAGGCTAATAACCGAAATAAGAGCACATGTGTTTTCAAAAACAAGCTATCATGTTTAGTAGTGGCCGATCTTTGATCGGGCGAGCGGGGGTGCTCATAGCTAACCTTCCCCAATCGTACCCAAGTTCCCGAGCCGAGGCAACTTTGGTGAAGACGGACACGTGCCCTTAGGCACGAGTCAGGGTTTCCTAAATTCCCCCCAAAATAAAATATTTAGGTGACGACTCTGTATCTGGCAAAGCAGTCCATGTTTGGCACTTCTTTCTAAAAATCTATTTTTCAAAACGATTTGCTGGATTTGGACTCTTTAGTGATTTATTAATCTCACATTGTACATTGTGAGATCAGATTAAGAACCGTAACATTTGAGTCCGAACTGTAGTAAGCCCAAATGAACAAAACGGGATTCATTCTCCCGAGACGTTCGGGGACGTCTACAATTGGCAAGGCCCAAGTCACAACTAGCTTGGCCCATTTGCTTGGCATAAACTCCCCTTTCAATTGCCCCTTAATTCCATCCACATTCACGGGTCTGAATAATACTTCTTCAATCTAGATGAGGATTATCTCTCCCTTGTTTAAACACTGGCAAAGATAGTTGTTTGTATTTGATATTTATTTATAGTAATATAACAAATCATGTTTTAACATGACAAGGTTTGGAGGCCCTTGTTGCCTAACTGATAAGACTATATATATGAAAAAAGAAAGAAAACAAAAATTACAAGAAAGGGAAATATGGATTAAGATGACACTTGTAGACACCCCATTTTTAACCGTCCTCAAGACTTGGACGTCACCGTTTGAACACTCGGTGATCATCCATGTTCGTGTTCGTTTTGAGTTCCCGGAGGCCTCGGCTGCGCGCCTTGCCTCAGGATCTCTCAACTCGTTTGTTTTGTGTTTGGTTTTGCACCAAATGCTTGTGCTTTTGCTCTAGGGGCAGAGAATGGCTTTTTGGCCTCCCCCACACCCCACCGGCCTTCCCTTTGCCTCACCGGCTAGTCATTGTTGCCACCGGCCATGGTTTCTTGATACCAATGGCCGGTCGGCATTTTATGAGGCCGGCCGGCACTTTGTTTGGCCGGTGACCTCTTTTGCTGGCCGATGTGAACCTTTTGCACCCCCCAGGCTTGGTGCATGCCAGCTGTGCCAGCTGGGATGCACAGACCCTATTCCCCATGCACGGGGGTAGCCTTTTTAAGCCTTTGACCCCCTTTTTCCTTCTAGAAGCTTGACCCTTTGGCCAAGCTTCTTGGGGAAGCTTGGCCAGCTGTCCAGGCTTCCTCAAGAAGCCTTGAACCCTTTGCCCCTTTGACCCCTTTTGGTATAGCTTCTTGGAGAAGCTTCAAGCTTTGTCTTGGCCTATATAAGGATCCCTCTTTTTCCATTGTCAAGGGTTGGAGGTTTTGAAAAAAAACCAGAGATTATATATATATATATATATACATCCATCATATACGCTCTCTCTCTATATTTTCCCTCTCTCTCCTCCCTTGTGTGTGTTTTGTGGCCTAAAAGTGCATTTTTACCTTAGTTTTGCACTAAGACACACACCATCAAACCTTCCTTCGACCTTGAGGGGCTTGGAGGGGTTGTTCTTGAGTTCTTGGACTGGTTTTGACCTAGAGAAGGTGGCTGGACTTGCTGTTCATCAAAGGTTCTTCAAGGGTAATCTCTTTACTTTAGATTCCCCAATCTTGCACTAGACTTTTGCCTATCTTACTTATTGTTTTAGACTTTGTGTATAACTAGAAAAAGTCTTATTTTTGCATGCTTGAGATCTTTCATTAAGGTTGTTTTTGCATTTGGGGTCGACCTCCCCCTTTTAGGCCTTGTTTGGCCCTTTTATGCTCCCTTTTGTTAAACTTTGTTTACCTTGGTGTGTTGGTCTTCTCACCACTGAAATCCAGTAGATATTTCAGTGGTGAGGAAGGGGTCCTAAGGTCTTGTAAAGGGGAGGGACACCCCTCTCTCTTAGTCCCTCATTTTTGCATGTTTTTGGCTCATAAGGATACCATGCATGAGTAGTTGCATTTGGTACCATTTCAGAGGTTTTTGATTGTTTGGGGTTATAATGTACCTCTGTCCTTGGTCGGATTCATGGCCCTTTGCATGTATAATACACTTGCTTTGTGATTTCCCATTTTGCCTAGAAGTGTGCCATGTGTTTAGCCTAGCATATCCTCATGTTTTGACCTAACTTTGTGAAGTACTTGGTCATATTTTGTCATGCTTAAGGTCTGTTGGCCACTGATTTGGGCTTGTTTAACATGTTTGATATAGTTGCCTTGCATCTTGGCCTGTGAGCCCTAAGGATATGAGTTCTAAACATGCATTGATTAGGCTATTTTAGTGATTCGGAATCACTTAGCATGTTATTTCAGTCCCTAAACCATGCTTGTATGCTTGCATTAATCACCTCTCTCATGCTTTGAAAATGTGTCCTCTTATGCCTTAAAATGTGCATTGTGTAGGCCTATGTGTTTGGGTCATTTGGGATGCCATGTGTGGGTTTTAGGGGCTTATTCTTACATACTATAGCACTGTTTTTGTTGGTATAAATGTCCATGTGTATCTTCCTTTAGGCGTGCTTGAGTTGGTTTTTATACCTTGGTCTTGGGCTCATGGATTGGCATGTTTGTTTTCTATGATTGGTACCTTTATTTTGGCATCTTTAGCCACTGTTTTTGGGATGGGGCTGAGGTCTCCCTCTTTATGGTCTACATCCACCTTTGCATGAGCATGTTGCATCACGTTAGAAGCATGTTTGCATTGTATCTTACTTGCATGTTAGCTTAATGTTGAGCCATCTCACATACTTATTGCATATTTGACACGCTTTGTGCCTTAGTTTCATTTGCATGTTTGAGCCATGCTTATATACTTACATTGCATTGTTTGGCTTGGGGTGTCAAGCCAAACTTAAGGGGTGAGAGGTGTTCATACTCCAAGTGATGTAACACATTTCAACCCTTGGTCGCCAATGACCTTGACTTCAACATGATAGGATGTTGGCATTCACGTGTTTTGTTCGCATGCATTTACATTGAATTGCAACCTTGGCCCCTTAGGCCATCACGCATCAAAATGCACAATTGATGGCCCGAGGATCGAGGGCCATGCTCCCTTGAGTCCAATGCATAATGGGGAGTGTGGCCATGCTTACATTTGCTTGAAATACCATGCCATACACTGCTTGCCCTCTGCTGCTGTCAACTGCAGGTTCTCCAGGAAGTTTTGGCCGGTTGGCTAAATACAGTGCCGGTCGGCCATCAATTTCGGCCGGTAAGAAAAACAGGTGGCCGGTGGTCCATCCCTTTGGCCGGTGGTGTCTATGCCAGGCCGGTGGTATTCCCCAACATCCATAGAGCATATGCCAAGACTTTTGCAGTCTTCAGAGAAGCAGGGCAGTGTAAACAGAGGCAGCGGTGGCATGGCAGCGAGTTTCTGGGCGAGACGAGTCAAGCATGCATCATTCACGCATCCTGAGACGGGGCTGTGGCCACCTTCTTTCTGTATTTAATTTGTTAATTAATTAGAAATCATGTAATAATTAATTTAGTATTATTTATTCGGACTGTAATATTAATTCGGACCCTCCGAGCGAGGGCAATTGTGTAATAAGTGTGTGTGAGTGTGTGTATGTCTTCCAACCCCACGTCTTTTGTCACGACCCGAACCCACCCCTATGGGTTAAGGCCATAACCGGCCAGTAATCGTGTGATTACCTACGGCCTCAAACCAAATAAATCGAACTCATCAGAGATAAAGGGGCCAAACGAAAGCAAATTCAAAAACTTTGTCCATAGAGCCGTGCTTAAATGCACACCATAACATTCCAAACATTTATATGTTAATAACTCACAATAGATTATGTACTAATACAAGCACTGCACATACAAGATCTTACAGGTTTAAGTCGGTCAAACCCAAAACTTATATACAAAAGTGGTCCGACGTCTTCACCAACAAAACTAAACTATAAGCAAAGGACAAAAGGGCGAAGACAGTCTCATGCGTGAGACTTTTGGGCTAACTCTTCAAAACTCTGATTGGTACTCACAATTCACCAGGGCTGGTTTTGGACGTCCCTTGGCTCACCTACATGTACATGAATGAGTGTGAGCGAATGCCCAGTGAATAATATCAATTAAGAAAGGTACATAAACAATCATAGAAACAGTTATAGCAAACGGCCTTTGGCCCAATCATTTATATCCATCGGCCTTCGGCTCAATCATCTATATCTATCATTCGTATCCATCGGCCTTCGGCCCAGTCATTCATGTCAATCGGCCTTTGGCCCAATCATTCATATCAATCGGCCTTCGGCCCAGTCATTCATGTCAATCGGCCTTTGGCCCAATTAATTATATCAATCGGCCTTTGGCCCAATCAATTATATCAATCGGCCTTTGGCCCAATCATTTGTATCAATCGGCCTTCGGCCCAGTCATTCATGTCAATCGGCCTTTGGCCCAATTATTCGTATCAATCATTGTCCGCCATTCAAATTTATGAACATACAAAACTTACATATAAGTAAACAATTGGACAAAGATATACTTCAAATATCTTGTTAAGATATTACTCACAGTGATCGACTTGCGGAATTGTTCTGGAACTCGACCCTACACATGCCATGAACACAAAAGGGTCATTAACAATTCAATCCGTTCAAAATTCACATTTTCCTCTTTAGGCTTCATTCCTATCTCTTTACTTCAATTACAATGCTCAATGTATGCCTAAAAGTGTTTAGGAGTGAAAGGGAACGGAAAACAGAACGCAGAACACATAAACAAAATTTCAAGAAACAGGGTCCCCGCTCGAGCGTCAACTTCCCCGCTCGAGCGGACCCTTAAGGCTACAAAAGTACTGGTTACCTCAAATTCACGCTCGAGCGTGAAATCGGTCGCTCGAGCGGACCTCCTGCCTACATAGCTCCCCGTTCGAGCGCCAACTCACCCGCTCGAGCGGGATCCATGTCTGCAAAGAAAATGCTGGGAGCTCGATTTTTGAGCTCGATTTTTCCGCTCGAGCGGCCCTTTCCCCGCTCGAGCGGACATCAAAAATCTGGGTTTTCCAAATTGAGTTCTTGAGCTCCAATTCGAATTCCAACCATCCAAATATGCATGCAATGGCTCAAATCTCAAATATACACATATTAATATGATACCAATGCGAGATCACGACATTAGGAAGCTCAATCTCTTATATCATTTACATGCATGTTTCAAATTAATCCCAATTCATCACCAATATATCAAATTCTATCATGCAAAGCTTATTCTTTCATGATCTACTCTTGCATGTAAGAAATACACATCATTCACAACTTATTTGGTGAGGAAATGGTCACACACATGGATTTCCTTCAAACTTCAACATAGATTACACAAATTAAGCTCAAACATGGAAATCCATAACAATTCTTCACATGCATGCTTCTATTAGCTTGAAATCCAACATATACAACTCAATTCCCTCACATGCAAACTAATCCATGCTCTTGGCCATCTATTAAACTTAAATTCACAAGGTAGTGACTAAAAATGCATGAATTACTCACCAAGGAGCTTAATCTTCACAATTTATGGCAATTCTTGAGCTTAATCTCCAAAAGGTCCAAGTCTTGAACCACAAATGCACAATTCTCTCCTCTCTCTCTCTAACAGTCGGCTCTCTCTAAGTTTTAGAGCTCAAACTCAGCCAAAATGTAATAAGGAAGGAGAATTGAGGGTGTAGTGCCCCTTTACAACATAACCCACTAATTCAATATAATAATAATAAACAATTGGGCACTAATTCACTAAATTAGGCAACTTAATCTGGCTCGAATCAATTTTTCAATTAAACTTCATCGTAGGCTCTAAAAATTACGCTGATCACAAAGGCGTAATCAATTTTGGGTTCCGTGGCCGATAAGGCCTTCAATTAAATTTCCAAAGCAAATTATTCAAACAGATATTCCTACGGTGAACAGGTAAAATTCTCAAAACATATAATCACATAATGGCACACAAAACCATATCAAAACATATAATCACATACGTATTAGGGACCGATTAACATAATACAGAACAGGGGTGTCACAATCTTCCCCCCTTTAGGAAGTTTGGTCCTCCAAACTTAAATTACCTTCGTCGGGAAACAAATGTGGATAGCGTAGTCGCATGTCCTCCTCTTTTTCCCACGTGGCATCCGTCCCATAGTGTTCCTTCCATTCCACTTTCACCACTGGAATGGATTTGTTTCTCAATTCTTTCACTCGTCGGTCGACAATTCTTTCCGGCCACTCAGCATATTCCATATTCTCATCAATAGCAACCCGATGGTAATCAATCACATGAAATGGGTCTCGAAGGTAACCCCTCAACATCGACACGTGAAACACATTATGGATTTGCTTGAATCCCGGTGGCAAAGCAACCCTGTAGGCAACTTGACCAAGCCTCTCCAAAATCTGAAACGGCCCAATGTAACGGGGCGACAACTTGCCCTTTCTCCCGAATCTGACTTGGCCCTTCATCGGAGAAACACGGATGAACACATGGTCGCCAACCTCATACTCAAGAGGTCTTCTCCGAACGTCGGCATAATTCTTTTGTCGATCTTGAGCTGTTTTGAGCCTTTGACGAATGGTCTTAATTTTCTCAGTAGTGTCTTGTATAATTTTTGGCCCAAGCAACGCTCTATCCCCAACCTCCATCCAACAGATAGGTGATCTACACCTCCTACCATACAAAGCCTTGTATGGTGCCATACCGATGCTGGAGTGGAAGCTGTTATTATAAGCAAACTCTGCAAGTCGCAAATAGTCTTCCCAACTCCCCTGAAAATCCAAAGCACACATGCGAAGCATATCTTCCAAAGTTTGTATCGTTCGTTCTGACTGCCCATCTATCTGTGGGTGGAATGCAGTACTGAACCTTAGTTCCATTCCCATAGCTTCCTGCAGACTCTTCCACAACCTAGACACAAATTTCGGATCTCTATCCGACACAATGGTTACCGGAACTCCGTGTAAACGGACAATCTCATCAACATAAATGGTTGCCAATCTATACGCAGTAAATATAGTTTTGACAGGCAGGAAATGCGCAGATTTAGTCAGTCTGTCAACTATGACCCAAATAGAATCCATACCTCGAGAAGTCCGGGGTAGGCCAACAACGAAATCCATAGTCACATGTTACCACTTCCATTCAGGAATAGGGAGAGGTTGAAGTAGACCGTTTGGTTTCTGATGTTCAGCCTTAACTTGCTGACACTGAAGGCACTTAGACACATATTTTGCAATTTCTTTCTTCATTTTAGGCCACCAATAGGTTTGTTTCAAATCCCGATACATCTTATTGTTACCCAGATGCATAGCAAATACAGATCTGTGGGCTTCATCTAAAACCCTCTTCTTTAGTTCCGAGATATCTGGGACACATATTCAGTTCCGGAATTTCAACACTTCACCCTCAATACTAAATTCTACTTTTGGACTTGTCTCAATTTCGTCAATTACCTTTCTGAGGAAATCATCCTCCTTCTGTCTCTGTTTGATTCCATTAATGATTGCCGGCTCGGCTGTAATAGCGGCTATCTATCTGTCCCGCTTACACATTACCACTTCAATTTCAGTCTTCTCAAAATCTTGCAAGATCTCTCTCTGTTCAGTAAGTAAACAGGCCATACTCCCCGTTGATTTTCTACTCAAGGCATCAGCAACTGTATTAGCCTTCCCGGGGTGGTACTGAATTTCTAAGTCGTAATCTTATATCAGTTCCAGCCATCTCCTCTGACGCATATTCAACTCCTTCTGCGTGAAGAAGTATTTCAAACTTTTGTGATCCGTGTAGACTTCACACTTTGCCCCATACAGATAATGCCGCCAGATTTTCAAAGCAAAAATAACTGCGGCCAATTCTAGGTCGTGCGTTGGATAATTCTTCTCATGTGGCCTCAACTGTCGGGAGGCATAAGCAATAACCCTTCTGCTCTGCATTAACACACAACCCAGACCCTTATAAGATGCATCACTGAAAATCACAAAATTTTCTGTACCTGAAGGTAGTGTCAAAATTGGTGCCGTGGTCAATCTTATTTTGAATTCATGAAAGGCTGATTCTCTTTCATCGTTCCACTCAAACGATTGCCCCTTGCGTATCAGTTGGGTAAGAGGCACAGCTATTTTTGAAAAATCCTTCACAAACCTCCTGTAGTACCCAGCTAAACCCATAAAACTGCGAACTTCTGTTACATTGGTCGGTGTAGGCCAATTCACAATCGCCTTTATTTTCTGCGGGTCCACTGATATTCCTTCCTTGTTGATCACATGCCCTAAGAAAACAACTTCATCCAACCAAAACTCACATTTCTTTAGCTTAGCAAACAGTTTCCTTTCCCGAAGTATTTGTAAAACAGTTCTCAAGTGATGTTCATGTTCAAGCCTATCTTTAGAGTATATCAAAATATCATCGATGAAGACTATAACAAACTCATCAAGGTAGGTTTTAAAAACTCTATTCATTAAGTCCATAAATGCTGCCAGAGCATTAGTCACTCCAAATGGCATAACAAGAAACTCAAAGTGACCATACCTTGTCCTAAACGCGGTTTTCTCAACATCCTCTGCCTTAACCTTTAGCTAATGATACCCGGATCTCAAATCGATCTTAGAAAACACCTGTGATCCCTGCAACTAGTCAAATAATTTAGAAAATACGAGGTAGGGGGTATTTGTTCTTTACTGTTACCTTATTCAATTCCCGATAGTCGATGCACAGGCGCAAGGTACCATCCTTCTTTTTCACGAATAACACTGGTGCACCCCAAGGCGAAGTGCTAGGTCGGATAAACCCCTTATCAAGCAGGTCTTGCAACTATTCTTTCAATTCCTTCATTTCAAAGAAGAGCTATTCTCAGGAGTTTTAGAAATAGGCTGGGTGCCTGGCACAATCTCAATAGTAAATTCTATCTCCCTGTCTACCAATTCCCCTGGTAATTCATTTGGGAACACATCTGGGAATTCTCTAACAATAGGTATATCATTCAATTCAACATTCACAGGTTGTTTAGTCAACACATAGCACAGATAACCCTGGCACCCTTTCCTTATCAGTTTACATGCTTTCATTGCAGATATCAAATAAGGTGGAGGCACTACCCCATTACCCACAAACACAATTTCTTTTTGTTCTGGTGGCTTAAATACAACCCTTTTTATCACACAATCTATGGTGGCACAATACTTGGTCAACCAGTCCATGCCTAAAATTACATCAAAATGTCTAAAGTTCAAGGGCAACAAATCTACATATAAGGTAGCATCCTCAATATGCATGTCACAAAACCGATATATATAATCACATAACACAGATTCCCCCGATGGAGCAGACACACACAACAAATATGGCAACAACTCTAGGGGTCTTTTCAGTCTAGATGCAAACGTATATGTCACAAATGAATGTGTTGATCCAGAATCAATTAATACAAAGGCATCCTGATTACATATTGAAATGGTACCTGAGACAACGGCATTGGCATTCTGCGTATCGCCCGGGACATGCGTAAAAACTCTCCCCTGTCTTACGGTATCTCCGGTGGGGGTAGGTCCCGTAACATTTCCTGGTTTTGGGATCGTCGTTGAACTAGCGAGAAATTTTCCACAGTTCTATACCTCTGGCCATATGCCCTTGCTTACCACAATTAAAACAAGCTCCTGTCACACGGTAGCAAACCCCACGATGCCTATTTCCACAAGTGGTGCACGACGGGGTTGTGTCTCGGGAAGAATTAGAAGTATTTGAGGAGCCCGTATTTTGCTTCTTTGAAAACTTCTTCTTTGAGAAGAAGCCCTGCCTTTTGCTACCCTTCCAATCAGTTGTTGGTTTAGTTTGTCTGGCTATATTAGCCTCAGATATTATGGCCCAGTCTAATACCCCAATGTAAGTCTCCAGCTTCAAGACATTCACTCTCTCTAGAATATCATCTCGGAGCCCACCTTCAAAATGTCGCACCTTCTTATAATCTGTGTCAATCACGTATGGCGCAAACCTGGCCAATTCGGTGAACTTGGCCTCATACTTAGCTACGGTCATGCTGCCCTGTTTCAGTTCCATAAATTCCGCCACTTTCCTATCCCGGACACACTGCGGAAAGTACTTGTCATAAAAGATTTTCAAAAACTTTGCCCAATCAGCATCCTTGTAATTCTCACGCATCAACATCCACCATCTTCTCACTTCGTCTTCTAGCATGAAGGTGGCTAGGAGCACTTTCTGTGTTTCTAAACACGGAAATACTTCAAATAGTTTTTCAATGCCGAGGACCCAAGCTTCAGCTTTCAAAGGATCTAGTCCGCCATGGAACTATGGTGGTTTCATTTTCTTGAACTCTTTGGTGAGGGCTATGATTCGGTCATCATTCTGATTATCTGGCACAGGGGGTGCCGGAGGTGGAGGTGGTGGATGTGGTTGCTGCCACTATTGTTGCCACTCCTGTTGCTGTCTCAAAGCTTCGGCCATTTCTCAGAAAGTGCCTTTTCCATTCGTTTATCCCGTCAGAGAGGATTCCTCTAACTCATCACCTCTTGTTCTCACCATTTGATTAAACTTGCATTATATTTCAGGCAAATACATTTCATATGAAGATTTACAAGTATGCATATATCAAAAAGCATGCATATCCAAATACATCGCAATGCAGGCAATTCATAACCTAAGGCACATAGTCGTTCATCTCGAAACAGTTATGCATATACTTGGTGCTTTCATATTCATACTTATGAATGCATCCTAGATCTTTTCTAGACGCTCATTGCTCTTTTGGACAAGTGTGTGAGTTATTAACTCATGCTCTGATACCACTCTGTCACGACCCGAACCCGCCCCTATGAGTTAAGGCCATAACCGGCCAGTAATCGTGTGATTACCTACAGCCTCAAACCAAATAAATCGAACTCATCAGAGATAAAGGGGCCAAACAGAAGCAAATTCAAAAACTTTGTCCATAGAGCCGTGCTTAAATGCACACCATAACATTCCAAACATTTATATGTTAATAACTCACAATAGATTATGTACTAATACAAGCACTGCACATACAGGATCATACAGGTTTAAGTCGGTCAAACCCAAAACTTATATACAAAAGTGGTCCGATGTCTTCACCAACAAAACTAAACTATAAGAAAAGGAAAAAAGGGCAAAGACAGTCTCATGCGTGAGACTTTTGGGCTGACTATTCAAAACTCTGATTGGTTCTCACAATTCACCGGGGCTGGTTTTGGACGTCCCTTGGCTCACCTACATGTACATGAATGAGCATGAGCGAATGCCCAGTGAATAATATCAATTAAGAAAGGTACATAAACAATCATAGAAACAGTTATAGCAAACGGCCTTTGGCCCAATCATTTATATCCATCGGCCTTCAGCCCAATCATCTATATCTATCATTCGTATCCATCGGCCTTCGACCTAGTCATTCATGTCAATCGGCCTTTGGCCCAATTAATTTTATCAATCGGCCTTTGGCCCAATCATTCATATCAGTCGGCCTTTGGCCCAATCAATTATATCAATCGGCCTTTGGCCCAATCATTCGTATCAATCGGCCTTCGGCCCAGTCATTCATGTCAATCGGCCTTTGGCCTAATTAATTATATCAATCGGCCTTTGGCCCAATCAATTATATCAATCGGCCTTTGGCCCAATCATTCGTATCAATCGGCCTTCGGCCCAGTCATTCATGTCAATCGGCCATTGGCCCAATTAATTATATCAATCGGCCTTTGGCCCAATCAATTATATCAATCGGCCTTTGGCCCAATCATTCGTATCAATCATTATCCGCCATTCAAATTTATGAACATACAAAACTTACATATAAGTAAACAATTGGACAACGATATACTTCAAATATCTTGTTAAGATATTACTCACAAGGATCGGCCATGAATTATCCTGGAACTCGACCCTACACATGCCATGAACACAAAAGGGTCATTAACAATTCAATCCGTTCAAAATTCACATTTTCCTCTTTAGGCTTCATTCCTATCTCTTTAATTCAATTACAATGCTCAATGTATGCCTAAGAGTGTTTAGGAGTGAAAGGGAACGGAAAACAGAACGCAGAACACATAAACAAAATTTCAGGAAACAGGGTCCCCGCTCAAGCATCAACTTCCCCGCTCGAGCGGACCCTTAAGGCTACAAAAGTACTGGTTACCTCAAATTCACGCTCGAGCGTGAAATCGGCCGCTCGAGCGGACCTCCTGCCTACATAGCTCCCCGTTCGAGCGCCAACTTACCCGCTCGAGCGGGATCTATGTCTGCAAAGAAAATGCTGGGAGCTCGATTTTCCCGCTCGAGCGACCCTTTCCCCGCTCGAGCGGACCTCAAAAATCTGGGTTTTCCAGATTGAGTTCTTGAGCTCCAATTCGAATTCCAACCATCCAAATATGCATGCAATGGCTCAAATCTCAAATATACACATATTAATATGATACCAATGCAAGATTACGACATTAGGAAGCTCAATCTCTTATATCATTTACATGCATGTTTCAAATTAATCCCAATTCATCACCAATATATCAAATTCTATCATGCAAAGCTTATTCTTTCATGATCTACTCTTGCATGTAAGAAATACACATCATTCACAACTTATTTGGTGAGGAAATGGTCACACACATGGATTTCCTTCAAACTTCAACATAGATTACACAAATTAAGCTCAAACATGGAAATCCATAACAATTCTTCACATGCATGCTTCTATTAGCTTGAAATCCAACATATACAACTCAATTCCCTCACATGCAAACTAATCCATGCTCTTGGCCATCTATTAAACTTAAATTCACAAGGTAGTGACTAAAAATGCATGAATTACTCACCAAGGACCTTAATCTTCACAATTTATGGCAATTCTTGAGCTTAATCTCCAAAAGGTCCAAGTCTTGAACCACAAATGCACAATTATCTCCTCTCTCTCTCTCTAACAGTCGGCTCTCTCTAAGTTTTAGAGCTCAAACTCAGCCAAAATGTAATAAGGAAGGAGAATTGAGGGTGTAGTGCCCCTTTACAACATAACCCACTAATTCAATATAATAATAATAAACAATTGGGCACTAATTCACTAAATTAGTCAACTTAATCTGGCCCGAATCAATTTTTCAATTAAACTTCATCGTAGGCTCTAAAAATTACGCTAATCACAAAGGCATAATCAATTTTGGGTTCCGTGGCCGATAAGGCCTTCAATTAAATTTCCAAAGCAAATTATTCAAATAGATATTCCTACGGTGAATAGGTAAAATTCTCAAAACATATAATCACATAATGGCACACAAAACCATATCAAAACATATAATCACATACGTATTAGGGACCAATTAGCATAATACAGAACAGGGGTGTCACATCTTTCTTCCCTTTTATTTACTAGCATTTGATGGTTAGTATTAGGACATGTGTTAATTTAGCATACCTTATGTTATGCATGCGGGCATTCATACATTTGTCTTGCATGCACCGGGCTCAGCGCATCATGCTAATTGCATTGTACTTCAATTCCAAATTGAATACGTGTTATCTGTTGCATTTCACATGCCATGTTTAGGATAGCCGTGCCTGTCTAGATTGCATCCTTGCATGTGTTGCATTAGCCATTTTAAACATAAACTAGGATCATACATATGATTACTAACTAGTTTCTATTTTGGCTTGGAGTACTAGGTAAATTTTTATGCTTTAGCATCCTTGCATGTGTGTGAGTGTTACCATGACAGCATGATTACCATGAGGCTAGCTGCTTATGTGATATAACTACTTGAATGCCTGTGGATGGAGGTTGAATTACCTAAATTGGAATAATGCATCAAAACTGTGAGTTTTAAGCCCACTAGATAGTGGCAAAACCATCTTTTTTAAAGCCCACTTGAGGGTGGCAAAATCCGCATTTTAGCCTGCTTACGAGTAGCAAACCATTTTTCAAAAACACACATGTAATGTTTTGTTCCAATTTAGGCGATTTGGTCTATACTTGTTTGTTGTGCGCATAACATAGAAATTCTAGGCTAATAACCGGAATAAGAACACATAACGTTTTCAAAACAAGATATCATGGTTAGTAGAGGCCGATCTTTGATCGGGCGAGAGGGGGTGCTCATAGCTGACCTTCCCCAATCATACCCAAGTTCCCGAGCCGAGCCAACTTTGGTGATGACGGACACGTGGCCTTTGGCACCGAGTCAGGGTTTCCTAAATTCCCCCAAAATAAAATATTTTGGTGGCGACTCTGTATCTGGCGAAGCAGTCCATGTTTGGCACTTCTTTCAAAATCTATTTTCTCAAAACGATTTGCCAAATTTGGACTCTTTGGTTCAGATTAAGAACCGTGACAATTTGAGTCCGAACTGTAGTAGACCCCCAAACGAACAAAACGAGAGTCATCCTCCCGGGGCGTTCGGGGACGTCTACAGACGCCAATTAATTGTATGTTTGGAATAGTAAAGAACAATGAGAGAAGGAATGGGGAAAGAGAATAAGATAGCACCTGTGTTAGGTATAGGTAAGATTGATAAAAATGAAGGAAACATCTCTCTTTTGGACCTACAAAAAGCCTTGTGTGGATAAGCAAAAAGAATAAGAGAGCTTTACATGTTTCTACCCCTCTCTCCTCATAAATAAAAAATAAAAAATGATTAGAAAGTACTTCATAAAATTAAATAAGTCTGTTACAAATCATTTTTGTTAATATTTAGTGTTAATTGATTGAAAATATAAGAAGGTGATAAGCTAAAAAAAAATGAAAGAAAATTAAAAAAAAGCCATTGTTCAAATAGAAGATTGTGCATTTGCACTAGTCCTTATCTCCTATGAATTTTGTCTGTAACTTTAAGGCTATGTCATCTTCCAATGAAACTATTTAGCTTGCTTGATTCTGCACCCTTTCTACCCAAAATATATATATATATATATAGTTTGTAAAGATATTTGATACCATTTACGTTGGGAAAAATTAGTCTAAGGTCCCTTTCCCATTTTTAGTAATGTATAAGATTCACAATATTATTTTATGATGTCTAAGGTCCCTCAATCCTATACTCATATATCACAGAGAAATTTGACTAAGAGAGAGAAAATATGTGCGAGAGAAAGAGAAACCCTAGATCGCCAACCAAATTGCCGTCATTGTCAGCTTCAGCTCACCGCTATCACAGAGTTCTTCAATTTGCTCTCTCTTCTCTTTTCTCTCCCCTTTTCATCTTCTCCGATCTGAACCACCACCAACTTTTTTGAATCTTCTAGCAAGACAAACGTAAGGCATGTTTATGTGACAAGGTGGAGAGTTCCTTGTGCAACCAAAGCGAACCAGAGTGTTTGCTGGTCTTGCCCTCCACATGTTTGACAAAATGCCTCAGTGAACTCTACTACTAAGAAGTCATAATGGACCTTCAGATATTGAATGCTCTGTAATAGAGAATGCAATCTTTGAATGTGATATGCTTCATCGATTACTTCTACCTTTTCTTTAAACTTGGACATCCACAACCAATTCAAGGCTTCACTCGTCTACACATTGCACAGGCCATTATCACAGTTGAAGGGGGTAAATTTACTATCATTACTATTTTATTCAAGTTAGTTGATAATTTGTTTGGTTTCCAAGAAACCAAACAAAAGCAAAGACTGAAAATTATGATGGATATATATTTGTGTTCAACTAAACAGGAATTGTAAAGGTTTGTTTTTCATGTTTTATTTATTTATTTATAATGCTTTCATATTCTATGTCTCTCTGCTTGGTTTCGACAAGCTTAGGAAGTTAAATTCCAAAATGGATTTAGATTTTATGGTTTAAATTTTCAATTTTCTTGGAAAATCTGTTCCCATGAGGGAAATTCTTTTTATCTTTCTCAGATATAACACTGATCAAAACATTTTATGATGGTGATTGTACTGAGAAATTCTCTGGTTTGCACACCAAAGAAATTTGGAAAGAAATTTCTCTGGACGAAGCAAATTTGGAGAGAAATTTGCACTCTACAAAGAAATTTCATGAGCAAATTTCTCACACAAGAGAAATTTCTCTTCTACAAACCAGAGAAATTTGAAGAGAATTTCTCTACAGAGTGGGAAATCTAGAGAAATTTAGAGAGAATTTCTCTGGACAGTAGGTAGTCCAGAGAAATTTGGAGAAAATTTCTTTGGATAAAATTTCTCTGGGAAGTCTAGAGAAATTCTCTAAATTGAAATTTCTTTGGATCGAAACATGAAGGACCTTAGACATTATAAAAATATTGGATGTCCTTTATGTTATAAAATCTTAATACCAAGGACCTTGAAAAAAATTCCCTTTACTTTTTATATTTGAGAATCACTTTTATATCATCTTTTATGTCAAAGCACTATACTTCACTTAAAAGGGTTTTTGTTCGTGCACACACTACAACAAAATATTTTATGAATTAATTACACTTAGTATTTTTGTATTATTATTATTTTATTTTCTTTTTAAAATTTCCCTTTAATTCTTTCAACTTTGATTAAAGTAATTCAAACTCTCAGCACTCATTAAAATCTTTTTATTATTATTTAACTACGGTGTATAAATAGGATTTCATACCTAACTTCATACTTGTCATGACATGAGTGTGGGGTATTAATTCTGGTTCAATAAAAGTTGAGTTATGTGGGAAAGTAAATTTGGAAATACTTCTCGAATCCAAAATGGTTTGAAAGATCCCTGTAATGTCACCTGAAACAGATAAATAACTCTAGTCGGTGGCATTGGAATTAGCATTTCGACGGTTCAATCAGTTCTATCTCTGAGTTCTTGATGTTTTATCTTTCTTAAAGCATAAGTTATTCTCATGTCCCTCTTTCCTCAGCCTCCTTCTCTCTTTTATAGAGTCTTTCTTTAGTCCCACTTTCTTATCATGTTTTTTTTGGGATGTGACAGCATAGTTTTATCTAACGAGACCCTTTCAACTACCCTAGACTACTCGGCTTCGGTATACGACATGCATATTCCTAATTCGGCATTTAATGTGATTCTCAATGTTTACTCGACTCTAATTCAGCCTAATTGATTTGTCTAGTGGGCCGATCTCAGATTGGGCCCAATTGAATTAGACTTGTTTGGGCCCTGTTCACCTTTTCAAGCTTCTATTTAATTTTGACTCCCATAAGTTCCATTGTAATATGCATAAATAAGGATGTTTGCTGAGACTTAAGAAGCTTCATTCGAAGGTTGAGTACAATGGTCCCATCAAAGACACTTGTGGTGTGGTCTTTAATGGTGGCACTTTGGGGTTTGGCTGATATATCATTGCAATTTCTTTTATCAAATATAAATATTTTTTCTTTTCTAAGAAAAAATTATTTCTTTATTTAGTCCTGGTCTATCTTATTTGTCCAACAATGATGTGTGTTACACAAGTAGGGTAGCCTTAACCTTGTTCATATCTCTTGATACATAAATGAATGGAATACTCAGCCTTATTTTGGGAAGGAAAAATGTTAGACATTCATACTTTTAGATTACTCACAATGAGATGATAATTGGATATATAACAAAGATGTACCACATTATTGTAAGTCACATTGTGAGAGTTTTTTTTGTTGGTCTTAAACATATTCTTTTGAGAAGTGTCCATTTTAGCCAAAAAAAATATAAGTCACTTCAAAAAAATCAACTATTATCTATGTTTTTTTGTACTTATTTTTTTTGGTAAAATGTCAAAAAATTATTTAAAAAGTCAAAGAGTAATGCTAGAGACCTCATAAGTTCTATCAAAATTTCTACTAAATGTCTCACATGGGTATGGGACCCACATGGGACCTATATTGTGTAAGTCACATACTCATGTGAAACATTTGGTAGAAATTTTAGTAAAACTTTGGAGGTCTCTAACATTTTTGAAACTAAAATTTCAAAATAACCCTCAATCTTTGATTGTTCCATATTAAGAGATTATTTCATTTTTCCCCTATACTTTTACACGATTTTCAATGACCCCCCTGACAACTCTTATTTTCACACGTACCCCAATACTATTTAAATTACTATCAATTTTGCCCCTGCCATCACATTTGAAACAAAAAACGTTAAAAAAATTACATTTTGGCCCCAACTTTCAAAATAAAGATGCAAACCCACCCTTTCCTACCATCAAACCACCACCACCAACCACCACTTCAAGTCCTTCTATCTCCTTCGTTATAACTCCGTTTCGCCTCATTTTTACGTCGTTGGATTCAACTCACGATCTAGTTTTCATATCACATCTCACACATCTCGTTCTTCCTCTTTTTGCATACTATCGGAGCTCCGAAATTTGATTAAAAAAAAAAAGACTTTTCTTCAAGTCATCTTTCAGACTTCATATCTTTCTCGATTCTTGATGGTTCTACTTCATTCTTTCGCCATTCTCTTCACCTCACTTCCTACTTCGCCCTACACTACCTCGCTTTCTCACTTCTTCGTGTAATGGCCGATTTTGGTATGCCGAAAGTTGTCAAAAACTAATTTTGAAAATTTCAAAACATTACAATTCATCTGGTGCAGTTCTATGAAAAAAAAGTGTTTGGTACCCTTCCCTTGCATCTCTCACCACCATATCTTGACACTCCCATCTGCGGAGCCGATGAAGACCAACCCATCAAATCCGACAACCACCAAACTAACACAGACAAGCTAATGTTAGCTATACAAACTGGTCTTTTACGAAGCCAGGTACGCTACTTTTTGTTAGCTCTAGTAGCCTCTACTTCATATATACACTACATAAATGTGCACACACATATACAAGCACTCAAAGAGGTGTTAGGAGGGCTAGTGCCGACATTACTGAATCGAAACAATTCGTCTGTAGGCTGAAGAAGTGTTAGAAGGGTTGGTTTGCATCTTTCTTTTGAAATTTGGGGCCAAAATGTAATTTTTTTTAAGTTTTCCATTTCAAATGTGACGGCAGGGGCAAAATTAATAATAATTTAAATAGTATGGGGGTACGCGTGAAAATAAGAGTAGTCTGGGGAAGTTATTGAAAATCATGTAAAAGTATAGGGTTAAAAATGAAATAATCTCTCATATTAATGTTAAGAAATTTAAACTATTATTTTAAAAATTATAAAAAAATAAAGTATGTGAACAAGAATTATTGTCGTTGTGATGTTTGATTATACATTAAATAAATGAAATAACTATTTGGACTACTTTTTTTAGATTTTTAGCATTTTTCAAAATTATTTATCAGCCAAGTTAGTATGGCACCTCATTTTTTTTCTTGGGTTTGATTTGTCTCAAATTATCATCTTAACTTAAGAGAGTGTTTGGGCTTAGTATGGATATTTTGGAATCGGTTTCGGTGATTCAAATTATTTACTTTTTACGAATCGTTGAATACGATATTCATGTAAAAAAATCAAGATAATTGAATATCGGTAGCATCATATTTGTTTTTAAAAAATGAATGACAAATATAATTTTAATAATAGTCATTCTTTTTTTGTAATACAAATTTGATTCAAAATGGATGACAAATATAATTTCAATAACAACCATTCATTTTTTGTAATACAAATTTGATTCAAACCTATAACTACCGATATCTGATCATCTTGATTTTTTGCATAAATAACCCTACGTCACTTAAAGTATCATCGAGGAATAAAAACCTCTTTTGATTCTGCGTTGCTTATTGCATTAAGAATTGCTTCCCTTTCTGAACCTTCGTCATTCTTTGAAGAGGGAATTGTTGATGATTCCGGTCGGTTCTATAGTTTCGAGGCTAGCTTTGATCTTTCTGTCGTTTTGGAGAACATCTTGGCCTTAACTTCTACTTTGGTTAGTTCCCTTTGAGAGGTCACAAGGGTAGAAGGCTAACCGACGAACCAAGGTCTAACAAGATGCCATTGACCTTGTGATTGTCAATCTCTCCAATCACATAGTTAGGACGATTGTGTTCTACTCAATGAGTCCTAAAAAGTGAACTGTTCGAATTATCGAAATCGATCCCAAGATGGGCCTATTAAGTCCAAACACTCACTCAAATTGAGATGATTAACTTGAGAGAATAACATCCCGATGATGGTTTACATTTCTTTGTTAGCGTTCAGAGTTTCAAGCTAGTGAACAAAATATAAAACACTTATCATTTTTATATGATTTTACTTTTTTTTTAGGAAAAAATAATTATAAATATTTTTTTATATTTATTTTATCAAATTAATTTATATTTTTTTCAAAAAAATCTAAAAAACTAATTCTGAAAATAAAATAAAAAAAGAGCCTAAGTGTTCACAAAGTTTCAATGCTTTTAAGATAATTAATCCTCATTTGGTTTTTATTTTAGGGCTAAAAAAGCAAAAAAAAAAAAAAAAAAAAAGACAAAATAAGTTATATAAGTCAATAAGATAAAATGTCACATCCAAACCATAATTATTACACTTTTTCTCTCACAAAAGTCAAAAAAGTCTAAAAACAAAAACCAAACGAAGCTAACCCCCCCCCCCCCCAAAAAAAAATGGCTATTGTAAATAGTGGTAGAGGGAGTGAGGGACCAAGGGGTCACGTGCCCCCCTTGAATTTTGGGATTTTTTTTTTTTTTTGACAAATATAAAGAAAATATTTTAAATAAAAAAAATTATAAAAATATTATTAGAATGAAATGTCAATAACATTTTAAAAATTATGAAAACAATAATTGTTGTTTTGATTGAAAATGAAAAGACTATTATAAACTATATTATCTATTAAAATTTTATGAAAAATTTTGAACGTAATAGCGATGTTATTATTATTGACATACAAGTATAAGTAATCTCACTATAAAGATATGAAATTTATTGGATTGTTAATTACATTTGACATGTAAGGTTCACTCTCTATATGTTCATTTAATATTAGTTGGTGATATCACATATTAATAATGACGTAGTATTACCATTATATTTATATAATTTATTTTAAGGTTTATATTTATATTTTTTTTATATTGTCCATGATACAATAGTTATAAATAACATTATTTTTTTGATATTTCTCGAAATCAATCGTAAAAAATTACGTGAAATATTTTTGTAAAATTTTTTGATATTGTAATTAATAAATATCACTTTTAATTTAATTTTTTGACTCCGTCACTAACCGTAATCAATGTCAAACGAATCTTTAATGTATTATTTTATATCAATTGTGAAAAAAGTACAATGTCCATGGTAATAACTATTTCTCTTGAAAATACTACACAATAATAAATAAATGTATTTCCCTTGATAATAGGTTACACAACGCAAAATAAACAAAGAGTAACTATTTCCCTTCACTTATCTTCATGGTTGTATTTATAAATAACCACTAGAGAGAGAGTTATAACGTTATTATATTAGAATAAAAAAATCATTAGATAATGTTAGGTCACTATTAAAAATCGCAAATTCAATAATAAAAGTTCACGAGTCATCAAAAATTGCAATTTTTATATAACCTAGTATTGGGAACCGCATAGTATGTTTTATTGGCGAATTATATTTATAATCTCTATAGTTTGAGATTTGTGTTATTTTAATTTTTAATTTTTTAATTGTGACATATTTAATTATGTATTTTGAATCTTGTTCCAAATAAAGACAATTAAACATATCATTATTTAATTTCAAAGACAAAATCGTTAATTTGATAAATATAAACTAATTTGATAAAAATAAATGTCAAAAAAATATTTTTTATTTTTTAAAAATTATTTCTATCCACCAAAGATAAAACTATATAAAATTGATAAATTTTTAGACTTTTATTTATTTATTTATTTTATCAAATTAATTTTTATTATGTGTTTGGATGATAATCATATAATAGGTAGTTGTTAAAATTTTAATGTGTAATCGATATATTTAATATATGAAATGTTTTTAGTTTTGGATTTTTTGATTTAATGGATTGATTTAATAATGATATCAAAGTTGTCGCCATATTCGACTTTTGGAAAAGCAGAAACTAATTTAATAAAAATAAAAATAACCACTCATTACATGATCATCATCCAAACACATAATAAAAATTAATTTGGTAAAAAATAAATAAATAAATGTCTAAAAGATTTATCAAATTTACATAATTTTAGCTTTAGTGGGTAGAAATAATTTTTAAAAATTCAAAAAAAAAATTTGACATTTATTTTTATTAAATCAGTTTATATATTATCAAATTGGCAATTTAGCCTTTAAAATTAAGTAATTGTATCTTCAATTGATCTAATTTGGAACAAATTTAAAAATCAAAGTCAAATGTGTCATAATTAAAAAGTTAGTAACCAAAATGACACAAACTCCAAACTATAGGGACCGTTAGTATAATTCAACATTTATTTTTATTTGTAAGTGTTTCAAAGGTGTTGACAAATAAAAAATTAATTAATTGCATACTCATTAATTTTTAGTAATTTTTTTTCTAAAAAAAAAAAATTTGAACGAAAGGTTTGAGGTGTTCACTTTTTGTCTTTTTACGAAAATATGTGCAGAAAAGTAGAGAGGTGATGTAATGGAAAAAAAAATAAAAAGATAGATTATTTTTGGGTTGCCAAACTTGGCGTAATAATATTGTTCAATTTATAAATATTAGGGTTTAATAATTTATCATTATAAATTAAAATAACTATATGAAGTAATTATTTGAAATTATATCAAGGATTGTAATAAAATATATTTTTCTATGCTAAAGGATATACCGTATGCACATTATAATTAAAGAAAAAATGACATAATTTCATATTTTATGATTGTGATTAAAAAAAAAAAAAAGGAGTCATAACCAAACAACACATAAATTATAATCAATGATGTCACAAATCATAATTAAAATAAGATTATAACTAAAGAAAAAAATTAATCATAACTATAAATAAATAAATAAATAAATAAAAGAGACATAATTTAGATGTATATACGGTAAGAGATGTTTTTAGTAGAATTTCTCATATTTTTAACCTCAAATCTCTTGATTTCAAATAGACATTAATTCAGACTTTGAAAAAATATTTAAAATTTATATATAAATTATATACTTTTTTTTAGAAACATATATATATAAATCAAATTCACACATATTTTTTTAAGTACGTAGTATTGTTGCCGTGAGATGCGCAAAGGAGGCGTCCCTTCTCGCGTCCGAATCCTCTAGAGTGATCCTGCAAAGTGATCCTTTATGGCGCGACACGTGTTTAATTAATGGAACCAATGGCTGAGATGATCCCTCATCAAAACGACGTCATTTTGGCAAGCCAGATCCGATAAAAAAAAAATGCAGAGTTTGCAGATCGAGAAGGAGGAGAGAGAGAGAGAGAGTTGAGGAAGAAGAAGCAAGCAGTCACCACCCAACGTCGCCCCGTCGCCACTGGACGCCGCCAATTCATATTGGCTACAACTCTTACCTTGATTTTGTAGCTTTGGTGTTTGTTGTTTGTCCTCACAGAGAATCATCCCCAAATTTTCATATTCAAAGAGGTTCACACTTCAGATTTTGATTTGGGTTTTCTTTCTTCTTGCATAAAAAAAATATGCTTGTTTGAGTCAGATTTAACAGAGTTTTGCTTTGATTTGCTTTCATGTGGGTTTATCTACAAATCCACCCATTTTCTTCTTCATCTCTCAAATTCATCAAAATCTCTGCAAAATCTCTATGTCCTTGAAGCTTCTTGAAGAATAGATTTCAGGTAATGCGACTTCAACAAAAAATTGTGGTGCATCAGTGACCAGTGTGCACAAGTTAGTCTCTTTCATTCATAGAGCCCAAACCTCTGCATCAATAGCAACCCACATCTTCAAGAAATTCAAATTTAAACCCATATCCAACGTTCCTTCAATGTCCATCAGCCTCCGATCCAAAACCACGTCATCCCACTATGTAGCCTCCAGATTCAGAGACCACACATTCAAGAAACTCATAGACAAGTACTGTGGATCAAACTCTGCAAAAAGTTTGCAAAGAAAAATTTTCAGCTCTCTCCTCCTCCTCCTTCTCGATTTGTAAATTTTTTATTTTATTTTATTTTATTTTTGGGTCTGGCTCACTAAAATGACGTCGTTTTGGTGATGGATCATCTCAGCTATTAGTTCCATTAATGAGACACATGCCGTGACACAAAGGATCACTTTATAGGATCACTCTAGAGGATCTGAACACCCCATTCTCGTCTTAGCTCGAACCAATCGTCCATAAAAAAGTCTCCACGTGGCAGCTTGAACTGTTGATTGGAAAAATTTATCCCATGTCCCTTGTGCATTGCTACAAAACAATCTAAGCCATTAATTTATACTGAAATCATGTGGGACCCGCACAAATGAAAGGTTATGATTGTTTTATGGCATTTCCACATCAATGCCCTGTGGCACTGAATCAACAAATGTTGATCGGCCCCACGACAACGTAGGAAAAGTAGTTCCTCACCCGCAGCGCAGATAAGTAATTTGTCACGGCCAATGAAATTGCCGAGTCATGCTGGTGGTGAGACAAAATTTTGTACTATTCCGGGTGACTTCAGAATCACTCGCGGAGGAATCTTCTATAGCTCGACGCTTTCACACCTGAAAAACGAAATATATCTTAATTTTCCAAAAATAGCCCGATTTGCTTGAATGTACGAAATTACATAAATAACCTTAAACAAGGTGTTCTATCCACTACAGCATTCTAATTCCTTTACCACATTATTTGAAATATATATATGAAAAATGAAAGAAATCAAGGAAAAAAATTAATATATACACCCCGTCCCATTTTATTGGTCCATTTTTCATTTTAGTCTATCCCAAAATGTTTCTACATTTTCTATTTTGGGATACTAATTCTTTTAGATTTCTAAAATTGTCCCTTATAAATTATTATAAATACGTTTTAAAATTTAAATAGAAGGGCAATTTCAGAGAAAAATATATCAAAATTTAAATTAAAATGTAATGATGGCAAGTTTCCTTATTGGATTTTTTATAATGAACAAATAAATTGGGACGAAATGAATATTTCTTTACATGATTGTTATATTATTCTTTTATTTTTTTTCCTTATGATCTTTTTGATCTTTATCTTTTTTTCTTGGGTAATTTATCAAAATGATTTTATCATCATCATCATCAAATTTAATTCGAACTCTTTCTTGATATTATCTTTGTTCGCTAACCATTTTACATTTTTTTCTTGGTAAGTAAAAGTCTATTCCATTTATCACAAGTTGGACTCATCATAAAAAGTTATTGTCTATTGACATCTCTAATTGGTGTACAAAGTAACATAAAATACTATAACTAATAAGTTTTTGTAAAAATTATGGATTTGGGGTGCTGCGACAGAACCCGTGCTGTCACATCCCATAAGGTTTGTTGCGATCATATTCTGATAATCCAAACCGTTCATATTATAGAATTTGTTGAGTATATGTATTCATATACAAAAAAAAAATTAATCAGATAAGTATATACCATGATCAAGCCGAATAATAACTCTAAAAAATTATTAAAATCATGCTAACCGTTTATTTTTCCTAAACATAAATGTGGTCTTATTATGAGTTCCAAATGTCTAATTAACTTGAATTTTTCATAGATGATCTACTTAATAAACTTTACACTATGAACGGTTCAGATCATTAAAATAAATTCGAAACATGACTACACTATGAATGGTTCAAATCATTAAAATAAATTTGAGACACGCCTTCACAGGCTCACAACGCGATGTTATGCCTATAAGGCACATCACTAAGCCCAAGTTCAAAGATTATGGTGTATGATAGGAGAATTAGCTGAGGAACATAAATTACTAAAAATAATAAATTTGTATTGAAACATGACTTTCTCACCTATGAAAATGTAAAACATCACCTTACATTATCAAAGCCTTAGTAATTTTTTTGGAGGAAAGAAAAACAACATTTTTTTTTTTTTTTTGGCTTGGTGATATTAATGAGAGCAAATTACATTTAAGTAAGAGCAACTCAAAATAATTATACATTTATCAAGATGCACGTTTGAGCTAGTGAAAGTTGTGTCTTATGTCACAACTTTCATATTGCACTAAACATAGATCTTCATAAAAATATAATGATTTTGAGTTATTCCCACTTAAAAGTATTTTTCATTATTAACAAAGTCACAATAGGATAATTTATAACCATTTTGGGCCCTAGAGTGTAAATATTGAAAGTGAGTTTGTGATCAACCTAAAAAAATTACATTTTTAAAATTTGTTCTCTCTTTAGGGTCCGTTTGGGAAGATTATTGGGGCTAAAATAGTCATATAAGATAAAATAGATTATTTTAATCAAATATTACAAAATGTTACATCCAACCTATAATCATTTCATTTTTTCTCTCACAAAAGTTAAAAAAGCTAAAAAGCCTACTCTAAACGAGGCTTTTTTAGCTCTAGCAAGTGGTGATTTTAGCAAAAAAGTCACAAAAATAACCAAAAAACAACAACTTATACCAAAAAGTCAAAAAAAAAATTCTTTTTTTCTACTTTTTGTACATCTTTTCGTAAAAAATTAAAAAGACATTTCAAGCATACTAGTTTTTTTACATCATATTTTAACCAAAAAGTCAAAAAGTTATTAAAAAAACCTATTTCCAAACGAGGTCTAAAATAGCCAAAAAGTCAACCTACATTCTAAACGAAGGCCTAATATCATAAATTTTTTTTTTTTTTTTTTTTTTTTTTTTTTTTTTTTTTTTGTGTCTATCCAAGGTAGAAGGATGTAGAAGAATATAAAAAGTAATCATATTTTTGAAAAGATAAAAAAAATTAACTAATGATAAGAAAATGCTAAAAAAAACTAATTTGTTTTGGCCTTTTTTTTTATTTTGTTTTTAGTGAATTTTTTACAATTTTTTTATTTTTACTTTTCTAGTCTATCTAATTGAGTAAAACCTAAAAGTATATTTTAAAAAAATAAAATAAAAGAAGCAAATGCAAAAAACAATTTGTATCACTTTGTTTAATTTAACTTTTAGAGTTTGTTTTTTTAATTAAAAAACTAATTTAGTAAATAAATAAAAAATAAAAAATACTCAAAATTTTCAAATGGCTTATGTTTTTTTGGCGCAAAAATAATTTTAAAAATGTCAAAATATCTTTTAGAAATTTATATATTTTAAAAAAATTCCAGCAATACTCATCAGATATTTGAAAGAAACCCAAAAAGGTCATTTTAGTGATTCCAAAGAAACCCAAAAAGGTGAGATTAGTAATTTCACAACATAAAATAAGATAATAATTTCCACAAAGTCCGTCCTCATTGTATCACATTTTTCTAAGTAGTAGCGTGATACCTTTTTTGTTTCCCTTTTCCCATTAATTATTATTATTATTTTTGTTTCCATTTAAAAATTTTCCACTTACCACAAGAACCGTAAGATAGAACCAATCCGACGGTCCACAATTCTCCTAACCCTTATATCTTTCCTCGTCTCACTGCCTGAGCTTGTGCTCTCCTCGTGCCGTTCTGCTAGGGCTTCGCATTTCATTCTCTCTCACATTTCTCAGTTTCTCAGTCTCTGTTTCAGAAGGTTCGTTTTCTCGACTATTGCTTCACCGATCTCTCTCGATCTTCAATGTGACTTTGTTTCGATCTCTATTTTAATCGCAATCGCTATTGTTTTCTTCGCCGATTGTGTTCTTCACGATTTGATTTGAATTATTGTTGGTCGATTGATCTGAAATATGTGTTTACTGTGTTTGAATTTGTTATAGAAGCATCAGCTATGGGGAAGTGCTATCCAACTGTGAGCGAAGAGTACAAGAAGGCTATTGACAAAGCCAAGAGGAAGCTCAGAGGCTTCATCGCTGAGAAGAACTGTGCTCCATTGATGCTCCGTCTCGCGTATGCTCTCTCTCTCTCTCTCTCTCTCTCTCTCTCTACATATACATATATATATATATGTATCTATATATGTGGTTTTGATACGGAGATCGGTGGAATTTGACGATGTGTTGTTGTGTATGCAGATGGCACTCTGCAGGTACTTATGATGTGAGCAGCAAGACCGGAGGTCCGTTCGGGACAATGAGGCACAAGCTTGAGCAAGGTCACGCAGCCAACAATGGCCTTGAGATTGCTGTCAGGCTCTTGGAGCCTCTCAAGGAACAGTTCCCAATACTCTCTTACGGCGACTTCTATCAGGTCTATCTCTTGAGATATATATATATATATATATAATGCATCTTATCTTATTGTTAGGATGAGATTCTTGTTGCAAATGTTGATTTTTAATAAATTGGTTGAATATAGTTGGCTGGAGTTGTTGCCGTTGAAATTACGGGAGGACCTGATGTTCCATTCCATCCAGGACGGGAGGTTTGTATAATTTCATTCTCTGCTCTTTGTTTTGGTTTTTTTATTTTTATTTTTATTTTTATATTTTATTTTTATAGTTGCATATATCTAATGTCTGAACAGTTATTTAGGATGATGTATGTTATGATTGTTACGACTTGATCCTGTAGGATTGCGTAATTTTATAAGTTCATAGTTTTGTTGCTTACATTTTTAGTGAATTTGGGTTGGTGAGGAAATAACCCTACTACTTATATCATAATAAAGGTTCATGGATAATTACCTTCGGTTCGAGATTCTTTCTGCTTTTAGTGTGATTCATTTTGCTTGTATTGTTGTTTTTGACTTGGGAATCCGGTTTTGATGTATTTGGACTTAACACATCCCGTGGATCATAACTTCTGTTTCCTTATTTTCTCTAATGTGGCACGGCTGTTGTTTTTCTTACTTCTATAATCTGCATTAGTAGAGTGGGGTTTGTGAAAGATTGGTTTCTGAATGGATGTTTTAGCAGAAATATGTTCTGGTTTGGAATAATCTTTTGACTGGCAGCTGGTGTTGATCTTAAATGGCTCTGCTCAATTAATTTAATGCTGGATTTTTGTGAAATTGTTATGTATATTCATTGTTTTTGTTATATTTGTTAGTATTTCTATTTTTATCTCCTTTATGTTTCTGCTAATGGTTGGGTGACATGAATGGCATTCTGCTAATAAAGTTGTCAGAAGTCATTTGTTAAAACAACTTGATGTTCGGGTAAATGTTCTGTTAGATAATATGGTAAAGGAATTTGGAATTATGAGGTATTGTGGTGGCTAGGAAGCATTGAGCATGGACACACAAAAGTGGGTGCCATGTGTCAGACATAGGCACATCATAGACACGTGTGTCCAAGTGTTGGACATGCCACGAAGCATGTCAATTTTTTTAATTATTTGTTTTTTGATTACTTTGGCGTTGGGGACCTTAGGACATATTTCTGGATTTTTTCAAAAAAAATTTAGAAAGTTGAGGTCAAAATAAAACATATGAAAACAAAGAGGGGAGAAAGTGGAAAAAACAAAAAATATTTTATTCATTTAGAACAATCAATTGCTTGGATGCTTGCTTAATTGCCTTGTGATTTATGAATGATCAACTTATTATTGAACTTAAATGCTTTTCATTATTTTTTATGTTGAATTAGTGTCAGTATTTTTCATTATTTTCGGTTATTTTGGATGTTAGATTCATACACATAGCAAATAATATATTACATTGCCATATTCCTGTCGTGTTTGTATCTTTATTTTTTAGAAGTCAGTGTTTTGTGTCCGTGCCCGTGCTTCATAGTTTGGTGGTTTTTCTTTATATCATTCCTTATATTTATTGGTTCCTGTGGCAATGCTGCTGATATTTTACATGGTGTCCTAACTTTGTTTGGTTCTACAAATTATTTAGAAAAAGAAAATGGAGAACATTTTCACTAATAATTTTCCTTTCATTTTGAATTCTGGGGACTGGGTGTTTCCAGATTCATATTTATTATTCTATTATGTTCTATGAATAGTCTGTAGTCATATGTTAACACATGCACACAAACTTGCAAATCAGTCGCTCTTGAAGTTAGTTCTGGTATTGGCATTTGTCTTGTTATCTAATTTTTAGCTTCTCAACTTCTTTTAAGTTCTAATTGAAATCCTTTTAATCTCAGGACAAACCTGAACCACCAATTGAAGGCCGTCTTCCTGATGCTACTAAGGGTTAGTGTTGTTAACTATGTCCTCCTAGTCACACTATATATATTTATTTCTTAGGAAAACCAACAAATGAATTTAAAAGTTTAACAAAGTAACTATAATATTTTTGTAAAGTTAAGGTCTAGCCCAGTCACAAGGCATAGCTGTTCCTGGCATATGACCCAGGGTCAAGCTTAATCCATCCCCTAACCCAAATAATTTAATGATATTCTTGCTTTCTAAGGGAAATTTTCTTTTTTTTGTTGGTAATATATGTTTTTGACCATTAATCTGTGGCTTCTACTGCAGGATGTGACCATTTGAGGGATGTGTTTGTTAAACACATGGGCCTCAGTGACAAAGACATTGTTGTTCTCTCTGGTGGCCATACACTGGTATATACTATATGCCCTTTCCTCTCCTTTTTTTTATTTATTTTTTAGCTTCACCACTTTCCTTTGGTAACCTTGTGCTTTTAATGGTGATTAGTCATTATGATGTCTCGTGTTCACATTTTATTTATTTATTTTCTTTCAGGGAAGGTGCCACAAGGAGCGTTCTGGATTTGATGGAGCCTGGACTACCAATCCACTCATCTTTGATAACACCTACTTCACGTATGTTTTAGATGCCTATGCACTTGTATGCTTACCTATTACTGTTCCATGTATATCATTTTATTTTATATTCTTACGTTTGAACAGAGAACTCCTCACTGGGGAGAAGGAAGGCTGTCTACAGCTGCCATCTGATAAGGCTCTTCTCGATGATCCTGCTTTCCGCCCTCTTGTTGAGAAATATGCTGCGGTTTGTACATATTTTTTAATCCTCTCCATTTAGCTTTACTTATACTGTAACATGTAGTTTTTGTTGATTTAACAAGTAAATTGTTTGGTTTTTCAGGATGAGGATGCTTTCTTTGCAGATTATGCAGAAGCTCACATGAAACTCTCTGAACTGGGGTAATGTTTATTTCTTTTAATTTCTATTTTTATTGCATTATTATAATTTGCAGTTTTCGTGACATTTGTTTGCTATTGTAATTATGTTGGCCTTACTGATTGTTTGCTGTTCTTTTAACAGGTTTGCTGAAGCCTAAACTGTCGGACAGGACAGAAGGGAATGGGAACAGTGGACCTTCTCTCCTCATCTTTGTTTTAATTTTTTTGGTTATGCATAACTCGTTTCTTAGGCAGTTGATGGTTGGTAAATTGTTAGCTTTTTGATTTTTTGTTGGATATGGTGAATTGAAAGTTTGGTGGTAGCAAAACGGTTATAATGGTGATCTTAAATATCCCATTCAATAAACTTGTTTGAAAATTTGCCTGTGTCCACGATAACAATCCTCTCATATCCTTCTTTTGCTATCTCCCTTTTATTATATCTTCTGCTCTTTGTTGCAACTTACATGAGTGAACACCTCACTCTACAATTCTCTCCTTTTCTCCTGTGTTTGACTTGGTTTATTCGGTTACCAATCACAGAACTAACTTATTCTACTCCCTTCGTTTCATAATAGGGAGCTGTTAGGTAGCCCGAAATTGTGTTGGCCCGAGTGGCTCGAACTGTTCAAAACGATGTCGTTTTGAACAGATTTTTTTTTTATTTTTTATATTTTAAGAGAGAGTTGTGAGAGATAGAGAGATCATCGTCATCGTCAAAAAATAAATAAATAAATAATTGTAGAATCAGCACATCATCATTATCATCTTCATATCTGTGTACATAGATCTATACGCACATATTTATATATATATATATTTGAGAGAAATCTATACGTCAATACCAAATCATCATCGTCAACGCCAACACCAACACTAGATCATTATCATCAACATCAACGATCATCATCATCAACATAAACACTAGGTAACACGCATAGATTTATATATATATATATATACCCAAATTATACATACACTATATATGTACCCAGTCAACCAATTATTGAAGTAGAACAACAATGGAACTTAAAAAAATCTTTTGCTGGTACCTTCAGAACCCTAGCACCATTACACAAAACCAACAAGAAACATAAAAGCAGTGAGCTCTCGAGTATTATTCTTCAAAATATTAGTTTCTTGTTTCATTTTTTATTATCTTAAAATTTTAGTTCTTTTTAAAAAATTAAGGAATAAAATAATATGAATTCACTATTTTATCTTTCTTTCAGAGTCATTAATAACACAAAAAGTACAGTTATAACAATTGATATTTCTAAAAAAATATACTATCAAAGAGTAATTTTAAAAAATTAATAGTAGTTTTAAAATATAATAATTGTATTGTAAAAAAAAGTTAGATTCTCTTAAACGGATTATTATTTTGATACGGAGAGAGTAACAAATTTAACAACTGCTCTTAACAGACTTGACTGTTGAAAGTATCTAAACTGGATCAGCTAGCAATTTTATAAGCGGAGGCTGATAGCCTTTGATTAAACATCAACACACCATGGATTGCACGAGGATTGAATTTAATTAACAAGAAGTTGGCTCTTTTCGAAGAAGGTTCTATTATTACATATGAAGGTTCAGAATTGTGATGAAACCTGGCTTGGATGGGCGGATAGGATTTTTATTAAGCAACGAGGCTAATAAAATGAGGAGGTCTAAGGTCTTATTTGGGGGCTTAAGATTTTAGTCAAAAAAGTCACTATAAGTTGTTATTACATTATTATTATTTTTTTTTTTTTGTGCACATTTTTTTTATAAAAAATAAAAAATAAAAAATAAAAAAATCAACTAAAATTGAATGGTTCAACGTTGAGCTGATCATATCATAATTCGGAGTTTGAGGTTAAATCTTAGTGGCCATTTTCTTATTGCTGCTATTGAAATGTTGGTGCCGTTCCAATTCGACTTTTCACTAAACAAAGTGCACACCAAAGGCTGTTTCAAATCATGAGGCATAGACCTGATCCACACCACTTGATAATGGACAAGCCACTAACAATGGCTTAGTCTTTGGCTGTGGCGTAAAAACCTAGTTTATTGTTTAAGAAACTCATTTTGCTAATTTTTTTTTGAATTTATTTAGTAAATTCATTTCTCGTGAAAAAACTACTTTAATCACTTTAAAAATCATTGAAATAAGCTGAAAAAAGGTTAGAAATGTGCGAAATAATTTTTTATTTTATTTTATAAAGTTTAATTTTAGCCAGCTCTAAAGGGAAGTTCTAATAACAAACACATAAGCCATTAATAGTGGCACAAGATTTTTCGTTTTTGAATTTCTTCTAATATGTTTTAAGTCATATAATCATTTTCAGAGATTTTTATCCCCGATTTCTCCTATAAAAGTATACAAAAATGACCAACTAAACTTCTATTCTCTTAATAGGCAGCAAAGTAGAATAATAAAGGAATTAAAAAAAAAATAACTTGACATCCCTCCATTTAAATCTATTTATTTGAATAGAATCTAAATGAATTTAATACAATCAATCGCAGAAATAAAAGAATAATTATAGAGATATTAACAATCTTACTAAAAATACAAGAGATTGAATATGATTAGTTGTAAAAAAAAAAAAAAAAAAATGATATTTGAACATCCAATGATATTCAGATATATATGTTTTTAATATAAATTTTAGTACATATAGTATTGCGCTAAATAAAATTGGTGTTAGCTATGTTAGAGCATTTCTAACAGGCTATTTAAAATAAGCTTGTTAATTATTATAGTTAATATTATTATTTTTTATTCTTTTCAATGGACTAGTTATTGCAATAACTATTTTAATTAGATTCTTCCACACTAGTTATATTTAGAGAGTTTTAGGACATTTTTTTAAAACCAATTTGCATGAATAAATATGTGGAATAAAGTGTAGCGTTATAACATAGACATAAAATTCTTTAGATGAAATAAAAATTATATATTTTTATTATTTAATTAATAATAAATAAAAAATAACATTAGAGTTGCTATCGATAAGTATGGAAATCCACATGGGAAGGATGTTAGAAATCAAATTTTCTTGGATCCGAGTTAGAAATCAAATTTGACATTTGTGTTTTGGGTCACAGTCAACTAAGTTCTGTTCAAAAAGAAATGTCAACGAAAGTGGGTCGCTTTGACTGTCATTACAAGCGTGTAATTCTTTACGTGTATAGTTTAGTTTAGTTTATTTAATTTACTACGAACCTTATCCTTAAGAATAAAATGCTTTAATTTCAAAATTATAAATAGACAAAACATGATACCCAAAAACCGAGTTAAATGAAAGCTGCATGACACACAATTTAAAAATATTTTCAAATTATACACAAATTTATTCAAAATGATGTTATAGTAACTCTTTTTTTTAAAAAAATATTGAAATTATTAACCTTAATGATAAGTCTTGTTTGGAAGACCACGATTAATCACATCATTTTACGAATAAAATTTTGATAAAAAACATGAGTTATTGGTTAGTTCAAGTAACAACAATGATTCATAACTCTAAAATTTAGAGCTCTAAGAGCATTTTCAATCCACTAGACATATATGCTTATTAGTTAAAATACTTAGCATAATTTACTTTTTTCAACTCCAATACATTAGGCATATAATTAGATATTTTAGCTCAACTCACTTCATTAGTTACATGTAGCTAGCCTTCAAAGGTTAGACAAAATGTATTTAATCATGAGGATCATTTTTCTCCATCTTTATTGCTGATGTGGCATTTTATAAAGTTAATAATATTTAAATGAATAGCTAATATAAAAAGTATGATTGGAGTAGAAATATAAAACAGTTGATAGACAAAGTAAAATGTGTACTTTATAATAATATTTAGATAGGTAAAATACCTGTTAGCATTGGAGATGCTCTAACAATGACTCTAATGATGTGGCATGGAGCCACAAAAAAAAAATAAATAAATAAAAAATACATACATCAAAGAATAAAGACTGAGAGCTCTACTTTTGGAATTCTAAAGAGAGCTCTAGTGCTTTCTTTAGAGCTCTAAAATTAGAGCACTCTATCATTATTATTGTACATCAAATCATTCATAAGTGAGGTCTATTGTCATATAAGTAGAGCTCTGATTAGAACTCTACTTTTGGTTCTCCTAAACATTTTTGGTTCAAGCAATTTAACCGATCCAAGTTGTGTAAAACCATTAATGTTTGCTTCTTAAAAAAAAAAAAAAAAACCCAATATGTTGTTGTGACCTAAGTCAGTTTTCAATTGAAATACACAGTTTACGTTTCCAAAATCGTGTTTTCATCTTTTTAACTACAATTTTATTTGAGGAGGTTGTGTTTTATTTTTTATTTTTTATGTTGTTTGTTTTGGTGTTTTTTAATATTTTTTTATATTATTCAATTTCTAATAATTATTATTTTTTATTTTATAAAACATCACTTGAAACATAAAAAAATAGAATATATAGAAAAAAATGTTGGTTTTATTCCATTTGTCCCGCTCTTCATCTAGCAAGTGTGTATTGTGACTCATGTAATTGAGCAATAAAAAGGAATATGCACTGAAGAGAAAACAAGAGTGAGCACATATAGGGCTTGTTTGGTTTGTGTTTCAGAAACAATTTTCTGAAATATTCTCTGAAAACACGTTTCTGAGATTGTCCAAACCAAACAGATTTTTCCAAAAAAAATCTCAAAAATGTGTTTGGTTGTCTATTTCCAGGATAACTTTCAAAACAAATTCTCAAAAATCTGTTTGGTTGGTTTTTTCAGAAATACAAAATACAAACAGTCATTGATAAAGCTTAAACCAGTTCTGATTTTTTCCTTCTCGTTTTTTACACGGCATACGGTTCAGAATCATATCTCCTTCAGGACAACCGGATGGTCGCCCTCTAGGTCGCCCGGTTGGTCGCCCGGGCTAGGGCGGGAAATTTGTTTAAACACCCTTGAACTCCTTGAACTCTTTGAACCAGGTGACCTGAGCGATGTGAACTGGTGTAGGGGCGACCGGTCGGTCCACCGGCAGGGAGACCGGTTGGTCGACCGGGTCTGGAAATTGATCTGTTTGAACCTGTTTAACCTGTTTGAACCAGTGACTGCTAGGCTGTGGAGGGCAACGGTGGGGTGACTTCTGGTCGACACTTCAGAACCCAATTATTATTTGCATTTGGTTTGTGTTTCATCCATTTCTGTTCCTAATTCTTTTCGTATTTCTTTTTTCCCTTCCTTACATATCTGGGGTTTTGGATTATCTACCAGTAAGTGAATAAATTTATTTATCTGCTTTTCAGTATATATATTCAATGCATTTATATGTATATTTGTTCTACATTGAATGCATTTCAGTAAGTATATCAATTTCTGCATTATTTGTGCCCTTCATTCATTTCTAGGCTCTTATTTGACCCATGCGTTATTTGTGCATTATTTCTGCCATCTATTATTTGTGCCAGAACACTTCAATTATTGATGTTGATGTTGCCACCTACCAGTCACATGAGAACACCACCTACCATTCATTGTATGAACCACCTAACAATTCAAGCACCTAATTCCATCGTCTATATCAGCTGCAGCTTCATGTGCGCATAATCTGCATAATCAATTCACAAATCAGATCCCTCAAACTCGCATATTCAATCAGGAAGCGGATCATCGCAAGGCGCCTTCAGAGCATCAACAAGAACGACAAGGCAGATCAAAATGAACAAGAAGGCAAGATCACCAAAACATGTAACAACAAGGCAAAGATAAAAGAGTAAGGTGTTATTCAAGGCCCAACCGTTGGTTGGCCTTCGGTGCATGCCACATATTTGTTCAACTTTGTCTTGCACAAAACAAGAATGCTTTTTATTTCATGTTACTTTAATGTTTTTACAATGGCATATGTTCGTAAACACCGAATGCAAGATCACTTTTCGTCCTAACGTTAATTAACACATAAGCTACATTCAGTTCATATGTGCTGAATTGGGAGTCTGCATAGCTAAATACTACATTAGTATGTTGTTTAAATTTCAGTGGCCATGGTTTATTAAAAATACATCTCTACATTTTCATTATAAGTTCATGTTTACATTAACTATTTCAAAGTACTTGACATATGTTAATTACTGCACATTGATGGAGGTAACAGCACCATTATAAGAAGCCAATAGTAATTCAGCTTACATTACTAACACATTCTCATTAACATAAAACAGATATTCACATCATGCCTAGAACTAAAAGAGTGAGACAAGGTGGTACAAGTACAAACCCTCCACGGCGTGAAGAACAGCAGCCTCGAAATCAGTCATACCCTACTGAAGATTTTCTCACCGAAAGTCATGCATTAGCCTTTGAAAACTTCTCAAGCCGACCTCTTGTAACAGGAAGGAGGGTAAATTTGCCAACTCAATATGACGCACTATTAGTTAATAAACTTGAAACAATGGGATGGCTGAATTTAATTAATTTACCCCAAAAGGTATATCCACGGCTGGTATCTCTTTTTTATGTTCACCTAAGAGTTATTCAGGAACAACATCAAAATTTTATGCTTTTGTCATTTGTGAAAGGACAAGGTATACAGTTTGATGTTCCTACTTTGGCACCCATTATTGGAGTTGAAGTAGGTGATGAAAATATCTACTTTCAGACGGAGGCCGAGTTAGTTAATATTGTTGGTAATGGTACTGATGTATATACTACTATATGTAAGAACAGATTTACTGGAACAAATCTACAAGCAAGAGATTTAAAACCTCATCTTCGGATCCTCCACCGGTGGATTGTAGAAAATGTCACTTCGAAAAAAGGACATCATGATGCGGTCCCATATTTTAATGCATATTTGTTATACTGTTTTGAAGTTGGCCATAAGTTAGATTTGTGTTACATAATTATGAAAGAAATGGCGCTCGCAAATCAAGCTCAACACACGGGCCGGTCTTTACCGTTTGGTGTACTCTTGACAAAAATTTTGAAATTTTTTAAGGTTGACTTTGTAAATGAAATGGAGATCAAAATCAGTGCACCCATTACTCTGTATACAGTGAACCGTGCTGGTGCAGCCCCCAATTTAGTAGGAAGTGATAATGCTGCAGAAGATTCAGAAGATGAAGTCCCACCAGATGATGCTCCACAAGCTCCTCCTGCCAATGTGATGCCATCAAATGAACCACCTCAATATTGGACTGAGTTTTTAGCCATGGAACAACAACGTTATAATCAACGCGTTGAATGGGAACATCAAATGGCTAACCAGGTCAATTCGTTGGGTATGCAGTTTGATACATTTGCCACTGCACAGAACTCATTAATTGAACAATTTGGTGAGTTCCGTTTAGACATTGGAAGACGTCATGATATGGCAAACAATCGCATCGACATAATTGAGCATCGCGTGACTGACATATACTGTCACTACTTCCCTCCTCCACCGCCACAAGATAATGACTGATGAGCATTGTGCTATTATGTATTTGCATTGTGTTGTATTTTATTATGTTCACATCCTGTTGTTGGGTTAATTTGTTTTATGAATGTAGTGATTTCTTCCTTAGTTATCTTGAGATGAATATAACAAGCAGATTACATCACAGTAGCATAATATATCACTACATCACAAGCAGATTACATCCAGAATATATGCATCACAGTAGCCTGAAGAACAGTGGCATAAGGAAACATGAATTGGATCTACTACTACTACTACTACTACAACAAAACTAAACAGAACCCCTGCTTCAACATGTTTCATAAAAAACAAGCATACACTAAAACCATGCCATCCATGATCAACACACCATTCCAATCAGCGGCGTGGTTCAGACCAGATTTCTTGTCATAACAGATTCTTGCTGCATTATCTACCAAGACCATGTCATAACTTATTCTTGTTTTTGTTCATAAAGATAATCCTGAAGGAAGTCTCCAACCTGAAGGAAGCCTCCAATACGACGGAATTTAAAAACACATTCACAACACAGGTAAGTGGCTAAACCTGCGCTATGATCTGAAAACAGAACGCAGCATAATAAGCCAATTTAACATACACATATAAAATACATCTGTTCCAGTTACACATTCAGAGTAAACACAGACAGGACTGTTCCAGTTACAGTATCGAAATTTAGTAAAATACAGATTCACCATTGTATCTAAATTGAAAATACAGATTCACCAATTACATCATCAAAATTTAGAAGCAACACAGCAAACAGACTTCATCACATCGATACAGAACATCACGCCGATGAATTGCACACAGATTCAGAACAACACCACAACGAATTTGAAGTCAGTAGCCGCACCACGCGTCCTCACATAAAACATCCTTGTCTTCAAACCCTTACATGCCCAAACAAGTGAATAAGAAGCATGTTAAAAAAGTACATAATGCAAGTAAATATGTATGGATACAGTACGCTTCATAGTAACATTAATAACAATTAGATCATATACCTATTGTTGTATGCCGCCCACATAGATGCTGCAACCTCATCTCGCCATTGTCCCATCTGCACTAGTTGCTCACGTGACATGTTCACATGGTTGTGTTGTTGCATAGATGGTACGCCATCTTCATTTCCGTGAACATTTGGAACTCCAACTTCACCCTGAACTTGACTTGGACCTTCACCCCCACCTTCACCTTCAGCTGAATCGTCATCTTCATCTTCATCTTCATCTTCGTCTTGAACGTCATCTTCACCTTCGTCACTTGATTCTTCCGCATCAAAAAATTCATCCTGCTCTTGCACCGTCCGGATCCAATTATGCAGAACACAACATGCCATAACGATTGGCCCTTGTCGTACCATAGCATACCGCGGCATGTGTCTAAGAAATGGAAACCGTTGCTTCAACACTCCAAAGGTTCTTTCGATAACATTCCTCAAAGAAGAATGTCTATGGTTGAACAACTCCTGTGGACCATGGTAACGACGCCGCCGATTGAACTCTTGCAAATGGTATTTTTGGCCACGATATGGGGCTACGTACCCGGGCATGTGAGTATACCCGGCGTCAACGAGATAATATTTGCCTACAGTGAAACTCTCTCAGTAAGAACATGTCATGGCATTTTTGGGTGTGGAAAGAGGAAAACTGTAAATTAAGAACAGATACACTTACTAGGTGGTGGGTGTGGAAAGTCCGCAGAATTTGTGGTAAGAGCTTCTAGGAAAATTCTCGAATCGTGTGCACTACCTTCCCAACCAGTGTATACAAACGTAAACTTCATGTCAAATGAACATGCAGCCATGACATTTTGAGTTGTATGCACTTTTCTACCTCGATAGGGCATTTGGTCACCTTCTGGTGCTACAACAACAACATGTGTCCCATCTATGGCCCCTACACAGTCCTGCATGACATTAATTTGAATTAATTTATCAAATTTCCAATCTCAGTAAGGCATTAAAAAAAAGGAACATGAACTGCATCAAAAGTTACCTTAAACCATGGCCAGTACCGTCTGTCATTCCGAATTTTATGATGGGTAACATCCATATTCGGTGGTTGGATTACAAGTGGCGCAAGATTTCCCAATGCCCGCATCATAAGTACAAAATGACGATGAATTGTCTCATTTGAATGCTGAAATCGATCTCCAGCATTTCTTGTTCCTGAACTTTGACCACAAATAAATAAAAACATAGCCAACGACTCTTCAAGTGACAATCGCATGTTTGACCAGTCTACAACATTGCTACGGACAATCTGTTTAACTAATTCCACAAATGTCGGGACTTCCATTCGCAATTGTTCACGGATTGATTTAGGATTTCCACTAAGTAAGAATTTTATGTACTGCTCACCGGTGTATAGACAATTACGCTGCGGTTATCTCAGAGGAATGTCACGTGTTATTTGAGAAATCATGTATAAGTCCATCACATCATCGTCGTCATCACTGTACGGGTCGTACATATTGTTCGGTTGCTGTCCATTAGGTCGTGACGACGACATCTAAAGCGGGAACATTGAAACAGTCAAGGTACAGTAATGACACGAGTATAGGACAAGCCAATTAAATGAGGATTGTGCAACAAATAAAGCATGGCGAACATATATTACGACTGCAAATAAATACGTGTAAACCAAATTGACATAGACAGCATGATATAGATAGTTAGCAAAACAAGCAACATAGTCCACACCGAAATGGAAAAATACACAAATTAAAACAAGTATGATTCAGGTTGAACAAATGCAACAAACAAAGAAAAATACAACCAAACAATTCATGACCATCTTCATTTCTTCGCCTCAAACCGAACATCGAATGAGGGATGACCAAGCTTCTCACAATCTGAGGATCCAAAGGTACCTTAGTTCCGGTTCCATGGTGATAAACATGGTTCGCCATTCCAGTGACGTGAACATGTTCATGGCCTTCAAAAACAAGCTTGGATCCAGGGCCATTGATTTTAGGATGGTCATACATGCTGGAACGGAGTACGATCACCGCCTCATGGCCTCGCTGAGCGTATACCGCTCACGTGCTTCACATGAACGTTGGCATGATTGCTGTGCCTCGTCCAATTTCGGGTTCTTGGTTGACTGACCCTGGCTACTCGACTTACCATTACTTCCGGAACTGCAAGATTCATCTAGTACGGCTTTAGTCGACGCAGTATGCATGGAAGCGTTCATCCATTTTCGCCGTCATCGATGTGGGTGCACCGACGAGAAGAACGCGCAAAAAGCGCCAGTGGCAAAGGACTTGGCAAATATTTCTGACATGAGCTCATAATGTTCAAGGCCCTTGGTTTGGAATTGTTTTGCATTTGGGTGTGCCTACAAGTTGTAAGTAATCATTTAGAAAATTATTCCACTATGCAAATGGTTCTGCTAAATATGCATCAAAAGAATTACCTGAACGTAATTTTCCCAGACATCGTCTGGGGCTGTCACTGTTTGAGTGATTGGATCCCAGCCCAAACCCGTGTGGTTTTTCAGAGCAACAAACTCTTTGTAGCGCGCCTTCAAACGCGCGAACTTACCCTTCAATTTTTGTGGCCCATAATTTTTTCCAACCTTTTTAGTCATCTCATCATCAATTGTTTGCCACTGCCTTGGCAAAAAACACTGCCTTGGCAAAAAACTCTTATCTTTCTTTGAAATGGCAAGATCTCTTTCTTAATTTCCTCCACCAAAATTTCTAAAAATATCTTGACAACTTCGTCCCCACATCTTAAAGTCGTCATTATCGGTAGCCATTCTAGCCTAATACAAGTGAAACAAATTACAGTTCATTTCATATTTGAACAACGTAAGTTGCAGACCAATATTGGTAGTACGTGATATGAAGCATATGCATAATAACAGTGATTAAGAATATTACGAATATTTAATAGCAAAGTCCGCGTGCAAAAGTTTACCGGATATGGACACTCGTTTTCAGCAGTGGACGAATTGACTGATGGTTGAGGTGATCTCTTCCTCTTCGACCGCGGTGTAATGAACAATGACCGAGGAGTACGAAGTTGGCCTGGTTTTTCAAAATGAGCAGAATTTATATTGCAAGAAGGAGCAGAATTATGAGCATCTTCGTTTCTCAGAATGAGCAGAATTGATGTGCGCATACATGAGCAGAATTATGAAAGCAAAATTTTGAGAAAGAACAGAATTTATGTATGCATACATGAGCAGAATAATGAAAGCAAGATTTTCAGAATAAGCAGGATTTAAATGGCATACACTGAGCAGAATTATCAAAGGGGAATTTATGTTTTGTATTTTGTGGCATCATGTTACATTCAGTATATAATTAAATTTTTCAATCAACAAATGCCTCATTGGTGAGTAATTCTGTGAGTAAGTCTGTAATGACTAATCAATGGGTAAGTCTGTAATGAATAATCAATGGGGAGACAAAACTAAGAAGGAGGAGAGCACTGTTGTAATTTTCAACATAGGTAAGTGACTGTTTTACCTTGGGCACCAGGGATTTGGTGGATAAAACATTATTCTGTAATTAATTTATAAACTTTATTCTTTACAATTTATACACTTTGGTGGGTATCACTCCAACTTAGCATTGACATTGTAGTTCCCAGGTTGTATGTAAATTAACAAATGTTAACACACAGGAAAAAACTGCATCAAAAAAAAAAAAACTTCCTTAGTTATCATATGTTATCAGTGTTCAGTATTTTGCTATGGTTTTGTTTCTTTTATCTGTTGTACTTTGCCTTCAGTAAAAAATAAAATACACAGACTGATGAACAACATACATATATATATATATAGATTTACCCAACACCTTGAACAAAATAAATTATGAAGCCTTGATTAATAACTGGTCTCAGGTAATGGCATTGAACCCATCACCCACCAGATTCACAAAAGTAGGCACTCTGAAAGTTCTGATAGTATGAGGGTTTAAGCAACATAGTAATGACAAGCACCTAGACATGGAGAGAGCACTGGTGTATTACTTGGTCACTTAATTCAACTTAAATCAACAAATTGCATCAAGCTTGTGCATGCTATGCAAGGATATGATACAGTATATGACAAAATCAAAATCAGTCAATGTATTGTTCAGAAGTGACAAAATGAAATGAAAATTCAAAAAAAAAAAAACTAGACATGCATTACACATACCTCTTGCTTGCCTGCTTTTGGTGGCCCTCAAATCCCACATTCCACAACGAAGTTTTGAGCACGGCCTCTCCGTTTTCGCAGCGAAGGATGAAGTTATGCTTCGTCTTGGTGGGGTTCGAAGGTGGTTGGTTTCCATGTTATAGAGCCCTGAAGAAAAAAACTAAGGACATTGATGTTACAAGTCCCGATTTTGTGAAGATTTCATTCAGATTGAGTAAGAACACAGCTAGGGCACGATTTGGGAAAAACTGTGAGGCAGAGAATTGGTGGCTATTCAACGATGACCCGTACGAGTAGAAGCCCCCTACAGCCTCAAGCCTATGCAACACAGAGATGAAGGAGGTGATAGACAGTGTCGGTGCATCTAATGCGAAAGATTTCTCAAATCTTGAACAGCGTATTGATGGAGGGAAGAGAAGAGGGTCTTCGAAGGCACTTGATCTTGAAGCGATTCATGCAGTGCGGATCATCTTCCTTGACACAGCATATGCAGAGAGCCGTTGGACAGCCTTGAATGATCTTCTTTGTATCACAGGTCAGAAAGGTTCTACTGAGAGAGAAGACCGTTTTTCAGAGAAGTTTTGAGAGAAGTTTGAAAACATGTTTTGAGATAGTCTTCAGAGAATATTTCAGAAACACGTTTACCAAACGTGTTTTGGTACTTTTTTTTTTCCAAAAATTGTTTCTGAAACACAAACCAAACAAGCCCATAATATTTGCATTGCCATGACAAAAATGAACTCGATGAGATGGTTTTAATAAAGAACCATATATGCTTGTTTTTAAAAGCAACGTCATCAACAAAAACAAATTTTTTTTTTTTCACATTTACTAAACAACCATTATATATATGTTTTTTTTTTTTTTTTAATACACTCCTTATGATTTGTTTAAAATATGATTTATCTCACGTGATTCTAAAAATTACATCATTAAAATTTCTAATTTCATAACAAATAAATCATTTTATTAATAAATTATTAAGTCAATTAACAGTTATTAATGATATTAAAATTTATTTCAATTGATAATTTAAGTAATTTTATCATTTTATAAGAGAATATAATTAAAAAAAATTAGTTAATTTTGTTAAAGAAAAAAAATTCTAATGATGAAATACTTGTAATTTTTTAGGGAGATTGACCAATAAATTCCATATTTTGGACTTGTAATCCATATAGTTCTATATTTTTTTTTATGATCTATTTAGTCATTTTAGATGTGTAATGACTCATTTGCCTGTCACATTGGATTGTCACATTTGAAAAAGTTCACTAAAGAGTTTTTTAGTATCATGTTATACCCATCACATTAAAGTGTCATATTTGGAAAAAGTACATTAATTTTTATTTTTTTAGAGTGTCACATCATACCCGCCATATTGAAGTGTCACATGTCACGTTTGGAAAAAGTACACTAAGAAGTTTTTAATTTTTTTAGAGTGTCACATTATATCCGACACGTTGTTACGTTTGAGAAAAGTATACTAAAGAGTTTTTATTTTTTTTAAAGTGCCACGTTATACCTGCTAGATTATCACATTTAGAAAAAGTACACTAAAAAATTTTTATTTTTTTAAAAAAAATGTCACATTATATATTGTCACATTTAAGAAAAGTACACTAATGAATTTTTAAATTTTTTGGAGTGTCACGTCGTAGAAGTGTTATATTAATATGTGCCACATTAGAGTATCATACCATACTTGTCAAATTAATAAAAGGGTATAGTTGTCCATCAAAACACTACCAAAATAAAAAATAGGACCACACGGAAAGAAACTCTTCACTAATAGGATTTAACATATCAATAGAAAAAATTTAGGACTAATTAAAGTACTTTTTGTGAGATGAGATTTATTGATAAATATCTCAATTTTTTATATCACATACAAAAATTAATATTTTAAGTAAATTTTAAAAAATATATTTATAATTTAGTTATAATTGTAGTATGAATCATTGGGGTGATAAAAATATATATATTTTTAAAAATATACATACCATTTCGTATAATTTTTATTTGGATAAATTATAAACACACAATCTAAGATTTATTTAAATTATAAATTATCTCTTGTAGTTTTAGAAATTAAATGCCCCTAAGATTTTTAATTTCATAATAAATAGGTCATTTTATTAAATCATCAAGTTAATTAACAGTTTTTAATAATGTTAAAATTTTATTTCAATTAATAATTTAGATAATTTTATTTTTTGTATAAATGAACAGTTAGAAATTTTAGGTTGCGTTTGGTTATGTTTTGTAAATGTGATTTGAGAGTATGAGTTGTATTTTGAGTTTGTGTGTTGTAAAATTGTGATTTGAGTGTAGAAAATTTGTTTGGTAAAGAGTTTTGAAAATAATTTTGGAAAAGAGGTTTGATTTGAGTAGGGAATTGTTGATGTGATATTTGATATGTGATACAAAAATTTATAATTCATAACTAAATATACAACTCAAAATTATTTTAAAGCACATTTAAAATTAAAAAAAATTTAGAAAATATTTTTCCCAATTATATAAATCAATTGCAAAAATAAAAAATTACTGTTCCGGACAGCCGGCCGGACGACCGGCCCGAAGTCCCCTTAGCAAAAATTTTGAAAAAAAAAACAGAGAAAAAGAGCGGCTAAGACAGATTTGATACAGAACTTCCAGCAGAGCTTTTGAAACGTGATTTGAGAGTCCTAAACAAACATCATACTGAAACACAAGTGTAGAATCATGATTCAAAAGCACAACCAAACACAGTCTCACTTTTTCAATTAATTCTGTTAAATAAAAAATTTTAACTAAGAAATATTTATAATTTTTTAAATTACAAAAAAATAATTTATATTTTAAGTAACTTTAAGGTGTATTTGTAATTTACCTTTTTTTATTTTTAATTAAAAAAGCAGCAACTGAAACAAGAAGGAGAAACAAGCCATCACCATGTCACCGTTGATCATCAGAGGCGGCTGGACTCAAAAAAACGCTCTTTTAAGTTTGGTTTACGTCCAAACGCGGCTTTTCCTCGCACTTTTTAGAACTCCAAAAATTCGGACAAGGTCTTCCAGCATCTATAAATTCCTCTCCCTCCTCCACTCACTTCATCTCTCATCTTCCCCCCAACTTCCCAACCCAAACCAGCTGCCACAAACTCCCAGAGAGAGAAAAAAAAACAAATTCTAGAGAGAGAAACAGAGAGAGAGAGGGGGGGTTCACACACTGTGCATAGATAAGATTTTGTTGCAATGACTGACGTCAACAGCGCCGGCGGTGAGTTGGTTCACGGAGGTCAGTTTATAAAGCACAACGTATCCGGCCATGTCTTCGAGATCACGGCCAAGTATCGGCCACCGATCATGCCTCTCGGTCGTGGTGCTTATGGAATTGTCTGGTAATTGATCGATTTAGTCTTTTGTTTTTTTTATATGTTTTGCTTTTTGGTTTTGATTTTGGTGGAATTGAGTGGTTTTAGTTTTTGATTTGTGATGGATTGGGCTTGTATTGAATTTGTGTCTTTTGGATATGAAGCTCGATGTTGAATTCGGAGACGAACGAGATGATCGCGATGAAGAAGATTTCCGATGCTTTTGATAATTACACGGACGCAAAGCGTACGCTAAGGGAAATTAAGCTTCTTCGCCATTTGAGTCACGAAAATGTAAGTGCTTCTTTGTGAAAGAACGTTTAGTGCTCTGCTTAACTACTAGACCTCCTTTCTTTGGAAGATTAGATCAGATGAGACTATGGGTACGTTTGATTGATTGAGAAGATTATTATTGTGGTGATATTAAGGCATTGTTTGGAAAGATTAAATAAGTGTATTTTTTTGTCTTTTTGGACAAAAAAGTTGAGGTTGAAAATATGGATGTTTGGCCCCGTTTGTTTCCAGAGATAGAATGGAGGGGATTGATAGTGAGGGGATTAATAGTGAGTGGATTGTTAGTGAGGGTTGTTTGTTTTCAGAGATAGAATAGAGGGGATTGATAGTGAGGGATTAATAGTGAGGATTGTTAGTGAGGGTTGTTTGTTTTCGCAGATAGAATAGAGGATTGATGGTGAGGGATTAATAGTGAGGATTGTTAGTGAGGGGATTGATAGTGAGGATTAATAATAAGGATTGATAGTGAGGATTAATAGTGAGGATTGTTAAATTATTTTTATATAAAATAATAAAACAAATAAAAAAATATACCAATTTAACATTAATATGTTCTAAAGATTTCCGAATATATAAGAAATAGAAAAAATTAAACAAATTTCTAATCCCGCCACTATTTTTCTAATACCATCTCTACCTCTTCACTATGAATCCCCTCCTCAAGGGTATTAGTAATACCAAGGTATTAGTAATACCCTCTCCATCTCTCAAAACAAACAAGGTATTAGTAATACCAAGGTATTAGTTAGTCCCAAGGTATTAATAGTCCCAAGGCTACCTCTCAAAACAAACACCCTATATACTAGTCCCAAGGTATTAGTAATCCTAATCCCCTTGCTATAACCCCAAACAAACGGGGCCTTTGGGTTAACTTTTTGACTTTTTATGAAAAAAATGTGTAATAAAAAATTGTGAAAATTGGTTTTTAGAGGAAAATTTGAATTGGGAGTTGTGCAGCCGTAATTGTTGACTTTTGGTGAATAGTGTTAACTTTTTAACTTTTTGAGTAACTTTTTGACTTTTTGAATTATTTGGGAGTACTCAAACTTAGCTTAAATTAAAAGTATTTTGGTTTGTGTACTTGGGTGGGGGTAATCAGGACTAAGGTCTCGTTTGGGACAAGCTAATTTAGTAACTTTTGGCTAATTGGCTAAAAAGGTAGGTAAAAAAACTTGTATGTTTGGAATGATTTTTTGGCTAATTACTTAAGGCAAAAAAGTAGAGAAAGAGAATCTTTGACTTTTTGGTATGGGTTGCTGGCTTTTTGGCTAAAAAGGTAACTTTTTGACTAATTGGCTAATTTAGCCACTCCCTAAACGGGGCCTAAGGCTATAGGCTAACAAACAAGTCAGTAAAATAATGTTATATTCAAATTATAATTATTTTATTTTTTTGAGTAATGTTAGGGCTTATGAAAAAATATCATGAAAATGATTATTTGGATTACTCATATAATAAAACACCACACACTAATAAATGGATGAAAAATCTTCATGATATATTTTTCATGATTCCTAATATTATTATATTTTTTTCTTATAGAAGTCATAAAAATCGAAAAGTTCATCCCAAACGAAATTTTTTAACCCAGGCTAAAATAATTAAAAAACTAGAAAGTCAAAAAATCAACTCACATCCCAAACGAAAGCTAAATCTATAAAATTATCCAAAATTTCTTCTCACATGTAGGGGTGAGCATGGTCCGGATTGGTCTGGATCGGATTGGACCGGATTGGGATAAAACCAGGACCAATCCGTTATTTATGGTTCTTGAAAAATTGGAACCAATCCAATCCGTTTAAATTATGGAACCAATTTGAACCAATCCATTTAAACACGGATTGGATCGGTTTAAGACCACGGATTCACATAATTAAATAACAAAAATATATATATATATATATAACACTTTAATTTAATAAAAACATAAACATAGCGCTATATTAGTTCCACAATAGCAACATGTCTTTCTATAATAGCGACATACTATTCTAAAATTTAAACAACCATAAGAAAGTTGGTTTTACCATAATTATTTAGACCATTACAAATTAAAACTAAAAACTAACAAACAAAAGTAATAAAAGAAGATATTATGCGGGGTTGAGGTTTGAGTTTAGGTTTTATATGGAATAAGAGAAGATACTATGGGGGAGGATGTATAATAAAAATATAGACTATTTATACACGGTCCAGATCGGTTCCAATCCGGAACCGTGAGGTTCAATCTGGAACCAATCCGTGGACTACGGATTTTTAATTCTTCAATCCGAAACCGAACCACAGATTCAAAAAACCAATCAAAACCTATCGGATTGGACTGGACTGGATCGGATTGCGGATTTCACGGATTCCTTGCTCAGCCCTACTCACATGTAGTATAATTTTGTTAGGTTTATAAGGTGTATGGCAAAATGGTAATTTAGACATCAATTTGTTTGAGGGGATTATCCCAATCCTATCGTGAAAATGTTAATCTCACCATTGGAGGGGATTCATACTCCTCTGAGATTACTAATCTCATGACATTTGTTACACACAAACATAAATTTAATGGGTCCACAGATTGATAATTCAATCATCCCTCCCAAATCCCGATCAAACCTGGCCCTAAATCTCATTTACAGCAGTTGTCATCTGTTTTGCGAATATATAAACTTATTATATATTCCTCCATATGGTAGAGTTTGGTCGTATAAGATTTAATAACACTGCAATTATACCCATGTCTGATTGGTTACCAACCACATGTGGAATAGATTATTTTTGTTGGGGGAGGGGGTGGCAGTCCATTTCTCCCTCTCAGTTGTGTTTGAATTATAAATTTAGACAAGAATTTGAAAAAATAAAAAGAAAATAATAGATGAAATGTGAATAAAATATAATTATATTTCATCTACTATTTTTCTTTTCCTCTCCAAGTCATTATCCAAACAGAGCCTAAGAGAAAAAAATTCGTCAAATATCATAGCTGAATGGGCCCATGCATCTTTTATGATAGTTAAAGCAAAAATTTTAATAGAACTGTGGTTATTAAATGAAATTTTTAAATTTATTTATTTTTGTATTTTATCATTTCAAATATTGTTTATGCTATGGTCTATGGGTTCAGCTAGCACTGGGACTGGGACAGGGACAATGGTATTGCTGGGTTCCCTCTACCACAATAATATTTTTTTTTTTGCTTGAATTGGAGAAAAGAAAAAAAATAAGGAAGGGATACTGTTACCACATTCCTTAATGGCCCATTCAAAAAGAGAATTGAGATGCAGGTAATTGCCCATTAGGTCATTTAAAATTAAAATTAATGAAGGGGTATATTCGAGAAAAATGACCCAAGTGTCCTAAGCTTATAGCTTTTCTGTTGCAGTCTTCCAACAATCATATTCAAGAAAAATGACCCAAGTGTCCTAAGCTTATAGCTTTTCTATTACGGTCTTCCAACAATCTGGCCTTGTAGGCCTTAACAATTTGACCAATGTTTCTGCTGTGTGAAGTTTTGGTTCAAATATCAAGTTTCATATGTCCTCGTGAATGCTTCATTTCTATGTAAAAATTATTCTTTTTTATGAAGTACAGTATCAGGGTTTTGTAATTGCATAGTTAGGATTGTTTGGGATGAACTATATAAATACACTTTTTGACTTTTTGGATAAAAAAGTGGAGGAAAAAAAGATGATATTGTTTGGGATAACTTTTTGATTTTTTATAAAAAAATGTATATTAAAATATTGTATAAAATAACAAAATTACTGTATTACCCCTATGCTCTATGCGTAGTGACAGTGACAATTGAAGGAACAGTACAGATGGCTTTGAATTGTGTGGTGGGGGCAGACATGCTTCAGATTATATATATAGGATGAGGCTTCCCTCTAGTCTTCATCAGATTGGAGGGGCTTACCACGGGTCTTGTTTCAATAATATGAACCGATCAATGTGTAAAACTCGTCAAGACTATATACTTATAAAAATCACGTTGATCGAATATCGATAGCTATATGATCAAATCAGTTTTGTATAAAAAAAAAATGGACGATAAAAAATAAACGGCTGAAAAAAATCTGATTTGATCACATAGCTATTAATATCTGATCAACGTGATTGTTTACAAGCATATAGTACTCGATGAGTTTTACACATTGAACGGTTCAGATTATCTAAACGGGACCCGTGGGGGCCCATATGGGCTAATAGTACCCTCCAATTCGATGAAGGGTTGGAGGGAAGCCTCATCTATTGTGCATTGCACAGTGAGGGTACTTGGCTTGTGCACTCTTGTGTTTTTTTTTTTTTTTTTTTTTTTTTTGATGAATAGTGATAACTTTTTGACTTTTTTAGTAATTTTTTAGCTTTTTGTCTTTTCTTAGATTTAGCCAAACACCTACTTAGTGTCTCTGCAACAATGTTGGTCATAGAATGCTTTTATGACAAAATACAAATGATTAATATTCCCTTCATCATTGAGTAATAATCTGCATGTACACAAATCATAACCAATAATTGGTTAATTCATTGATCAATGCTGCTGTTAATACAATGAAACATGTTCTGACCTTGATGAAGAAGCACTTGGAAGTTGGAAAGATTGAACAATGAACTTGTTCTTCCTTTCATACTATCTTTTTACAAAAAAAGAAAAAAAAAAAAGAACTTTTTGTCACCACAAGCTACAATTTTGCAAAAGAAGTCTGAGTACTTTTAATTGTGATCGATATTATTGATTTTTGGCTGTTTAAAACAGGTAACAGGTATAAGAGATGTACTTCCTCCACCCTTAAAGAGAGAATTTTCTGATGTCTACATTGCCACGGAACTCATGGACACTGATCTTCACCAAATAATTCGATCTAAACAAAGTTTATCAGAGGAACACTGTCAGGTAATACATTTCACTCTTGACTTCTTGGATACTTTAACAATTCAACATTCTTAAATTTTATTAGTTTGATTATTATTATTTTTTTCTATTAAGGAAATAAAGAAAGCTGACATTTTGTAATTGATCTCCTTGCAGTACTTCTTGTATCAGATCCTTCGAGGACTGAAATATATACATTCTGCAAATGTTATTCATAGAGATTTGAAACCCAGCAACCTCTTGGTGAACGCAAATTGTGATCTGAAGATCTGTGATTTTGGTCTTGCTCGGCCAACTTCAGAGACTCAGTTCATGACCGAATATGTTGTCACCAGATGGTACAGGGCACCTGAGCTTTTGTTAAACTCTTCAGACTACACTGCTGCTATTGATGTGTGGTCTGTGGGTTGCATCTTTATGGAGCTTATGAACAGAAAGCCTTTACTTGCGGGTAAAGACCATGTGCATCAGCTGCGCTTATTGATAGAGGTAAGATGAAATTTAGATCTAGCTAATTATGTTCTTAACCGTTTTTTCAAACATGGAACATGATTAAATGCAGGATGTAATTTTAGAAGAGCAAATATATTGTTGATTAGGCTTAAATGTTTCCATTATCTGTGTTCCCTATGGGACGCCCCAACAAGATTACATTGCATTCTCCCAATAAAGATACTCAAGCTTGAGTCTCCTTACCTTACTATATAAAAAAAAAAAAGTTCATTATTTGCTTCTAATTGATTATGTTACAAGAAATGTTTTGCCTAGTAAAGTATCACTACAGTAATAGTTCTATAGTAGCCATTTCTCTTACATGATCATAGGATTGATTGAATTAAGAATTTATTTCTCAGTATTGCTCTTCAGTCTTCACTGGACGAACGCTCAGTGCTTACACATTCTTTTACTTTTCTTAGCTTCTTGGCACACCCACTGAATCAGATATTGGGTTCATTCGGAGCAAAGATGCAAGAAGCTATATCTGTCAACTACCCCAACATCCTCGGCAGCAATTAGCAAAGGTTTTCCCACATGTCCATCCATTAGCTATTGATCTTGTTGATAAAATGTTGACATTTGATCCTGCTAAAAGAATTACAGGTAATTTTCCTTTCCTGTCAGCTAGTTTGACATGAAATAGATATTGATTTGATATTAATTATTCAATGTTTATATTAAATTACATGAACTGCTTTCAGTAGGCACCATTAAAATGATATTGACGCTTCACTAATGAGCCTTTATTTATTTGTTTGTTAGACTGATCTAAATTTTTGATGTGTTTTCTGCTTATATTTTTTCTTCGTTAGTTTGTATCTTTATATACCTAGCAAACAGTGAACAGTTTGTACTTAGTTTAACATGTTAGAAGGTCAAGGCTCCGACCTTCTATTAATTGGGTTGAGGATGACAAGTACAAGTGATGCTCAGAACAAATTTCTAAGCATCAAGTGCTCAAGTGCCAGGAGAATTGAGTTACTGAAATTAGCTTCTTTTAGTGGATCTTCCTTCAGAACTTATACAGGTGTCAAGTGCATGTTAGTGTGAGTTGGCCAAGGCAACAGCCTAGGATGTGTCTCAGTTTCCACTCTCAACAGGCTTACACAACCAACATGGTTTATTAGTTATGAGTTGAATTGGTTTCACCCTGAGTAGTAGTCCTAACAACATCCCTTCCCCTTCCCCCTAGCAAAAACAAAGGCAAAATGGAGAAGTTTGAATGTTTAAATGCATCTCTATGGTTGCCACGCCATTAATTTTGAAAACTCTCTCTTTCTTGAGTGAAACTAAATTTTCAGAATTGTTTCATGGATCAATTTTTCTATGAACAACAACTGCACTTGAATTTGGATCCTATTTCTTGAAATCAGCTTGATGAATATAGGTACACCTTGATTTGTTTTCAATTCAATTATTTACAGTCCCATAATACCTCTTGGGATGGGGGATGTTCTACCCCAAAACCCACTAAATTTAAAAAATCATCCTCACTAAGGCAGATCTTTACTTGGTCTCTTGTTCAGGGCATCCAAGTTGGGGTCTTTTATTAGGAGTGCATGTTTTATAACTTCTGTTTCATTGAAATAAATAGATTATGTTCAGTTATGAACCTCTCCCTCTGTGATGTACGTGTAATGTTTACGGCTACTTCTCTTTTCAATCAATATTATGAGGCCTGTTTTGTAACTTTTGCATCTCCGGATATCTTTAGCTAATTGTTGATTTGTGAACAACGTTTGGTAAGAATAGGGTTCATAGGCATCTCTGGATATCTTTGGCTAATTGTTGATTTATGAACATCATTTGGTAAGAATAGCATTCATAGTCTGTTATTGACCATTTGTTAATAAGACTTGGTGCTTCTTTAGTGGATTTACCAAATAATATTAACTTATTAGTTTTGGTTGGAGGGATGAGTTAGGAGGAACTATGAAATGATGATATCAAAGTGATTCTGCCTTGTATTGTGAAAAAGCATCCTAGAAAGCATTTTAGTTAAGACAATAAACCATATGAAAGTGGTTGATCTCCTTGACAATGTCAATACAATGAAGTAGATGAGGAACAGTTTTCTTGGTCAAGTTAAAAACTTATATATGTATGTGGAAGTCTTCACTCAATGTGCAGAAACATAGCCTATATTTGGCGGTTGATACACAAGTTGCAATCAGCTACTTGTCACTGATGTTTAAATTTACAAAACAAAAGGTACCTTCCACAGCAGTTATCAATCAGAGTGTGAACCCTGATTCAGATATTCAAACAGAGAAGTTACAGGTGTCATAATATGAAAATGCAAAAAGCACTGTGCAAATTAATAATTTGGACTTGTTCGCTTAGGGCAACATAATTGGTTTTCAAAACTTTTAGGAAGCCCTATTTTTTTAGATATACTTTGTCATTATATATGTGTTGACTAAATTAGTTACAATCAGTATGAAAATTCATTACAACACTGTCATAAGGTCTATATGACACTTTTACATGTGGATTCAAATGTTCAATTGCATTTCAAAAGTTTTACACATCACATTTGTGACTTTATTTTTGATTTTTAACCTTAGTTTTCTTATTTTTAAATGCAAAAAACATTTTATGGCTGCAGTTGAGGAAGCATTAGCCCATCCTTACCTTGCAAGATTACATGACGCAGCTGATGAACCAGTCTGCCTAGAGCCATTCTCCTTTGATTTTGAACAAGCCTTGGGCGAAGAGCAGATAAAGGATATGATTTACCAGGAGGCCTTAGCACTCAATCCGGAGTATGCATAATGCAAAAAACAAAATCCATGTCAGGTTCTCTATATAACAAGTCTGTAAGTCCAGTTCTGCTTAGATGAGAAGATCACTGCAATTGAAATATTGCAACCAGTAGAGCAAACTCCTTTTCAACAATCAAATTTATAATGTACTGATCAAATAGCTAAGATCATCCTCTCAATCGGATTCGATCTGGTATTATTTAATTGTGTGGTGTATGGATCTTGGATTTTGTCATAGAAGGGAAGAGATTTGTGAAAAAAGAAATACAGCTTTTATCTCATTCACTTTTTCGCTTCTCAAATCCAAGATCTATGCACAACCTTGGTGTCTCTGTTGATTGTCACTTTTCGCTTCTCCAATCAGTTGTACTGTATTTATGAGGTCAGTAGCTTCAAGGGTTCTGTTTTCCTCATAGCTCTTACCAAATACCTCTTCATTTTGTATTTGTTTTTTGTGTGTCTGAAATTAGATTTTTCTACTGCAATTTTATTGTACAGTAGCTTGGATTGATTGTAAAGAAGATGTATAACTTGTGTTGAAAATATATGAATGAGAATTACCATTTGTTGTTCTTTATATATGGTCCTGTTAACAGTTATGCTAAATTAAGTATATAAATTCCGTACCTATGTAAAGATGACTGGAAGAAATACCAGTATGGAGATTGATGACTAAGAAATAAAGTATGTTAAACACTTCTGATTTGTAGAAGACTTCTTTTATTTCAATTAGTTGAAAAAACCTTATAATTTGTTGTCGTAGTTGTTTTTTTGTTTTTTTTGGGTATGTGTTTCCCCACTTGTTGCTGAGAGCATAAACCTTGCTTCTATACAAAAGATATATATGTTTATATATATATATTTATATACCTCCTCAAAATATACGTAGCAATATCTACAATCACCACTAGCAAACAATCTGCACCTAACATCTTCAATTATTATTGTTGACCTCAAAATTTTAAATTTAAGGGAGTATGCATGTGCCAACTTGCCAAATTTTTTTTTATTTTTTATTTTTTTTCATTTAAAAGTCTAATGTTGTCTATAGTCTATTATAAATTACTTTGTTCGCATGTATCATTTTTTATTATGTATAATAATAATGTTATTAGCTAGTTGTGTGTAATTTATTTACACTAACAATATTCACTTGTTTAGTCGTAGCAGCCTCCTAATTGTCTCTCATAGTTTATCTAAGATATGTTAAACTTAGTATGAAAATATAATTTGAGAAGCAACTTTTCTTTTAAGGAATGTAGTTTAAAATGGATCTACCCACCTAGTACATGGACATAAACTATAAACAAATTTTGTGTGGAGAAATCTCATATAGAATGGTATGACCTTTTATGTTCTTTCGTTTGAAACTGAAACAATATTAGCATATCATTTTGAATGGATTTTCAATTGGAAAATTTTGTTTGTGTACCATTTTCTTTTATCTTGTATGATGTGATTATCACTCTTCTTTTGTATGTTGCTGTTGATTTGCACTTACAGTGTGATTTTCAGAATCTCGATCTAGATCTTAGAATTTTAAGATCCTTCGATTCTAGTTGGGACAAATGATTCAGATCGCATTAAGATCTTAAATTTAGTAGGATCTTAAAATAATTACGATTCTAGTTATAAAATCATATAGAATTACATACGATTCCGATCCTACTAAAAAAATTTCTTATTATTTATTTCTTATATATGTATGTATGTGTACATTTATACAAAAGATTTTACTATAAACTTTTTCTCCAACATCTTGTATAATTTATGTGTAACATAAAAGATGAATTATATCAAATTTATTATTTTTTTAATAATTTTAAAATTATATAAGATACATTATTATGATAATTTTTCGTTTTATTTTATAGTAAAAATAAAATCTTACTATTCCCGATTCAATTTTACAATCCAATATGTAAAATCCTGATTTTAATAACTTATACTTACAGTAGAGCAATTATAGTCCATCATCACCCTAGATGTCTGGCACTTTAGTCAAAAATTACATTTAACAATCAGTTGTTTAAGATATTTGTGTTGGATCCAACGACTCAATGTGGTTGGCCTACCCATATTTGACTTTGTTGGTTGCTTGACACAGACCGTTACTTCACCCAAAAAAATAATTTAAAATTCACCTAAGACACGGACCTTTACAGCGATGGAATGTCAGCACCAAAATTCATGATCGTTTGGACAATTATATAAACAGTATCAGATGAGAGTTCATCCTTCAAAGAGAAGAGAGATTCAATATATATATATATATATATGTAGAACTGGCCTTTTGAGGCATAAAAGCCACCGTGCTAAAACTTACAACTGTTGTGTTGCACCATGGTTGCCGGCTCACTCCCCAGTGATGGAGAAGCACAGCTACCAACTTCCAACCGCAAGCAAGGCGGTTGGATCACAATTCCATTCATCATAGGTCTCTCTCTCTCTCTCATTCGTATGCTTGCACGCACAACTATATATATATATCAAAGATGCTAGAGATCCGAAAGTTCTGCTAAAATTTCTACGAAAGGTCTCACATCACATGAGTGTGTGACTGATATGGGATGCTCACACCCATATGAGACATTTGGTAAAAATTTTGATGAGACATTTGATAAAAATTTTGATAGAACTTTTGGCGTCTCTAGTATAACTTTATATATATAGGGTAAATTATGCAAATAGTCCTTATAGTTTACACAATGTGTCAATTTGGTCCCTATCGTTTCAATTTGTTCGATTTTATCCCTTAATTTAACAGATTGTGTCATTTTAATCCAATAAATAATAATTGTTAAGTTTGGTGAACGAAAAGTCTACACAATGTGTCAATTTGATAGTTGTAGTTTACACAATGTATCAATTTGGTCCCTATTATTTTAATTTGCTCGATTTTAACAAGGACCAAATTGACATATAGTTTGACTTTCCGTCTACCAAAATTAACAATCATTATTATTGGACTAAAATGACACAATCCGTTAAATTAAGGGGCAAAATTGAACAAATTGAAACAATATAGACCGAATTAACACATTGTGTAAACTACATGAACTATTTGTATAATTTACTCACATATATATATATATATGTTACATCAATCTAAAATGTGATCTATCTGTTAAAATCTGCAGCAACTATGGCGGGCTTGACACTGGCATCCCAAGGATGGGTGAACAACCTTATTGTATTTTTGATTGGGCAGTTCAATGTCAAAAGCATTAATGCTACCCAAATTTTTAACGTCATTAATGGCTGCGTTACTATGTTTCCCATCCTCGGAGCAATCCTTGCTGACTCTTTTCTGGGCTCGTTCTCTGTCATCTGGATTTCTTCTCTCATCTCTGTACTGGTAATTTTTTCTTCTACGGATTTAGAGAGCTTTTCATTCACGGATTTAGAGAGCTTTTCATTCATTATCCGAAATTGAAGTGTCTGTTGTGAATTCATTATAAATATAAACCTCTCAATGTAAGTGGCAGAGGTGTTGGGGGAATATGTATACATCTTTGACTAGTAACTTGGGTATGAATTTTTTATTTTTATTATAAATTATTAATATCTCTCCTAGTAAGCATATAGCCATATATATTTGACAAAGTCTCAACCCCCTCATCCCCTGTGAATTTTTTATGTTTTACTTCTGTGAGTGAATTTTTTTATGTTTTATTTCTGTGTGAGTGAATTTTTTTATGTTTTATTTTTGTGCGAGTAGTATAACTCACCTGTATGATTTCACCGTCATTGCACATAAAAATGAAAAATGAAACCATACTAACATTTAACAAAAGTGAATAAAGCCTAGCGAGCATACTATAATCCATGTTTATAAGGACACGAAGTTCACTAGGATCAACTCTTTTATCCCCATTGAAATGTGTTCAGTACTTGATTATTGCAAGGTGAAGTATCGTGTATTTTTCTTTTTCTTTTTTTTAATCATAGGATTTATTTTTACCCTATAATTTCAGGGCATAATTCTTTTAATCCTAAGTGCGACACTAGACTCTCTGAGGCCTCCACCATGTGGAAATGGATCAAATTTGTGTATCACCCCATCAAAACTCCAATTTGCAGTTTTATATCTGGGTATTACTCTTGCAACTATTGGCGCCGCAGGTACACGGTTCACCCTAGGAGCAATGGGCGCCGATCAATTCGACAACCCCAAGCATCAAGGAAGCTACTTCAACTGGTTCATCTTCACCCTGTACATGGCATCCATAATAAGCAGCACAGCAATTATCTACGTTGAAGACAGTGTAAGTTTTGGATTGGGGTTCGGCCTATGTGCTGCAGCTAATGTAATTGGCTTAGTCATTTTTGCATTGGGAAAACGATTCTACCGCCATGTTAAGCCACAAGGGAGCCCATTCACAAGCTTAGCTCGTGTTTTTGTTGCGGCTATTCGGAAGAGGAAAGTCTTGCTTTCTCAAAGGAGTGAAGATTATTACAATAAAATACATGATGGAGTGACAATGATGGTTGTGACAACACCTACAAAAACGTTTAAGTAAGAGTTTCAGTTGCTTCACATTTCCAAATTTCTTTTTAGTACAAATTACAGTCACATTGGTAATTTTATACTTTGTATCAACTTTTTTTGAGTGAATTAAATTCTGTCTGATCATCAAAACAAAACATGTATTAATTCTTCAATTATACAGGTTTCTGAACCGCGCAGCTCTGAAAACTGAAGGGGACATCAGAGCAGATGGCTCGATTGCAAAGTTGTGGAATCTGTGCACAGTACAACAAGTAGAAGACCTCAAAGCTCTAATCAAAATTGCCCCATTATGGTCATCCGGTATATTCTTAAGCACACCACTGGCCATCCAATACAGCTTAGCAACCCTTCAAGCTCTCACCATGGACCGCCACCTCGGACCTCATTTCAAAATCCCACCCGGGTCCATGTTAGTCTTCATACTGATCGCTACTTGCATCACCATCGTCCTGCTAGACCGGTTCCTGTATGCCGCCTGGCAGAAGCTCACAAGTCGATTCCCAACACCGCTACAGCGAGTAGGGGTAGGGCACGTGCTATGCGTGCTCAGCATGGCCTTGTCAGCCATAGTAGAGTCAAAGCGGCTCAAAATAGCTCGGTCCCATAACCTCCAAGACCAAAGTGTTTTGATCGTGCCAATGTCCGCCTTCTGGCTGGTACCACAGCTAGCCCTAGCTGGTATCGGAGAAGCATTTCATTTTCCGGGAAACACCGCATTGTTTTACCAGGAATTCCCGGCGTCACTAAAAAGTACGTCGACGGCGATGGTGGCGATGTTCATTGGTATTGCATATTATGTGAGCACGGCCTTGGTAAGTGGCGTTCAGAGGACCACCGGATGGTTGCCAAATAATATAAATCATGGGAGGATGGACAATGTGTACTGGCTGTTATTTGTGATTGGTGTTGTCAATTTTGGATATTTTGTAGTGTGTGCTTGGTTGTACAAATATCAGGGTGTTGCAAAGGTGGTAGATGAGAATCCTAGTTCTGATGATAAGTGATGTATAGATGTGGTGAAAAACATTTAAATGCTTTTGATGTATTTGCTAGTGTATCTCTCTCATATATGAGGTTGATACATATATTAAATAAGTAAAATAAAATAATAATCATTTATTGTGTATTATTCAAGTAATAAAAGTGTTTTTATTATTTTTTTTATTGACTCTTGGTGTTTGAGAAATTACTATTTTAGTAGGCTATTTTAGTTTTTGACTATTTTAGTAGGTTAAAATTTTTGTATTTGGAAAAATGATTAGATTTTTTTTAATTATAATTGAACGTGATATTTGTGAAAAAAAAAAGTGAAATGATTATAAGTTAGAAATATAATTCAAGCATGCCAGTAAGGATTTGAAAAGTTTTTACAGATAATAAATGACAATTTAACGGTATAAGGCCAATATACTCCTACTAAATATAAGTGCAATGCATAAAAGGAAAGTGCATAAATTTAACGATAAATAAAATAGACAAAGACGTAGAGTCTGGCTTTGGTCACGAGTCATCTTCAATCTTTGCTTTCATTTATTTATGGCCTTTTATTGGTGCATTCGAAACAGTTAGACTACTATCTTTCGCCATGATCTCCTTTCGTCTGGCTACTTCTTAGGGCCATAATCTTCCCTTCGTGCGTGTATAACTAATAGCAACTATTCCTTGTTATTCACATGTTGCTTATTATCTTTACCGGTTGAAATTACATTCACGGCGCACGTGAACACCTTCGAAGGTGGGACTTTTCGCTATCTCATCAAATATCATAGAATACCCTTTGCCTGCCACGTGTCGCTTTCGAATTGGATGATTTAAATGTGACACCAACAGTCTATATAAGTTATTTTTAGAAATATGTTGCAATGTATGCATTACAAAAAAATAATATTAATTTTATCATGATATGAAATATAACATAAATAAATATATAATAATTTTAGTTGAATTATTTATGTATATATCTATGTGTACATATATATAGAACTATTTAAAAATATATTACAAAATATACAGTGCAATTTTAGTTCTGTTAAACTATGTATTTTAAATATATATATATATATACATATATGATATTTTTGTACTTAATTTCAATATAATAAAATAAATATTGATTTCAATATTAAAAATAATGATTAAATTGGGAAAAAAATCATTTAAAATAAAAAAATGATTCTAATTATTTATTTTGATAATCTTAATTTCATTGTTCTATAACAGTGTTATTTAAACAAATATATATAATAATTTTATTTCAATTATTTATGTGTATTTTAATAATCTTAGCCCTATCATGTTATAAAATTGTAATTGAAATAAATATATGATGATTTTATATGATATTAAATTATAATCTAGTAAAATAAACATTTAATTTGACATTAATAATAATATTTAAATTGGAAAGAAAAATAGTTACATACAATTAAAAGTGATTCTAATTATTTAATTGTTTTATTCATTTGGAAATAAAAACAAGTAGGAATGGAAGTTGTAAAAAAAATTTATTTTAAAAAATTAAATATAAATATATTGTGGTTGGATTAAGAAAAAATAGATAGATTAATTATGTTGAGTATTGATTTTTCTTTAATATCTATTTTAAAACTGTTTATACATATTATATATAATTATATATACACGTATATAAAGTTTAAATTAAATATAAATTTTTCCTAACGAATAACTTCACGTTAAATAGGAACTCAATATAAATTAATAATAAAATATGAATAAAATAGACAAAAAAAAATTAAGAAATATATTGAATTTTAATATAAAAATTGAATATTTGAATAAAAGTGAAAAAAAGTAAAAGAAAATTAATTCGCAAAATATTTTTTGGTACATATAATTATATTAAATTTTATTTATGGGTAGTTTAGATTAATTAGAAGTCTTTTAAATATTATAGTTTAGAAATAATTAGGTATAGGAGCATGCTACACGTCACTTTTTTTTTAAAAAAAAAAAAAAGAAAAAAGAAAAAGAAGAGAAGAGAGATATGCCACATAGAAGAGATAAAAATTGGAAAATTTAGCTATAAACCCCTTTTATCTTCCTTTCATTGTTAAAAGGACTAAGAAAAAAATTATACTTTCTAAACTCCCTCATAATGATAAAGTCTTGCATAAATGACAAAATTTATTATTTAAATATTTTATCAGACTATTATACCCTCACAGATACAACTCTCCTCCTTCAACTCTCCTTCAACTGTTCATCTTCTCTCTCGTCTCTCTCTTCTAACCCTAGCTTCCTCCATGGCCGGAGCTGTGGAGAACTTTTCTTCCGATGCGTCCGTCGTCGCCGGTCGTCATTCCTAAGCTCCGACGATCTCTCTCCGCATCTTCTCAACTCTCCTCCTTCAACTCTCCTTCAACTGTTCATCTTCTCTCTCGTCTCTCTCTTCTAACCCTAGCTTCCTCCATGGTTGGAGCTGTAGAGAACTTGCAAATCGCACTGATACATATATATATATATATATATCTATCTATATATGTGTGTGTTTGTGTGTTTTGGAGATTTGAATTCGAATATATATGTGTTTTGGGATTTGAATTCGAATATATATATATATACATATTTCGATCTCTAATCTATATATATATATATGTGTGTGTGTGTGTGTGTGTTTTGAGTCTTTAAGATCGGAGATTTGAATGATAAATTTTCATATTTGAACACAGTTCTTCATATTTTTCATATATATATGTGTGTGTTTGTGTGTGTATGTGTGTGTAAGGGAGAGATTTTTCAGTTGGATAGTGTTGTTAAGTTCTTAAATTGATCTATTGATGAGTTGTTACTATGTTCTCTCAACTTTTTGTTGTAAAATTGTTTTTGATTTTGATAAATTTTTGTGTCGTGAGTGAGCAATATGGATTGTGTATATGTAATAGATAACAGATAAGCCAAAGAGGTGATACGAAAGAGGCAAGTAACTGTGAAGAAACAGAAGAACGGTGGTTGTGAATGATCTAATTTCATTTGATAGAACCAGAGTAAAATTTTACTCTGGTTCTATTGCTCTGTTTTTTTCATTTGACAGAACCAGAGTAAAATTTTACTTTTATACAAAGTAAACTTTTACTTTTAACTTCAAAGTCTCACAGCTTACTTGTTTTTCAGAGTAAAATTTTACTTTTATACAGAGTAAAATTTTACTTTTAGTTTCAGTGCAAAATTTTACTCTTATTCAAAGTAAAATTTTACTTTTTATCTGAGTAAAATTTTACTTTAGTTACAGAGTGTTACACTTATTCAGAGTAAAATTTTACTTTCATACAGAGTAAAATTTTACTCTGAAATACATAGTGAAGATGACTTAATAGGAGAGCTGATAGATATGAGGGTAATATAGTAAAAGAAACAAGTTTTAAAATATCAGGGGGTTTTAAAAGTACTTATATAATTCTTGTCCTTTTGAAAAAGAAATTAGATAGTGAGAGGGCTATGACCAAATCCCCCTTAAAAATTTTGAAGGTATATACTAGTAGGTGACTTATACGATACACGAGAATTTATTTTTAAAATGAAAAATTAATTTTGAGCTTAATAATTTTTTGTTTTTTTTGATCGGCAAAAGAGAAGCTTTATTGATGGAAAAACATAACAAGTATGATACTTACATCAATAAAGAAGAGGGTGCAAAAAGTATCACAGTGAAACATTTAGATCCCGACTAGGTTGGCACCAAAACGCATACCAAATCATCTGCTAGCACACACTCAAGGCTCCAAGTTGGTGAGAAACCAACAAACAGAGCAGAACAAAAAAAAAACAAAACACTCCACAAACAACCACACCACAGATAAGCCTAAGAGTCCAACAACAGCAGGCCATAGACCAGATCTGGAAATGGAGAAGCAGGACAACCTAGCAGAGAACCAAGTAGACCAGCAGCAGACCACTGGGCCATTCCTAATGCAAAATTACACTAGATGCATGTTAGACACAAGGTCATTAACAGAGAAGCCACTGCCATTGAAGAAACCTTAACCCACATCTTGACAGCCCAAACACCAAACCAGGAAAGGACTAGCTTGGCTTTCAAGCATTTCTGAATGCAACAACAACAGATCACAACAACACACAGATTTCAAGCATTTCTGCCGCCAAAAGGACTAGCTTGGACTCCCCACCAAGCGTTTCTGAAGGCAATCCCCACCATCAATCACACACCTGAAGCAGACACCTGTTTGCAGCCACCAATCAACCTCATGCAACAATCAGACTCGAAAAGCATACTTATTTCCAACAGATCATCACCCAGACAGAACAACCTTGAAAACTCTGAACCAGCAAGCAACTCTGACTTGAAAACTACTCTGCCTTGAACTTTATTCTGCATTGCCTTGAACTGCACACCCTTGAAAACTTCTCTGACTTGATCTTTTCTTCCAGCCAGAAATAAAACACCCAGAACCAATAAAGACTTCAGCAAAAAACCAGACAAGTGCCATATCAATAAAACCAAAAACAACAAAACCCAGCACAAACAACTCAGAGTACATAACCCAGCACAAACCCTGCTGCCTTAATATTCAAACAAATAGTCAACCTAGTCCCTGATTTGCACCAACTAATTCAGCATCTGATCTGATTCCATTTGAACAAATAGTCATCAACTGAGAGAGGAAAGTCCTTTCAAGTAGCTTTAAGCCAAGAAACGATTCTGGTTTTGATGAGTTCGTATAGACCAGAGGAATTGGGCTGTGACAAAGAAAAGACACACTCATTCCTATGTTTCCAGAGAGACCACAGAACCACTAAGAGTATTGCTTTCCAGATTTTCTTCTCAAGCCTCTTTAATTTTCCACCCATCCACCAGTAGAAAAGACCTTCTACTGAACCTTGAATGCACCAATTAAATCCCCAATCCTGAATCACTGATGACCAGATACACCAGAAGAAAGGGTAGTGTAGCAAGACATGGACAGCAGTTTCAACTTCAGAGCTGCAAAATGGGCAGAGGGTAGATGCACTGCTGCTTAATATGTCTAATCTGTGCAGAAACTCTGCTGTCTTTAATCTGTTTTTCCAAGCTAGCCAACCAAAAAAGAGAACTTTGGGGGGAAGTGCATTATACCAGACAAACTTGCAAATTTTTAGGAGAGGGCCATGCTGGGAGCTGCTGAAAGAGTAAAAAGCAGATACAGAGAAAGAACCATTGGCCCAAACATGACAATCCACATTTTCTAAACACAGAGGAGGAGAAGAGGATAAGACATTAACAAGTCGGATTTCTTCAAGTAATTCCTAATCATAAAGCTCTCTTCTGTACTAAAAATTCCAATTATCTGAGCTGGATTTTCTGTGGTAGAAATAATGAAGTGATCTTTCCTTTTCAGTAGTAAGGTTGTAAAGAAGAGGGAATTCATATTTAAAACAGAGCCCCCCACACCATTTGTCATGCCAAAATAAGATTCTAGACCCATTTCCCACTTTAATTAGATAGTTAACCAAATAGAAGTTGAAGATATTCCTGCTAGAGGCCCCAATGGAAATGATATCAGTCTACAATCTAGAGTGTTTATAATGGGATTCCAGAGGAGGATGCCAACAGTTTTCATTGATTTTATATTTGCTACAAATAGCCCTTCTCCATAGCGCATTGACTTGATTCCCAAACTTCCACCACCATTTGAGAAGTAAACAGGTATTCACATCTCGAATCCTTCTTATACCTAGACCCCCTTGATTGTGAGCTTTGTTATATCCACCCATTTCACTAGATGAACTTTCCTCTTTAGATCATTGCCACCCCACAAAAACACAGCTTGAATCTTCTCAATTTCTTTCGCAACTCCTTCAGGCATCTTAAATAGAGAGAGGTAGTACGTAGGGAGGCTGGAGAGAACAGATTTTATCAAGGTTAGTCTACCTGTGAAAGATAGTAATTTCCTCTTCCACTCTGCAAACTTGACTTTGATTTTGTCAAGAACAGGTTTCCACATTGATTTCCTACCTGGATTGGCTCCTAATGGTAGTCCCAAAAATTTCATTGGGAGTTTTTGCACCTTGCAATTAAGGAGATTTGCAAGAGACAACAAAAGGTCATCCGACACACCAATCCCGCACACAACACTTTTATGATAGTTGATTCTAAGGCCCGATAGAGTTTCAAAACATCTAAGAATTCGTTTGATAACTACCAACTGATCCCACTCTGCATCACAAAAAAGGATTGAATCATCTGCAAATTAGAGATGGGATAAGAGAACCTCATTAGCCCCAAGTTTCACTCCTTTAAGAATGCTAAGAATAAGTGCTCTGTTGAAAAGAATGTTGAGCCCTTCCGCTGCTATATTGAAAATGAATGGTGAGAGTGGGTCACCCTGCCTAAGACCTTTTTGAGGTGAAAACTCCTTAGTTGGTGATCCATTTACAAGAATGGATAAACGAGGTGAAGAGACACAAACTTTCATCTAAGAGATCCATTTAGACCCAAATCCAAAACTAGATAGCATGGAAAATAAAAATTCCCAATTAACCGAATCAAATGCTTTCTCAAAATCCAACTGTAAAATTGGCCCTGACTTCTTGGTCTTCTTCCAGCCATCAACCACTTCATTAGCAATGAATCCTCCATCTAAGATATTTCGCCCTTTCAGAAAAGCAGTCTGAGTTTCACCAATAATTAAGGGCATTACTACCTTCAGTCTACCTGTTAGAACTTTAGCCAATATTTTGTATAGAGAGCTCACAAGACTAATAGGTCTATAGTCAGTTATGCCATTAGGATTCTCCAGCTTGGGGATGAGAGTAATGAAAGAACTATTGATGCCATACGCAAGCTTGCTATGGGTGTGAAAATCTTTAAAGAATTGCATGATAACCTCCTTCATGATCTTCCAATATTTTTGATAACACAACAGGTTGAACACATCAAGGCCTGGAGCTTTATTGTTATTGCATTCCATTATAGCCGCCTTAACCTCGTTCTCCTTGAAATCTGAAACAAGATGCTGGGAAATAAGGCCTGGCTCAATAGAATTGAACTCCCTCCCCAAAACAGGCCTATTTACCCAAGATTCAACAAAATGACCCTTGAAGTGGAGCAGCACCTCCACCTTAATCCTGTTAGGATCCTCATAAGATACCCCATTAACTGAAATAGAGTTGAGAAGGTTTCTACTCTGTCTAGTGCTAGCAGAGACATGGAAAAACCTCGTGTTTCTATCACCATTCAAAGTGCAATTTAATCTAGATTTTTGTAACCATAACCAATCCACCATTCTATAAAGCTTCCACACTTCACATCTAATCACTCTTCTTCTTTCTTTTTCTGTGTCAAGTAATAGTCTAGCCTCAGCTACTATGTCAATTGCATGCAATTCTTCTTTAGATTCCGTAAGCTTTGTATTGATATTACCAAACACCTCATTATTCCACTTTTTTAGCACCAGCTTTAGAAGTTTCAGTTTTTGTACAATTATGAACCCAGCCCAGCCCGAAATAGTGGTGTTGTTCCAGAAATTAGCAAGGAGCTAGAGAAAGAGGGGTGCAAGGTCCAAGCATTAATGAACCTGAAAGGCCTTGGGCCCCAATCTCTTTTATCCTCCATCATCAACAATGGGTAGTGGTTTGAAACTGACCTGGGTAGCCCCCAAAGCTTCAATTTGAAATTAATCAACCATTCAAGATTGAGCAGCACTCTATCAATCCGGCTCCACTTCTCTGATTCCTGGGCATTACACCAAGTATATTTCCTTCCCAAAAGAGGTAGATCATTGAACTCACATGTTCCAATAAACTCATTAAAATCATTCATTCCTTTATCTCTTCTAGAACAGCCCACCTTCTCGCCCATATGTCTAATTTCATTGAAGTCTCCTCCCAAGCACCAAGGTTTTGTGAAGGAAACCTTGAGATTTGACAGGTTTTCCCATAGTTTGAACCTGTTGGTAGCATCATTTGGGCGTAGACATTTACCAAAACACAATCAAAGGAGTTATCTGAAGACTTGAGAGCAAAATGTACCTCCTAATGCAGCAACAATCAGCAAGTTGAAAAACATCTGGATCCCATATGCAAAGGAGTCCACCAGCAGTGCCTTCTGGATCCACAGACATATACTCCATTTTCTTGCTCCCCCAAAGCCCTCTAACCACAATATCTGAAACCACGGCTTTCTTTGTTTCTTGAAAGAAAGCAATATCAATAGATCTTTCCTTTAAAAGCTTCTTGATTATACTTTTCTTTACAGACTTTCCTAACCCCCTAATATTCCAGAATCCCCCTTCCACAGCAACTTACTGTTTTGCTTTTCCATCTTTGATAAGTCTCTTCTTATCTTTTAACTCTAATTTAATAATCTTGGCAAGTGCAACATCTTCTTGCCCATCAAAATTGATATCAAGAGTTTTCCCCAATTGGATAGTGGCTGTGGCTTCTTGGAGGAGGTAATCTTGGCTTGATTCAGCCTCAGACAAGTCTGATTGAGCAAGTGCAGCAGTTGCTGGCCTGTATATGACAGATTTGGAGCTGGATTTGTGGACAGCTTTGTGACCATAGAGTCTAGAAAACTTGGAATACCCTTCGAACTGTGCCTTTTTTTTTTCCCTTCTATTCTTCACATTCCGCAGAGAAATAGAGCTGTTAGCAGAAGGCCTAAAATGATCAGTGTGAATGTGGCTCAAAAAGTCCTTGCTATTTGGGGCAACATTAATTAAAGGCCCAGGAGAAACCTTATGAGAGGCCATGATCCCAATGTTACCAGGCCTTAAAACACAATGTTCATTGGGCTGATCATTGGGCCTAAGTGAAGAACCAAAAATTACGTTATTACAAATCAATTGGGACAGATCCACCTCAAGATTAATGCCAATCTGAGTGCCCTCTTTAGATCCATTTAGTCTATTGTTGAAACCAGATGTAGAAACTTGCTCTACATACCTCTGATTGTCATCATTGTGATTTGGCCTGAGCTCTGACTTCTCTTGCATCATTACTTCTACATACGCTCCTTCCTCTCTGTAGTAGCTACCATCCCTCTGTGTCTCCTCAACTACTGTGCTTCCCTTTTCTCTGCTGTGACAAGCTGAAGGCTCCTTCCTCAGTGCTCTCATATGGTCACATGCTAGCTCAGCTATAGGCTTGCCACATATTGCTGCCACATCTTTATCTGCCATATTTTTACATGCCAGCTCAGCTATAGGCTTACCACACTGTGCTGCCACCTCATCATCTTCTTTTTTCTCTCTACTATTCTCCTCATAGATATTTTCGTCCTCTTTACTACTGTAGCTTTCAATGGAGCTGCAAACTTCACCATTATGCTTCAAGATATTGATGTCTGCAGTATGATCTTCGCACACAAGGATGGGGTAGAGTTGACCCTTGCACTCTAAGAAAATAGTTTTGTTAATAGGCTCCATATATAGTATAGCCAATCTGATTTTGGCATATGAGAAAGACTTTTGATGAGTAGTATCTCCATCCAAACTAAGGACAGTACCCCATGAATTTCCAATGTTGTTGAAAGTGTTTCTGTTCAAAAAATTTAGTGGTACACCATAGCACCTCAACCACAGACACCTTTCTGGTTCATAGTGAAAATCTGGCTTCCATACCCCTACTGACTAGCTATAGTCCTTGAACCATTCCTTGATGTTGCAGATTTTAGAGTTCAACTCCACTTGGGAATTGAAGGTTAAGATTACATCACGCCCACCTCCCTTTCTGACTAGCACCTGATCCAGTCCTTTCTCATTCAAAACTGTCCTAATGTCATGCAAGGAATATTCATTCTTGAGCTTGATTATTGCACTCTCATAAGGCCAACCATGCCCAACTTCATCAACTTTTATGATCGTGCTTACAGTTCCAGTTACCACAGGAGTTTTTCCTTTTAGTATCTCTGCGTAAGATTTTTGCCCTGCACCTGACGGATGGCCCCTGATGTTGCCTGTGCCTGAAAATCTGCTCATGGGTTGTGATCTCCTTTTACTGTGTTCCACCCGTGAACCCCTTTCATGAGTAGCTTTTTTAACTTCTAGCTCTCTATCATCCACCAACAGCCATTAGCTTTTTGGATAACAATGTCAGCTGCAACAGAGCAACCGAACCTCACAAACCCAAATCTTGAGTTTGTCGCTACCCTTCTTTTGAAAGGTATATAAGCATCCTTCACGATACCAAACTTAGTGAAGAGTTTGAACAGGGATCTAACATCCATTAATTGAGGTAGGTTGTCTACGAAAATCGAAAAGAGTCCAAAGCTTGAATCACTGCGTTTTGATCCACCTCCATTCCGATGCCGCACTACTGGAATCCAACCACCATTGCGCCTCCATCGGTCCATTGCTTGTCAGTCGTACCGGTGCTATAGTTTGTCCCGTAACAAAGGAGGACAACTTAGCTTAATACTTTATGTGTAGAAAATTTAACAATTGAAAACTAAATACAGATAGATTTGCTAATGGCAGATATGTAAAATAGACTCAAAAAAAGAATTTCTTCCAATTGTTTTTAAAAAAATATGTATTCTCAACCTGAAATGAAATTCTCATTTGTATTAATTAAATTTATCAAAAATCATAGATTGCACTTGTATCAAATTTTTATTTTTTATTTTTTTGAAAGACAAATAAAAACAATGGATTGGTGTATTATTTTGGTTATTAATTGAAAAGGTCTGCTAATTTCTTATGTTTTTGGTTATGTTTAAAGTGTTGCATTGGGTATTTAATTATATTTCAAGTGATGTTTGATTATAATCTATTATAATACTTTTATATGACACTATTTAAATATTTTATTATATGAAAAAAGTGCTTAAGATGGGTTGACTTAAAGATAAGATTTATACTTACATCAATAAGATCGTAAAAATTATTTACATTGATATATGAAAAAAATTACAAATTCAAATCATAAATAGTGTCCTTAAAAGAAATCCAACACTAGATCTCTATAACTTTAATAATTTCAGTTCTCAAAAGGGTTTTGATTAATTATGTGACACATCACAATAATCGCAAAAAATATTTTCTAGCCAAATTATTTTTGCATATATTTTTTGGCTGAGCTCATGAATGTGCATTATTAGAAATGCTATAAATTCAAATTTTTTATTTAAAAATTATTCAAGAAACATTAATAGGTGGCCTAAATATACATAATTATTTTCGATGAATCATTATTCTTTAAAATAAAACTCCACACTATCTTTCATTTGACATTTGTCAATTTATCTTCTAAAACTTAAAAAAAAAAATTTGAGTTTTCTTATTTTAATCAATCAATATCAAATTAGACGTTACACATGTAGGTAAATCACTTTTAAAAATATGATGTCTGATATAAAATCACAATTAAATTAATTTTAATTAATGTAATGATATTTTATATTATAACATGTGTTATAAAAGAATAATATTAATTTAAATTTAGATTATTTATTTTAATAATCTTAACGTTGTCTTTCTATAAAAGTGTTAGTTGAATCTATATAATAAGGGAATATAGTTTTTGAAAATGTCTAATTTGTGTCAGAGATACATTTTGATACAATGGTTAATATGAATCCCGGTATATATCAATGGCTCATATCTATTAGGAATGGCAACGGGGCGGGGCGGGGCCGGGGATCACCCTCCCCGTCCCCGATCCCCGATGGCAGAACTTCCCCCCGTCTCCGTCCCCGTCCCCGATGGGGAACCCACCCCCACCCCCACCCCTTCTAATCTCGGGATCTTCCGTCCCTACCACAAAAACAACATCAACAAATCTCAACATCTCAATGAGCTTTAAGAAGATAAAAAAAAAAACAAAAAACAAAAAATAATCTGTCATATATATAACAATCATCCAAAAAAATTATATATATATATACAGATATATATATAACAATCATCAAAAATCATAGATATATATACAGATTATATATATATATACAACAATCAGATCTGTTCTTCTTCTTCAGATCTGTTCTTCTTCTTCACGAATCACGATCTGACGGACGGAGGGCTTCACGGACGAAGGGAGAGGGAGAGGGTTCACGATCTGACGGAAAACTTCACGATCTGACGGACGGAGGGCTTCACCGTGAAGCCTTCACGGACGGAGGGAGCCGACGGTGGAACGCTTCACGGACGGAGGGGGAGGGAGAGGGAGAGAGGGAGAGGGAGAGGAGAGGGAGGGAGAGAGATGAGACTGAGGCCCCGTTTGGAGAGTGGCTAAATTAGCCAATTAGCCAAAAAGTTACATTTTTAGCTAAAAAGCCAACAACCCATAACAAAAAGTCAAAGATTCTCTTTTCTCTCTACTTTTTGCACAGCTTTTCGTAATTAGCCAAAAAGTCATCCCAAACATACAAGTTTTTTTTACCTACCTTTTTAGTCAATTAGCCAAAAAGTTACTAAATTAGGATGTTCCCAAACGAGGCCTGAGTCTGAGATTTGAGGGAGAGAGAGATGAGGGCCACGGTCAGTGAGAGAGAGAGAGACACAGAGGAAATGAGAGAAAATGTGAGTGAGATCATCTGAGAGAGTTTACATGAAAAGTAAAACTAATATTTATATAATATTTATATAATAATACAAAATATAATATAACTAATATTTATATAATACAAAGTGATACAGATGATGGGAGTGTCTGAAATTCGGGTGGCAGGCCGATGACCCTATCCCCATCCCCGGCCTAAAATTGATCGGGGAGTAATTTTTTAATACCATCCCCGTTCCCGCGGGGATATTTTTCGGGAAAAAACCACTTATTTCGGGGTCGGGGGATCGGTCCCCGTCGGGCCGGGTTTAAATTGCCATCCCTAATATCTATATGGCTCCCGCCCAAACATTTCTCTCCCTCAGCCTTCCCCCCTACCCACGTCTCTTCCTCTCTGTTCTTCTTCTTTCCTACCCTCCCTCTTCTGCTGCTCTCCAGTCTTCGGCCTCTCGAACTCGGCTTTATCTCTCTCTCCCTCTCTGTTCTTCTTCTTTCCTACCGTCCCTCTTCGCTCGCTCCCGACTTTGCTCTTCATTCTCGCAAGGTAAGATTTCTGCCTCTCCCTTCTCTCTCAGTCCGTGTCTGCCTCTCCAGTCCTCGAACTCGCATTTTGGGCTATTTGATTGTAAGATTGATTGTTGTTTTGATTTTGAAATCAGAAATTCGGATGTTAGGTAAATTACATAATCTATTGTATGCCCAGATGGGATTTTCGGTAATGGTGATTTTTGGAATTATTAAGTTAGGTAAATATCAGAGTTCCAATCACCCCGCATCGACTTCATCCTAATCTCTTTGTTCGTCATTTGTTTTTTCTACGTTTTATGCTTTCTTGATCTATGTGATTTTTATTTTATTTTATTTTTTTTTAAGGAAAAGGTAAGGATTGAAAATGATCAGTTGTTGGAAATTTTGAAGAAAATAAACTAAAGGAATTTGTGATATCTCTCTTTTCTTGAACTGCAAATATGATTTCTAATTTAGTTGGTTGTTTAATTTATTTGGGAGCGAGTAATTAATATTTGGGATGTGTAACTTTGACATATTTTTTCTAATTTTGTTTACAAGAATACGTTTAGATTATCCTTAATTTGTTTAGTTACCATTACATTTACATATAGGCTCCATTTGGATGGGTGGATTTGAAATGAAAGGGTTTGAGGAAGAAACTTCATAAAATTGTTGGAAGGTTATCTATTGCATGTATAGATTGATAATATTAAAATAGGTGATTGAATAGAGAATATAGATAGGAGAGTTGTATTTTGGTAAGATCCCTGTATAAGAATAATTCGTATAAGGATTTCAGGTAAACTATATTTACCAACTATTTAAAATCCATCAATCTACAGCTCTTGAATCCATTCTTGATATCTAAATTTAAAATACTACACTGAATTAATAAGATATACTTCTTGAATGAATGATGCCAAATGTATTAATCTGAAACCCATAAATCCAAATGTAACCTCAAATTTTCATGTCATGTTGTGGTGTGCCTGACCTTCTGGATGTTGATGGATATGTAAATGGATGAAATTTGGATTTGAATTAAGAATGGAGCAGATTTGGATGAGGTTGAGCCATAATTATCATATTTCCAAACCGATAGAACAAGTTGATGAAAGGGTTTAGTTTAGCTTCCCTACCTTTTCTTTTCTTCTGTGATCTGAATTTTTTTAGAGAAGTCCCCCTCCCCATGGCTGAACCGGGCTGCTCAGAAGACTAGGTTCACTATGTTAAAAAGCTGGATATGTCAATTTGTTGAATTTCCTGTTAATGTGTAAATTATTCAGTCCTTATGTTCCTTTTGTGTAGGATGAGAATGTAGCATCAGATGATGATGAGGATGATGGTGACGCCAATGGTAGTAGGCAAGATCGGAAAGGAGATGAGGTTGAAGAGGAAGATGAAGGCAGGCATGCAAGGATGTTGCAAGAAATCACTGGGCTTCCAGCTGAGGCTTTCGAAGGTAACATTAGTCATCAAAGTTTTAATAAATTCTGAAGAGGTGACTGCTGGATTTTTAAACAACACCTGTATCCATCACGACTTCATTTTTTCCTGCATCTTTTGTGTGCAATGGTTGATTCACACCGGCAGATTTTTGGCTGATTGTAGAGGTGTTTGTGCAGGGGGAGTTGTTACTGCATCCTTTTTCTAATTTATGTATTTTTTTACTGCTAGCTTTCTATTGTCACTTTCCTAACATGAGAATTAGATGAGAGCTATGAAATTGGATCTAAAGTTTGCTCAACATCAAAAGTGGGTGATGTCATTGAATCCAGATTTATTGAATTTGTAATCACAATTGTCTTGATTTATTTGAATTAGTTATATGTTATATTTGATTTATATTGTGATTGCATTAATTAAAATAAATTTATAATGCTAAGGACATATTCCCTCAAGCATTTAGAAGTCAATTTAGACTTACACAGTAAATCAATTTTCTAAGGAAGGTAATTTTCCTACGTAAGGATCACTTCTTCACCCATGAAGAACTTAGGTCGAGTCTTAATATCCTATTTCATCTAATATGTGAGGCTATCAAGTAGTAACATATATATCCAGTTTGCCTAATGTTCCTTAATCATAAATTGTTTTCATTTTAATTTTGATTTAGTTTATTGTGTATGATCTTTCCATTTTAATTTTTGTTTGAACCCTTTACTAATTTTACCTAATTTATATATTTGCAATTTGTTCTTCAAGACTCAATCTTTTGTTTGTAAAGGTTGTATTTGATCGGAATTTGGATTTGAATTTATTTTAAAAACAAATTTATATGTTAATTTTGTTTATAACATTCAATTGTCATGCAAGGTTATAACATTCAATTGCCAAATTTCGGTTACTATTTTTAAAATTGTTGTGCTGTTAGGTATGGTGTGCAGAAAATTCAGGTTTGCATGTATTTAGCTTCCTGGCCAATTCAATCCTTAAAGAGGTTCTCTCAGCAATTCAATCCAAAAGGGAAAACCAGGGGCTTTTTCTCCTGGAAGACCTACAGCATTTTTGAAAAATTACAAATCAAGCCTACATTTCTTGGGTCATTTAGCAGGTAAATTCTTTTAATTGTTTATTTAAACTCTTTTGGATTTAATTTTTTACTTTTCAACAGAGGTGACTGCTGGATTTTTAAACCTTAATTATCAATCAAACTAAATTTTCCAATAATTGTCCCCTATGTAAACTTTTGTCCAGATCCATCATGACTTCATTTTTCCTGCATCTTTTGTGTGCAATGGTTGATTCACACCGCAGATTTTTGGCTGACTGTAGAGGTGGTTGTTCAAGGAGTTGTTACCCATTAGAATTTTAAGTTCTTTTTCTAATATATGTATTTTTTTCTTGCTAGCTTTCTATTGTCACTTTTCTAACATGAGAATTAGATGAGAGCTATGAAATTGGATCTAAAGTTTGCTCAACATCAAAAGTGGGTGATGTCATTGAATCCGGATCTATTGAATTTGTAATCACAACTGTCTTGATTTATTTGAATTAATTATATGTTATATTTGATTTATATTGTGATTGCATTAATTAAAATAAACTTATAATGCTAAGGACATATTCCCTCAAGCATTTAGAAGTCAATTTAGACTTACACAGTAAATCAATTTTTGAGGAAGGTAATTTTCCTCGTAAGGATCACTTCTTCACCCATGAAGAACTTAGGTCAAGTCTTAATATCCTATTTCATCTAATATGTGAGGCTATCAAGTAGTATCATATATATCCAGTTTGCCTAATGTTCCTTAATCATAAATTGTATTATGGGTGGAAAATTGGTGGGTTTGGCGTATGTTATCATACACTTGAGCCATACCAAATCACAGAAATATCCACGAATCCCATTTTGATTTATGGGTGGAAATTGGTGGGTTTAGCTTTTCCACCCATAAATCACAATACCGCCCGAAATGGAGTACTTGAGTTATGTGTAGAATTGTGGATACTTTTCTCAAGGTTTCAAATATTTTTCCGAGTATCACTGTAATTTTCCCAACATGAGAGTTAGGCTACACTACACTACCCAAAAAAATAAAATTGAATAATTTGAGATGTTCTAATCTGTTCAAACACGCGTCTGTTGTTGTGGAACTTTTCTCCAACATGTAACCTTCTAATGAAAACAATTTTGTTAAATGATAGAATTTATGTGTGCGTTGTATTTTTTGTAATCAATTTCTTAGTCTCTACCATTTCTACATCCAAAAACTACTCTCTTTTTTTGTTTCTCTAAAAAATAAAAAATTAAATGATGAGCTTATTTGAGATTCTACTACTCTCTCTCTCTTACCTAATTTGAAAACAACCTCTCCAGAATAGAATAATTATGTAGTTTTCTCTGTATGGTATATTTCTATTTGGTATTTTTTCATTTTTTTTTCTCCTATTAAATTTTTTTTGTCCTATTAAATAGTGTTGGGATTAAATTTAAATAGTGTTGGGATTAAATTTAAATTTAAATAGTGTTGGGAATAAATTTAAATAGAGTTGGGATTAAATTTAAATAGTGTTGGGATTAAATTTAAATTTAAATTGTGTTGCGATTAAAAAATAAATTTAAATAGTGCTGGGATTAAAAAATAAATTTAAATAGTGCTAGGATTAAATAGTGTTGGGATTAACAAATAAATTTAAATAGTGTTGGGATTAAATTTTATATTAAATTTGTAATTTTATCAAATTAAAAAATAAATTTAAATAGTGTTGGGATTACTTGAAGAACCGACCCGATCAGCAGAATACGATGGGGGCGGTTTCGACCACTCGGTTGTGATTGAGATTGATGAATTTAATTCTTATTTCGGATAGATATTGAATTTAATATATAAAAAATCTAAGTAGCACGGACACGGATACGAGATCACGACGGACACGATTAATGCATAATTTTTCAAAAATGGGAGAACCACGACACGTGGGGACACGTTTAATATATATATTTTTATTTATATATTATATGTAAAATTAAAAAATATATACTATTTGTATTTATTTTTATTTATTTATTTTATTTATTATATGCAAAATTAAAAAATATATACTAATTTTATTTATTTATTATATGTAAAATTAAAAAATAAATATATTATTTATATTATTTAAGACCAAAAGAAAGGTTAGGGGTTACATTATTTATTTATTTATATTATTTATTATTAGTATATAAATATATATATTATTTATTTATTTATATTATTTATTATTGTTAAGTTTAACAAAAATAAAGATAAAAAAGGCAAAAAGAAAAAAAAAAGAAAAAGAATCAAGGAAATAAGAGAGGAGAGAGAGAGAAACGGGGTGAAATAAAAAACTGTCGTGCTTTATTCAATAAAAAAAGAGGGGAAAGTGAAAGGGTGAGGTGAAATCAGAGAGAGGGAGAACAGGAGAAGTCGAAGTCGAAGAAGAGGAAGGAGAAGAAGATGGAGACGAAGAGGACGAGGCGAAGAAGAAGAAAAGAGCAGACAAATACCTCAGTTTCTTCATTGATCCGAACAGGTTAGGCTCCTCTCTTCTCCTCCCTCTATCTCTTTCTCTGTCTCTGTCTGTCTCCTCTCATCTCCTCCCTCGATCGCTGTCTTCTCTCCTCCCTTGATCTCTTTCTCTCTTTCAGTTAGGGCTTCGATCCACCTCAGGCGTGTCCGGAAAGTATCACAGCGTGTCCATGGCGTCTCTGACTGCAAAAATTCAAAAAAAAAGAGAGGACACGTTAGAGAGTGTCGGACACGTGTCAAGCGTGTCAAGGCGTGTCCCGTGTCCGTCCGACGTGTCCAGGTCTGCATGCCACGAGGACGTGTCAGTGCTTCATAGTAAAAAATCATATAATCGACCCAATCAACTTATTCATATGCGTACAAATTTATTAAATGTGGCATTGTCCAAATGTACATCTTTTGATCGTATAAGTATTCTCCTCCCTAAAGATAGCTTGGATTCTACTACAAATATTGTTTATCCTGAAGTATTGTTGTAGTGTTCCATGTTCATAAAATCACGTTTTATCAAAAGGTAATCATGTAAATTTATTTCTACTGATTATATATCTTTTTTAATAAAATTTCAATTTAATAATAATTAGAAATATGAATTTTTTTAGAATTTGGATCGAAGAATTTATGGACCTTAAAATGGGAAACACAACTAGCTTGCTTCGATAGGGATGTAATAAGATAATTTCAATCTCAAAATATTTTGATATGTATAATATCAACAAATATACCAACTTATATAGATATTTTCTTTGTTTCCAAATTATCGATTGTTGTGCATGTTCCTCATTGGGGATACATACAAGTTGATACAAAGACTTTTTAGAGTAATGATGAGGAAGTTTGGGCAAATACATGTTTGAAGACATGTTATTGACACATCTTCAGAAGCATATAAATTGGAAAGCTTTAACCCACTTTTTTAATAAAGTTTTAATCCACTCTTTTGGTGTATGACAATATAATGTTTGTTTTTCTTATGTAGTTATAATTTGATTGGCAAATGAGCACTAAGCGGTGTGCATTTTAGTTTTAATTTCTTTTAAATTGTAGAATATAGTCTGTTAAATATATTTTTATAACTGCATTTTAATCTTAATATTATTTACACCGTGCCTTTAGGCATGAGCATACGCTAGTACTATTAAGAACAAATATATAAAAGTAACTATTAAGTTGAGTCATAGTGAACAATACTTCTGGGGCCGGATAGCACATCTAACATGATATTTGAGCCGTAGCCGTCCATATCGTGAAAATGAGTATGTTGACATTCCATATCAATTGTGGATAATCTACAGAATAAACTTATAAATTGACACAAAACACCTCTGTTGAGGAGTTTCCTTTTTAGGTAGAAGCTTAAAGGGACATTGAAGATTCAGAAAAAGTGTCTCCAACTGAACAACTTTGAGGATATGGTTTTGAAGTCAATGATTGTGTTTGAGAATTTCCAATAGCTTTTCTACTATTAGTGCTCCCTAAAAGCATCATTCTTGTAGTGGTGGAACATATTATGCGGGCTCCTACTACTAATTATGATTAGTACACTTTCCCAAGAAACAACGTAAAATGGGAGCTTCTACTTCCCTTTTCCAAGAAACAACACATCCCATTCTATAACTACAGCTTTCTTGAATAAAGACATGTCAAAATGTCAAAAATGGATCTGGCCTAAGAATTTTTATCCCAAATCTTCTTATTTTCATGTTCCAAAATACTCTGAGTTTTGGAACAAATAGACAGATATTATTTGGAATAAAAGATTTCTTGGAACACTGTCAGGTAATACATTTCACTCTTGACTTCTTGGATACTTTAACAATTCAACATTCTTAAATTTTATTAGTTTGATTATTATTATTTTTTTCTATTAAGGAAATAAAGAAATCTGACATTTTGTAATTGATCTCCTTGCAGTACTTCTTGTATCAAATCCTTCGAGGACTGAAATATATACATTCTGCAAATGTTATTCATAGAGATTTGAAACCCAGCAACCTCTTGGTGAATGCAAATTGTGATCTGAAGATCTGTGATTTTGGTCTTGCTCGGCCAACTTCAGAGACTCAGTTCATGACCGAATATGTTGTCACCAGATGGTACAGGGCACCTGAGCTTTTGTTAAACTCTTCAGACTACACTACTGCTATTGATGTGTGGTCCGTGGGTTGCATCTTTATGGAGCTTATGAACAGAAAGCCTTTACTTGCGGGTAAAGACCATGTGCATCAGCTGCGCTTATTGATAGAGGTAAGATGAAATTTAGATCTAGCTAATTATGTTCTTTACTGTTTTTTCAAACATGGAACATGATTAAATGCAGGATGTAATTTTAGAAGAGCAAATATATTGTTGATTAGGCTTAAATGTTTCCATTATCTGTGTTCCCTATGGGACGCCCCAACAAGATTACGTTGCATTCTCCCAATAAAGATACTCAAGTTTGAGTCTCCTTACCTTACCCAATTAAAAAAAAAGTTCATTATTTGCTTCTAATTGATTTATATTATAAGAAATGTTTTGCCTAGTAAAGTATCACCGCAGTAATAGTTCTATAGTAGCCGTTTCTCTTACATGATCATAGGATTGATTGAATTAAGAATTTATTTCTCAGTATTGCTCTTCAGTCTTCACTGGACGAACGCTCAGTGCTTACACATTCTTTTACTTTTCTTAGCTTCTTGGCACACCCACTGAATCAGATATTGGGTTCATTCGGAGCAAAGATGCAAAAAGCTATATCTGTCAACTACCCCAACATCCTCGGCAGCAGTTAGCAAAGGTTTTCCCACATGTCCATCCATTAGCTGTTGATCTTGTTGATAAAATGTTGACATTTGATCCTGCTAAAAGAATTACAGGTAATTTCCCTTTCCTGTCAGCTAGTTTGACATGAATTAGAAATTGATTTGATATTAATTATTCAATGTTTATATTAAATTACATGAACTACTTTCAGTAGGCACCATTAAGATGATATTGACGCTTCACTAATGAGCCTTTATTTATTTGTTTGTTAGACTGATCTAAATTTTTGATGTGTTTTCTGCTTATATTTTTTCTTCGTTAGTTTGTATCTTTATATACCTAGCAAACAGTGAACAGTTTGTACTTAGTTTAACATGTTAGACGGTCGAGGCTCCGGCCTTCTATTAATTGGGTTGAGGATGACAAGTACAAGTGATGCTCAGAACAAATTTCTAAGCATCAAGTGCTCGTGTGCCTGGGGAATTGGGTTACTGAAATTAGCTTCTTTAGTGGATCTTCCTTCAGAACTTATACAGGTGTCAAGTGCATGTTAGTGTGAGTTGGCCAAGGCAACAGCCTAGGATGTGTCTCAGTTTCCACTCTCAACAGGCTTACACAACCAACATGGTTTGTTAGTTGTGAGTCGAATTGGTTTCACCGAGTAGTAGTCCTAACAACATCCCTTCCCCTTCCCCCCTACCAAAAACAAAGGCAAAATGGAGAAGTTTGAATGTTTAAACGCATCTCTACGGTTGCCACGCCATTAATTTTGAAAACTCTCTTTCTTGAGTGAAACTAAATTTTCAGAATTGTTTCATGGATCAATTTTTCTATGAACAACAACTGCACTTGAATTTGGATCCTATTTCTTGAAATCAGCTTGATGAATATAGGTACACGTTGATTTGGTTTCAATTCAATTATTTACAGTCCCATAATACCTCTTGGGATGGGGATGTTCTACCCAAAACCCACTAAATTTAAAAAATCATCCTCACTAAGGCAGATCTTTACTTGGTCTCTTGTTCAGGGCATCCAAGTCGGGTCTTTTATTAGGAGTGCATGTTTTATAACTTCTGTTTCATTGGAATAAATAGATTATGTTCAGTTATGAACCTCTCCTCTGTTATGTCGTGTAATGTTTACAGCTACTTCTCTTTTCAATCAATATTATGAGGCCTGTTTTGTAACTTTTGCATCTCTGGATATCTTTAGCTAATTGTTGATTTGTGAACAACGTTTGGTAGGAATAGGGTTCATATGCATCTCTGGATATCTTTGGCTAATTGTTGATTTATGAACATCATTTGGTAAGAATAGCGTTCATAGTTTGTTATTGACCATTTGTTAATAAGACTTGGTGCTTCTTTAGTGGATTTACCAAATAATATTACTTTATTAGTTTCGGTTGGAGGGATGAGTTAGGAGGAACTATGAAATGATGATATCAAAGTGATTCTGCCTTGTAATGTGAAAAAGCATCCTAGAAAGCATCTTAGTTAAGACAATAAACCATATGAAAGTGGTTGATCTCCTTGACAATGTCAACACAATGAAGTAGATGAGAAACAGTTTTCTTGGCCAAGTTAAAAACTTGTATATGTATGTGGAAGTCTTCACTCAATGTGCAGAAACATAGCCTATATTTGGCGGTTGATACACAAGTTGCAATCAGCTACTTGTCACTGATGTTTAAATTAACAAAACAAAAGGTACCTTCCACAGCAGTTATCAATTAGAGTGTGAACCCTGATTCAAATATTCAAACAAAGAAGTTACAGGTGTCATAATATGAAAATGCAAAAAGCACTGTGCAAATTAATAATTTGGACTTGTTTGCATAGGGCAACATAATCGATTTTCAAAATTTTTAGGAAGCCCTATTTTTTTTAGATATACATTGTCATTATATATGTGTCGACTAAATTAGTTACAATCAGTATGAAAATTCATTACAACACTGTCATAAGGTCTATATAACACTTTTACATGTGGATTCAAATGTTCAATTGCATTTCAAAACTTCTACAAATCACATTTGTGACTTTATTTTTGATTTTTAACCTTAGTTTTCTTATTTTTAAATGCAAAAAACATTTTATGGCTGCAGTTGAGGAAGCATTAGCCCATCCTTACCTTGCAAGATTACATGACGCAGCTGATGAACCAGTCTGCCTAGAGCCATTCTCCTTTGATTTTGAACAAGCCTTGGGCGAAGAGCAGATAAAGGATATGATTTACCAGGAGGCCTTAGCACTCAATCCGGAGTATGCATAATGCAAAAAACAAAATCCATGTTAGGTTCTCTATATAACGAGTCTGTAAGTCCAGTTTTGCTCAGAGGAGAAGATCACCGCAATTGAAATATTGCAACCAGTAGAGCAAACTCCTTTTCAACAATCCAATTTATAATGTACTGATCAAATAGCTAAGATCATCCTCTCAATCGTATTCGATCTGGTATTATTTAATTGTGTGGTGTTTGGATCTTGGATTTTGTCATAAAAGGGAAGAGATTTATGAAAAAAAATACAACTTTTATCTCATTCACTTTTCGCTTCTCAAATCCAAGATCTATGCACAACTTTGGTGTCTCTGTTGATTGTCACTTTTCGCTTCTCCAACCAGTTGTACTGTATTTATGAGGTCAGTATCTTCAAGGGTTCTGTTTTCCTCATAGCTCTTACCAAATACCTCTTTATTTTGTATTTGTTTTTTATGTGTTTGAAATTAGATTTTTCTACTGCAATTTTATTGTACAGTAGCTTGGATTGATTGAAAAGAAGATGTATCACTTGTGTTGAAAATATATGAATGAGAATCACCATTTGTTGTTCTTTATATATGGTCCTATCAACAGTTATGCTAAATTAAGTATATAAATTCCATACCTATGGAAAGATGACTGAAAGAAATACCAGTATGGAGATTGATGACTAAAAAATCAAGTATGTTAAAACACTTTCGGTTTGTAGAAGACTTCTTTTATTTCAATTAGCTGAAAAAACCTTATAATTTGTTGTTGTAGTTGTTTTTTTGTTTTTTTTGGGTGTGTTTCCCCACTTGCTGCTGAGAGCATAAACCTTGCTTATATACAAAAGATATATATGTTTATATATATATATATATATATTTATATACCTCTTTAAAATATACGTAGCAATATCTACAATCGTGTCCACCCAAGTTGCCTTCACCACTAGCAAACAATCTGCACCTAACTTCTTCGATTATTATTGTTGCCCAAAACACAGATGAGGTCCCTTCTCAAAATTTTAAATTTAAGGAAGTACGCATATGCCAACTTGCCATTTTTTTTTTACCAATTAAAAGTCTAATGTTGTCTGTATGGTCTATTATAAATTACTTTGTTCACATGTATCGTTTTTTTATTATGTATAATAATAATGTAATTAGCTAGTTGTGTGTAATTTATTGGCACCAACTATATTCACTTGTTTAGTCGTAGAACTAATTGTCTCTCCTAGTTTATCTGAGATATGTTAAACTTTAGTATAAAAATATAATTTGAGAAGCAACTTTTCTTTTAAGGAATGTAGTTTAAAATAGTCTACCCACCAACTACATGGACATAAACTATAAACAAATTTTGTGTGCTGAAATCTCATACAGAATGGTATGGTCTTTTATGATTCTTTCGTTTGAAACTAATACAATTTCAAATGTACTATTAGCATATCATTCTAAATGGATTTTCAATCTGAAAATTTTGTTTGTGTACCGTTTTCTTTTATCTTGTATGATGTGATTATCACTCTTCTTTTGCATGTTACTGTTGATTTGCACTTACAGTATGATTATCAGAATCTTGATCCAAATTGTAGAATCTTAAGATCCTTCGATTCTAGTTGGGATAAATGATCCGGATCGCATTAAGATCTTAAATTTAGTAGGTTCTTAAAATAACTACGATCCAAGTCATGAAATCATATAGAATTACAATTGATTCGATCCTACTAAAAAAATGTCCTATTATTTTTTTCTTATATATGTATGTATGTGTGTGTACATTTATACAAAAGATTTTATTATATACTTTTTCTCCAACATCTTGTATAATTTATGTGTAACATAAAAGATCGTTATATCAAATTTATTTATTTATTTTTTTGATGGCAAATGGAGGTTGGATCCCGGTGGTGCATCAATGGCGAGGAGGTGGATCTAAGAGGCGAGTGTCTAGGTCTGGTCTCTCTACTGTGTTCGTGGATAACTTGTCTAGCTCCATGGATGCTAAGTCTCTGTACAAACTCTTCACTAAGTTTGGCATCACAGCAGCGTCTACATCCCTTTCAAAAGGCGGAAAGTGACAAACACAAGGTTCGGATTTGTGAGGTCTGGCGCCATGTGGCCTCGGATATTGCCATTCGAAGCAAATGGACTCTTGGTGGATGATAGAGTGCTCATTTGTTAAATATGCCACCCATGAGAGGCATGTACGCAAGAGTCGACCCCAGGACCAACAAAGAGGCTCTCGGTGCTCATGATGGCAAGTGTACACTTCTATTTACTGGACACAAATCATTTGCCGAGGTTCTAAAAGGGGACGCAAGATCTAGGACTGGATCAGTAGCTACGACCATTAAAGTCAATGATGATGGTCATGGTTGGCGCATGATAGTGTTATAATCAGTTACTCAGGCTACACTATCCACGACATCGAAGGCCCTGAAGGAGAAGGGGTTACACCAAGTTATGGTCAGAGAGGGGGGAGGCCGTGATATTATCCTATCATTTCACTCCCAGGAGGAGCTGAAATCCAACATTCAGAGTATCAAGGAATGGTTTCAAGCTTGGAGCCTATTTGTCTTGGAATGGAGCCCATTGCACATATACAACAAGAGATGAGATGGTGAAGTGCCACGACATACCCCTTCACCTCTGGAACAAAAACACACTAAATAGCATTGGCTCTTTGTGGGGGACCATTCTCCACCTGGAGGGTGATATATCTTTATCAGACTCTTTTTCTTCTCTGAGAATCAAAATTGTTACTTCGCATGGAGCCCATTTGCAAAACCATAAACCTAGAGTGCAAAGAAATCTCTACCCAATTTTGGTCTATGAAGACCACCTCGGCGATCTTGGAGGAGACTTCCATCATCTCGACCATGGAAGATTGCGACTCTGTCGTCAAACTACGCAAGGTATTGGAGGACTCTCCGGTGAGAGTGTTTCAAGGAGAGAGGAAGGTGAGGTGGCGACAGGTGTGACTTTGTCGTGTCTTTGGGGCTTCCTCAACGAGGTGCCAAGGAGGATGGAGCCTAGTCACGGCCTCAGCGAAGAGGATGTGGACACAGGTTAAAGAGTCCCCATGTGATATGGTGTCCAGCAGACCTAGTGTGGTAGGTGAAGGAGAGGCTATGATGGAGGCGTGCACCTCCCCAAGTGCATTGATAAGTTTTGCGAGGTGTGTGGAGCAAGCTTCCTGACTAACTTATTCAAAAGTCATAGTGGACCTAAGATGAATCTCGCCCGCATCTCTCTTGAGGTGGACTTGGGCCTCCCATTTTGTAAGCACTGTGTTCAAAGCCCAACTGAAGTTCAGAATGCTAGGCCCACCCCAAATGATCTGATGCTCCTCAATTCCCCTGGGCCTCATACTGGTGTAACTTCCAGTGGGCCGAAAATTCTGAGCTTAAAAGATCAAGGCCAAGTTAATTCACCTTCTTTCTACCTCAATCATCTTCGGAACACCAGGAATTCAGGGAGAAAAAAGCCGCAGATAGAGGGCTTCTCCCGTTTTGCTCGTCTTTCGGCCTTCAGCAAAAGTAACTCCAAACCTATTATTTTCAAACCACGGTATTCTTGCACTGTCGATCTCTGAGGGTTTGTTCAACCCATCGTAGCTTTCTTCTCAAAGAAACTGCGACTACTGTCCAGCTGGGGCATAAGCTTGGAATAAATTTTCAAGGAAAGAAGATGTAGTGATGCACAAGATCATTGATTTGGAACTCAATGACAAAGCAAGAATTATCAAGGAGGGTAAGGCTAAGATGTAAGTGCAGTAGCTGGGGAATGTTTAGAGTGTGTATCTGTCTCCTTATGAAGCTTATTTCCTGGAATGCTAGAGGCTTTGGCAAACCTGAGAAGAGAGGTAGAATTAAAAAGCTCCTTAAAGATAGGCACATTGATGTGGCATTCTTTCAAGAAACAAAAAAGGTAGTTATGTTGGATTCTGTGGCTAGGGGGCTATAGGGTAATAGGGATATAGAGTTCTTGTCTGTGGACCCTGAAGGCTCAGCAGGTGGGCTCCTGTGCATCTGGGATCCAGGTGCGTTCCAATTATCTGGTAGTTGCTGTAACAGGAGGTTTATTTTACTCTCAGGTACATTGTATAACTCTTTTCATTGTGTACTGCTTAACATTTATGCTCCCAATGAGGTCACCAGCAGATCCACTTTTTGGAATGCTCTCCTCAACCTCAAAGTTCACTTTCCTTTCCCTTGGTGCTTGGAAGAGGATTTTAATGAGATAAGGCATATGGTAGAGAGGGTTGGCTACTCTCGGAGAGACAGGGGTATGAAACACCTCAATGAGTTTATAGAAGCCTGTGAACTGAATGATCTCCCTCTCTACGGCAGAAAATACACTTGGTGCAATAATCAGGATGCTCAAAAATGGAGCAGAATTGATAAGGTCTTGCTTAGCCCTGAATGGTTAATCCACTTTAACATGAAGCTGTGGGGTTTACCTAGGCTCATATCTGACCACTGCCCATTATTGTTGAAGGAAGATGACAGAGATTGGGGCCCCAAACCCTTCCGATTTATCAACGCTTGGACCTTGTACCCTAGTTTCTCTAATTTCTTTACTACTTGTTGGCAGAACTCTAATTATGTGGGTTGGGCTGGTTACAAACTTCTTCAAAAACTTAAGCACTTAAGGCTGAAACTAAAGATATGGAATTCGGAATTGTTTGGCAATGTCTCTTCTAAGCTTAAGGCTGCAGAAGATGAACTGCATGCACTAGATATCACTGCAGAGGACAGAGAACTACTTGCTTCAGAAAAGGGCAGGAGAAGGGAGGTTAGAACTGAAGTGTGGAATCTCTATAGAAGGGTAGAATGGTTATGGCACTAGAAATCCAGATTGGCATGGTCACTGCAGGGGGATAAAAACACTAGGTATTTTCATGTTTTCGCAAGTTCTAGATAAAGTAGAAATATGATTAACTCCATTCCAGTTGATGGTGTGCCCTGTGAGGATCCTAGTAGAGTCAAACAAGAGGTGCTTCGTCATTTCAGTACTCAATTCATGAAAAGTTGGACGAGTAGGCCTGTGTTGGTTAGGGAATTCAAAACAATTGAGGGCAGCCCTGTATCTATTCACCTGGTATCTGATTTCACGGAAGGAGAGGTTTTGGCTGCCATCAAAGAGAGTAGTGGGAACAAAGCTTCGGGCCCAGATGGATTCAACTTGTTGTGTTACCAAAAATTTTGGAAACTTATGAAGCTTGAGATCATGCAATTTTTCAGAGATTTCCACAGAAACAGCAAGCTCACCTATGGTATTAATAGCTTTTTCATTACCCTCATCCCCAAACTTGCCAATCCCGTCAATCTGACTGATTATAGACCTATTAGCTTGGTCGGGTCTCTCTACAAAATTTTGGCAAAAGTTCTTGTGCATAGGATGAAGCCAGTGATGTCCTTAATTATCGGTGAGTCTCAAACAGCTTTTATTGGTGGTAGGAATGTCATTGATGGGGTGTTCATCGCCAATGAACTAGTTGATGATTGGAAGAAATCCAAACGGAAAGGAATAATTATCAAGTTAGACTTTGAGAAAGCCTTTGATTACGTAAAGCGAATTCCTATTCTCCTTGATGTCCAGTTTTGGGTTTGGATCTAAGTGGATCTCTTGGATGAAAGCCTGTATATCTACAGCCCGGATCTCCATTTTAGTGAATGGATCACCAACGGGTGAGTTCTCCCTGCAAAGAGGCCTTAGGCAAGGTGATCCATTATCACCTTTCCTGTTCAATATTGTGGCAGAAGGGCTCAACATTCTTCTTACCAGAGCAATTAATCTTGGCATTCTTAAAGGAATATTGGTTGGAGCTAATAAGGTCCTCATATCCCATCTCCAATTCGCTGATGATTCTATTCTTTTTTGTGAAGCAGATTTGGATCAGGTGGTAATAATCAAAAGAATTCTCAGGTGCTTTGAAGTTCTATCCGGTCTTAAGATCAACTATCACAAAAGTGTTGTTTGTGGAGTTGGCGTGGAGGAAGAGTCTCTACAGTCTTTTGCTGACCTCTTGAATTGCAAGGTGATTGACTTACCTTTGAAATTTCTGGAGTTGCCTCTAGGTGCCAACCCTGGTAGGAAATCAACTTGGAAGCCTGTACTGGATTCTGTTAGAGCAAGACTTTCAAGATGGGCGAGGAAAGTATTGTCCTTCCCTGGCAGGTTAACTCTGATTAAGTTCGTTCTTTCAAGCCTACCTGTGTACTACTTATCTCTTTTTAGGATGCCTGAAGGTGTGGCACGTGAATTCGAGAAATTAGAGGCTGCTTTCTTGTGGGGTGGTTCTGAATTTAAAAAGAAAATTCATTTGGTCAAATGGCTAGAAGTAACAAAAAGCATTCCTCAAGGAGGTCTAGCCATTATGAGGATTAGGGATGTTGACTCCCGCCTGCTCCTCAAATGGTGGTGGAAATTTGGTACCCAATCCAATGCTCTTTGGCGGCAAGTTATATCACATAAATATAAGGTTGAGACTAACTGCTAGTTTCCTCCAGTGATAACTTTCTATAGGCACTCCAGGGTCTGGAAGGATATCTTGTTCATAGGAGTTCAGAGTAGAACCATTTTTAACTACTTCTTGGATAATTGCCTAATTAAGGTGGGTGATGGCCACAGGATCAAATTCTGGCATGATAAGTGGTGTGGTGCCACCCCCCTCAAGCACAAGTTTCCTACTCTTTTCGCCCTATCAACTGCCAAGTCTGGTTCACTGCACTTCTTTCATGACTTGAAACCTAGTTCCAATAGTTGGAATCTCCTATATAGAAGACCATTATATGCTTGGGAGTTAGCGGATGAAGCTAGAATGTTCGATTCGTTATCCCCTGCACCTTCTCTAAGAATTGAGTGTATTGATAGTCTGGCTTGGGCTTCTTCAGCAGCTGGTTCTGGTATGTTTTCTGTGTCCTCCCTGTACTCCTATTCTTCATCTCTCCTTGGGTCTCCACTTGTTCTTAGCAAGTTTGTCTGGAACCACAGCTTACCCCCCAGAGTCCTATTTTTTAGTTGGTTGGCATGGAAAAATATAATCAAAACCTCTAAATTCTTGCATAACCTTGGCATCCTAAGCTCCAACATTTCCACCACTTGCATCTTCTGTAATTCTGCTCCTGAATCTGCCCAGCACATTTTGCTTCATTGCTCCTTCTCTTGGGCCATTTGGTCATCTGTGCTTCAGGATTAGGGCATTCTTTGGTGCATTCCCCTAACTGTATCAGATCTGTTCTCCTGGTGGATGGGGATAAACTTTAAGTCTTTCCTCAAGAAATTTTGGAGAGCCACTCCCCTAGTGGTCCTCTAGTCTATTTGGAAACATAGAAACGAGTGTATATTCTCTGATGTCCCTCCTAACTTAGCTGATCTGTGGGATCTCATCAAAGTTAGATTAGCATTTTGGCTTAAAGCCTCCCTCAAGGACTTGCCCTACTCTGTAAATGACATTGTTCTGAATTGGAGGCAAATAAGGGACTGCCACTGATTATCTCCTACCTGTCAGTGCTCTGAATTGCTTCATGAGTGTGGTCTTCCACTGTTTGTAGTTATCTGCTCTGTGGCTCTAATGGATTGAAATGTATGGGAAGGTTGTTTCTGCTTCTGCTCTGTGGCTGCTATGCTATTATGGGAAGTCTGGTTTTCAGTTTTATGAGTATGGGTAGGCTGTTCAGTTGGTCTGTTTTGTTTTGTCTGTCCATTTGGAATGCAAATGGATTGAATAAATTTTATTCGATTGGTTTGCCTTTATCGGTATCTGGTTTTTAGTCTTCATGTTGTCCATATGATGTTCAGTTGTTCTGTTTTGTGAGAATGTAAATGGTTACCTGGTTTGCATTTGGATGCTTCTGCCCTGTGGCTGCTATGCTGATCAGTTAGGGAAGGATGTGGTTGTGGCAGGTGGTTCAACTATTTTGTTTTCAGTGCTTATCTGGGATGCAAATGGATTACATTTTACGTGTTGCTACTCTTGTTGCTATCTTTGATCGAGAAAGGATGGATGCTTGATTGGATTGAATGAGGTGAGTGTTGCTATGATCGATTCTGTAAGCGAGTCCAATGAGGATGCCTGTCTCTATTTTTAGTGTTTTGCTTCTGCTGTCTTCTTTCTCTTTTCCCTCTCTCTTTCTCTCTTTGTTGGTTACTCTCCAACTAGCGCTTGGTGCTTTTCTGAGCTCCAAGCTCCTCTTTATTGATATATTCTTCATACCTTGTATGGTTCATCAATAAAGATTTTCTTTGTTGATCAAAAAAAATATATTATTTTTTTAATAATTTTAAAATTATATAAGATATATTATTATGGATAATTTTTATTTTATTTTATTTTATATTAAAAATAAAATTTTACCATTCTCGATTCAATTTTACAATCCCATCTATAAGCAGGTCAACAATTCTATGTAAGATCTTGGTTTTAACAACTTATACTTACAGTAGAGCAATTATAGTCCATCATCACCCAAGATGTTTGGCACTTTAGTCAAAAATTACATTTAACAATCAGTTGTTTAAGATATTTGTGTTGGATCCAACGACTCAATGTGGCTGGCCCACCCATATTTGACTTTGTTGGTTGCTTGACACAGACCTTTACTTCACCCAAAAAAATAATTTAAAATTCACCCAAGACAAAGACCTTTACAGCGATGGAATGTCAGCACCAAAATTCATGATCGTTTGGACAATTATATAAACAGTATCAGATGAGAGTTCATCCTTCAAAGAGAAGAGAGATTCAACATATACATGTAGAACTGGCCTTTTGAGGCATAAAAGCCACCGTGCTTAAACTTACAGCTGTTGTGTTGCACCATGGTTGCCGGCTCACTCCCCAGTGATGGAGAAGCACAGCTGCCAACTTCCAACCGCAAGCAAGGCGGTTGGATCACAATTCCATTCATCATAGGTCTCTCTCTCTCTCTCTCTCTCTCTCTCATTCATATGCTTGCATGCACAACTATATATATATATAAAATGTTAGGGATTCAAAAGTTCTACCAAAAGTCTCACATCACATGAGTTTGTGACTGACATGGGGTGCACATGGTGTGGGTCCCGCACCTATGTGAGACATTTAGTAAAAATTTTGATAGAACTTTTGACGTCTCTAGCATTACTTTATATATATAGGGTAAATTATGCAAATGGTCATTGTAGTTTACATAACGTGTCAATTTGGTCCCTATCGTTTTAATTTGCTTGATTTTATCCCTAAATTTAACAGATTGTGTCATTTTAATACAATAAATAATGATTATTAAGTTTGGTGAACAGAAAGTCTACACAATGTGTCAATTTGGTCCATGTAGTTTACACAATATATCAATTTGGTTCCTATTATTTTAATTTACTCGATTTTAACAAGGACCAAATTGACACATTGTGTAAACTATAAGAACCAAATTGATATATAGTTTGACTTTTCGTTCACCAAACTTAACAACCGTTATTTATTGGACTAAAACGACACAATCCGTTAAATTAAGGGACAAAATTGAGCAAATTGAAACAATATAGACCGAATTGACACATTGTATAAACTACATGAACTATTTGTATAATTTACTCACATATATATATATATATATATGTTCCATCAATCTAAAATGTGATCTATCTGTTAAAATCTGCAGCAACTATGGCGGGCTTGACACTGGCATCCCAAGGATGGGTGAACAACCTTATTGTATTTTTGATTGGGCAGTTCAATGTCAAAAGCATTAATGCTACCCAAATTTTTAACGTCATTAATGGCTGCATTACTATGTTTCCCATCCTCGGAGCAATCGTTGCTGACTCCTTTCTGGGCTCGTTCTCTGCCATCTGGATTTCTTCTCTCATCTCTGTATTGGTAATTTTTACTTTTACGGATTTAGAGAGCTTTTCATTCATTACCCGAAATTGAAGTGTCTGTTGTTGTGAATTCATTATAAATATAAACCTCTCAATGTAAGTGGCAGAGGTGTTGGGGGAATATGTATACATCTTTGACTAGTAACTTGGGTATGAATTTTTTATTTTTATTATAAATTATTAATATCTCTCCTAGTAAGCATATAGCCATATATATTTGACAAAGTCTCAACCCCTCATCTCTTGTGAATTTTTTTATGTTTTATTTCTGTGCGAGTAGTATAACTCACCTGTATGATTTCACCGTCATTGTATATAAAAATGAAAAATGAAACCATACTAACATTTAACAAAAGTGAATAAAGCCTAGTGAGCATACTATAATCCATGTTTGTAAGGACACGAAATTCACTACGATCAACTTTCTATCCCCATTGAAATGTGTTCAGTACTTGATTATTGCAAGGTGAAGTATCATGTCTTTTTCTTTTTTCTAATCTTAGGATTTATTTTTACCCTATAACTTCAGGGCATAATTCTTTTAATCCTAAGTGCGACACTCGACTCTCTGAGGCCTCCACCATGTGGAAATGGATCAAATTTGTGTATCACCCCATCAAAACTCCAATTTGCAGTTTTATATCTGGGTATTACTCTTGCAACTATCGGCGCCGCAGGTACACGGTTCACCCTAGGAGCAATGGGCGCCGATCAATTCGACAACCCCAAGCATCAAGGAAGCTACTTCAACTGGTTCATCTTCACCCTGTACATGGCATCCGTAATAAGCAGCACAGCAATTATCTACGTTGAAGACAGTGTAAGTTTTGGATTGGGGTTCGGCCTATGTGCTGCAGCTAATGTAATTGGCTTAGTCATTTTCGTATTGGGAAAACGATTCTACCGCCATGTTAAGCCACAAGGGAGCCCATTCACAAGCTTAGCTCGTGTTTTTGTTGCGGCTATTCGGAAGAGGAAAATCTTGCTTTCTCAAAGGAGTGAAGATTATTACAACAAAATACATGATGGAGTGACAACGATGGTTGTGACAACACCTACAAAAACGTTCAAGTAAGAGTTTCAGTTGCTTCACATTTCCAAATTTCTTATTAGTACAAATTACAGTCACATTGGTAATTTTATACTTTGTAACAACTTTTTTTAAGTGAATTAAATTCTGTCTGATCATCAAAACAAAACATGTATTAATTCTTCAATTATACAGGTTTCTGAACCGCGCAGCTCTGAAAACTGAAGGGACATCAGAGCAGATGGTTCGATTGCAAAGTTGTGGAATCTGTGCACAGTACAACAAGTAGAAGACCTCAAAGCTCTAATCAAAATTGCCCCATTATGGTCATCCGGTATATTCTTAAGCACACCACTGGCCATCAATACAGCTTAGCAACCCTTCAAGCTCTCACCATGGACCGCCACCTCGGACCTCATTTCAAAATCCCACCTGGGTCCATGGCAGTCTTCATAATGATCGCTACTTGCATCACCATCGTCCTGCTAGACCGGTTCCTGTATGCCGCCTGGCAGAAGCTCTGAAGTCGATTCCCAACACCGCTACAGCGAGTAGGGGTAGGGCACGTGCTATGCGTGCTCAGCATGGCCTTGTCAGCCATAGTAGAGTCAAAGCGGCTCAAAATAGCGCGGTCCCATAACCTCCAAGACCAAAGTGTTTTGATCGTGCCAATGTCCGCCTTCTGGCTAGTACCACAGCTAGCCCTAGCTGGTATCGGAGAAGCATTTCATTTTCCGGGACACACCGCATTGTTTGACCAGGAATCCCGCGCGTCCCTAAAAAGTACGTCGACGGCGATGGTGGCGATGTTCGTTGGTATTGCATATTATGTGAGCACGGCCTTGGTAAGTGGCGTTCAGAGGACCACCGGATGGTTGCCGAATAATATAAATCATGGGAGGATGGACAATATGTACTGGCTGTTATTTGTGATTGGTGTTGTCAATTTTGGATATTTTGTAGTGTGTGCTTGGTTGTACAAATATCAGGGTGTTGCAAAGGTGGTAGATGAGAACCCTAGTTCTGATGATAAGTAATGTATAGATATGGTGAAAAACATTTAAATGCTTTTGATGTATTTGCTAGTGTATCTGTCTCATATATGAGGTTGATACATAGACCAGCACGTGATGATGTGTGTATGATTTAAATAAGTAAAATAAAATAAAATAAAATAATAATAATTTATTGTGTATTATTCAAGTAGTAAAAATATTTTTATTTTTTTTATTGATTCTAGGTGTTTGGAAAGTTTTTTTTTTTGTAAAGTTATTTTAATTTTTGGCTATTTTAGTAGGTTAAAATTTTTGTATTTGGAAAGATTATTAGATTTTTTCTTATAATTATATTTGTGAAAGAAAAAGTGAAATGATTATACGTTAGAAATATAATTCAAGTGTGCGATGGATTTGAAAAGTTTTTATAGATAATAAATGACAATTTTTGTTAAGCGATTGTGTTAAGGTTCTCTTAGCCTTAATGAAGAGGACTTTACTATGTTGTGTTGAAAAGATGAACCAAAACTTTAACTCAAATTTGTAACGAGAATGATAGGAAGAGGCGGGAAATTGCAATTAATTAACTGAATAAACAATTATAAAATGTTACCTTTAGTAAGGGTAATTTCGAAACTTTTAAACCGACCGGGTTCTGAAATTACAAGGCCAATATACTCCTACTAAATATAGGTGCAATGCATAAAAGGAAAGTGCAGAAATTTAAAGATAAATGAAATAGACAAAGACGTAGAGTCTGGATTTGGTCAGGAGTCATCTTCAATCTTTGCTTCCATTTATTTATGGCATTTTATTGGCGCATTCGAAACAGTTAGACTACTATCTTTCGCCATGATCTCCTTTATTCTGGCTACTTCTTAGGGCCATAATTTTCCCTTCATGCGTGTATAACTAATAACAACTGTTCCTTGTTATTCATATGTTGCTTATTATCTTTACCAATTGAAATTACATTCACGACGCACGTGAACACCTTCGAAGGTGGGACTTTTCATTATCTCATCAAATATCATAGAATACCCTTTACCTGCCACGTGTCGCTTTTGAATTAGATGATTTAAATGTGACGCCAACAGTCTATATATAAGTTATTTTTAGAAATATGTTGCAATGTATGCATTACAAAAAAATTATATTAATTTTATCATGATATGAAATATAACATAAATAAATATATAATAATTTTAGTTGAATTATTTATGTAGCTATCTATGTGTACATATATATAGAACTATTTAAAAAATATATTACAAAATATACAGTGCAATTTAGTTCTGTTAAACTATGAAAGTGTATTTTAAATATATGTATATATATATATGATATTTTTGTACTTAATTTCAATATAACAAAATAAATATTGATTTCAATATTAAAAATAATGATTAAATTGGAAAAAAAAATGATTTAAAATTAAAAAATGATTCTAATTATTTATTTTGATAATCTTAATTTCATTGTTCTATAAAAGTGTTATTTAAACAAATATATATAATAATTTTATTTCAATTATTTATGTGTATTTTAATAATCTTAGCCCTATCATGTTATAAAATTGTAACTGAAATAAATATATGATGATTTTATATGATATCAAATTATAATCTAGTAAAATAAACATTTAATTTGACATTAATAATAATATTTAAATTGGAAAGAAAAATAGTTACATACAATTAAAAGTGATTCTAATTATTTAATTGTTTTATTCATTTGGAAACAAAAACAAAAGGAATGGAAGTTATAAAAAAAATTTATTTTAAAAAATTAAATATAAATATGTTGTGGTTGGATTAAGAAAAAATAGATAGATTAATTATGTTAAGTATTGATTTTTCTTTAATAGCTATTTTAAAACTATTTATACATATTATATATAATTATATATACACGTATATAAAGTTTAAATTAAATATAAATTTTCCCTAACAAATAATTTCATGTTAAATAGGAAAATTAATATAAATTAATAATAAAATATGAATAAGATAGACAAAAAAAATTAAGAAATATATTTAATTTTAATATAAAATTGAATATTTGAATAAAAGTGAAAAAAAGTAAAAGAAAATTAATTCACAAAATATTTTTTAGTACATATAATTATATTAAATTTTATTTATGGGTAGTTTAGATTACTTAGAAGTCTTTTAAATATTGGAGTTTAGAAATAATTATGTATAGGGGCATGTTACACGTCACTTTTTTAGAAAAAACAAAAAAGAAAAAGAAGAGAAGAGAGATATGCCACGTAGAAGAGACAATTTTTTGAAGGTAAATACTACTTTTATATATGAGAAAAGTTAAGAATTATGAAAAAAATTTTATGAAAATGATCATAAAAGAATTATGACCCTTGGATTATCTTGATTAGTGTGTGGTGTTTTATTTTAAGTGTAATCTAAGAGTCATAAAGCTTTCATGATCATTTTCATGAAAGTTTTTTCATGATATCTAGTATTGCTCTAGCATATATACTTTATATATATGCTAGTAGATGACTTATACGATACACGAGAATTTATTTTTTTGAGTCTTAATACTTTATGTGCAGAAAATTTAATAATTGAAAACTAAATACAGATAGATTTGCTAATGACAGATATGTAAAATAGACTCATAAAAATAATTTCTTTCAATTTTTTTTTAAAAAAAAATATGTACTCTCAACCTGAACTGAAATTCTCATTTGTGTTAATTAAATTTATCAAAAATCATAAATTGCACTTGTATCAATTTTTTTTTTTTATTTTTTATTTTTGAAAGAAAAATAAAAACAACGGATTGGTGTATTATTTTGGTTATTAATTGAAAAGGTCTGCTAATTTCTTATGTTTTTGGTTATGTTTAAAGTGTTGCATTGGGTATTTAATTATATTTCAAGTGATATTTGATTATAATCTATTATAATACTTTTATATGACACTATTTAAATATTTTATTATATGAAAAAAGTACTTAAGATGGGTTGACTTAAAGGTAAGATTTATACTTACATTAATAAGATTGTAAAAGTTATTCACATTGATATATAAAAAATTACAAATTCAAATCATAAATAGTGTCCTTAAAAGAAATCAAACACTAGATCTCTATAACTTTAATAATTTCAGTTCTCAAAAGGGTTCTAATTAATTATGTGACACATCATAATAACCACAAAAAATATTTTTCAGCCAAATTATTTTTGCATATATTTTCTAGTAGAGCTCATGAATTTGCATTATTAGTAATGCTATAAATTCAAAATTTTATTTAAAAATTATTCAAGAAACATTAATAGGTGCCTTAAAATTTAAATATACACAATCTTTTTCGTTGATTCATTATTCTTTAAAGTAAAATTCAACACTATTTATCTTTTGACTTTTGTCAATTTTTCTTTTAAATTTTTTTTAAAAAATTGAGTTCCTTATTTTAATCAATCAATATCAAATTGGACGCTACACATGTATGTAAATCATTTTTAAAAATACGATGTCGATATAAAATCACAATAGAATTAACTTTAATTAATGTAATGATATTTTATATTATAATATGTGTTACAAAGAATAATATTAATTTGAATATAAATTATTTATTTTAATAATTTTAACCTTATCTTTTTATAAAAGTGTTAGTTGAATACTTATATATAATATAATAAATTTAGTTTAATTATTTATTTATTTTGATAATTTTAGTACTATTGTGCTATAAAAGTATAATTATCATATAATGATTTTATACAATATATATTAAATTATAAGATAGTAAAATAAAGGGTACTTACCAATTAGTCTTGTTAACTAGACTTATTTACCTCTGAGTCCTAACTAATAAATTTAACACTATAAAAATAAGAGAGTGATAAATTTATCACTAAAAATTTATTCATAAAACAAAGAGACTGATAAATTTATCACTATACAATTATTCATAAAAAAAAAGACTGATAAATTTATCTTTATCACTTAATAAATTATATCAAATAGGACTTAATGGGTAATAAATCTCCAAAATAGGACCTATTGGGCAATAAGTCTCCAAAGTAGGACCTATTAGTAGTTTACCCTAAAATAAAAAGAAACTTAGTCTAAAATCTCTCTCCAACTTTTAATAATAGGAGAAGTTTATAATATTTTTTTTTCTAGTCTAAGTTCCCTCACTCATGTTCTTTCATTGTTCTACGTGCATAAAATTTGATTATAAGACTATCTACAACCATCTCACATGGGATAAACCCATACATTTAATGAGTACTTTCTCATTTGAGATAAGTTTTGTAATCAAATTCTGTATATTTAAAAATTTATATTAAGTAAATATATCTATCTCATCATTATCATTATTAGCATCCCACATCATTACAATATAACTGATAGAGTTATGATAAATATTATTATAAAGTATACATTTTATTTTACCTATCAACTATTTCATGTTTCTATTCCAATCATGCTCTTTATTTTAGCTATTCATCCAAATATTATTAATTTTGTAGAATGCCACATCAATAACAAAGATGGAGGGAAATAATCCTAATGATTAAATACATTTTGCCTAGCCTTGAAGGTTAGCTACATGTAGCTAGTGAATGTAAGCTGAGCCAAAATGCCTAATCATATGCCTAGTGCATTGGAGTTGAAAAAAGTGAGTCACATTAGACATTTTAACTAACAAACATTATATGCCTAGTGAGTTGGAGATGCTTTAAGTTGAGTCATAATGAACAATACTTCTGGAGCTAGATAGCACATCTAACATGATATTTGAGCCGAAGCCGGCCATATCGTGAAAATGAGTACGTTGACATTCCATATCAATTATGGATAATCTACAGAATAAACTTATAAATTGACACAAAACACTTCTGTTGAGGAGTTTCCTTTTTAGGTAGAAGCTCAAAGGGACATTGAAGATTCAGAAAAAGTGTCTCCAACTGAACAACTTTGAGGATATGGTTTTAAAGTCAATGATTGTGTTTGAGAATTTCCAATAGCTTTTCTACTATTAGTGCTCCCTAAAAGCATCATTCTTGTAGTGGTGGAACATATTGTACGGGCTTCATATGATTGAGTGGTGGTTTATCCCACTAATTTTTGGATCACTAATAGTTCTAATGAGCTAAAAAAAAAAAAAAAAACACAAACTCAAACCAAAACATCACATCACTTTAGTGGAGACCACTGTGCCACATCATTAGTGATGATCTAGAGTTCCCAATTTAGTGCTCTAAAACATTACTCATTATGATTAGTACACTTTCCCAAGAAACAACGTAAAATAGGAGCTTCTACTTCCCTTTTCCAAGAAACAACACATCCCATTCTATAACTACAGTTTTCTTGAATAAAGACATGTCAAAATGTCAAAAATGGATCCGGCTTAAGAATTTTTTATCCTAAATTTTCTTATTTTCATGTCCCAAAGGCCTCGTTTGGGAGCAGATTTTTTTAGTAATTTTTTGAATTTTTAACTAAAATGTGATGTAAAAAAAATTAATATGTTTGGAATGACTTTTTGACTTTTTACAAAAAGATGCACAAAAAGTAGAAAAAAAAGAGAATCTTTGACTTTTTTGTATGAATTGTTGGCTTTTTAATTTTTTTAATAACTTTTTGATTTTTTGACTAAAAAAATCATTTGCCAAACGAGGCCTAAGAATTTTGGAACAAATAGACAGAAATTATTTGGAATAAAAGATTTTGTGTCAATGGATCCAACAATTTTGTTTATAGATTTTGTTAATGAATGTTTAAAAGGCATTTGTTAACAAGTTTGAAATGCCTACATGTTTTATGAGATTGCAAATATATAATTATTTTAAATTTTTTTGATAAATTATAATTATTTTAAATATTATTAACCAACTACCTTTAAACATTCTTTAACAAGATCCTTTCAAAGAATTGTTATGATTAAAATACAAAAACTTCAATTCAATGAAGAAACATTTATGATTAGAATGACTTCAGTTTTAGATAAGTGATTTTTTAACTAACTTGTGTGTGTTAAAGAATCAAATATTGAATGTAATTGTATAGCAAATGAAATAAAATGGATATCACTTACTTTTCACTAATTTAACCAAGGTTGAGAGGGGTGGGGTTGGGTTGGATTGTAAATCAGTAATGAAAGTCAACAGACAGATAGGGGAGCTTTTTTCAACATGTGAAATCATTTATGAAAACATCACATGGGGTTAGTGGTGAGTCCACCAAAGTCAGAGTGATCCATTAACCCCAAACGCTCACATATCTATCTACTTTTACATATACAGTGTAAAGTGTAGCCCAAAAGTTTTACATATACAGTGTCAAGTGTAGCTCAGAAAAAGAATAAAGATAGACCCCCCCAGAGAGAATTTCCTTTTAAGGCAAGGATGGGATCATCACGCATGCGAATTGGGGCATGTAATTGTATGCTCCATGTTCATCTCCAACAACTGCTTCATATATATCTTATGAGGCGGTGATTTTTTGATTAAAATAGTTAAAAATCAAAACACTTCAGTATTTTTTATTTATTTTTATATTTTTCATAAAAATTTAAAAATTAATTAAAATAATTATTTTTCAAACGAGTTCTATATATCCAAAACTCAACTCTGGCTAATCAATATAAAATAAATTACTAACTGCTTCACACAATTGTATAGGCTAATCCAATATAAGTGACCTCGGCTCATTTGATTTGTCTAACCAAAAGGTAGAGATTCTGTTGCAGGTTTCTCAACCGTGCAGCACTGAAAATCGAAGGAGAGACCCGACCCAATGGCTCGATTGCAAAGCCATGATGGAAGATCTGCACAGTGCAACTAGGAGAGGATCTCGAAACCCTTATTAGAAACTTCCACTATGGTCCACTAGCATCCTCTTGGCCAGCTCAATTGGGATCCAAACCAGCTTGGTAGTCCTTCAAGCCCTAACCGTGAACCGCAGCCGCGGGCCCACTTCAGAAATCAGAAAACACAAGCGCAACTAGAAAGAATACTCTACAAAAGGAGAATTTCTGAAAATTAAAACCTCCTAAAAACGAGAATTTAACCCTAAATTATCAAATATCTTACACCCTATTAAAAACAGCCATTGTAATCAAGCTTAGTGCAAATCAATAGAACAGTTAGAATTCGAGCATAAAAATCCTTCATATTAGGAAGACTAATCTAGTTAGTGGAAGGACATACCTTTTGAGTACTTAACCAATCAAACAGCAATATGCTTTCACAGCATCAAGCCTAAATCCCTTTAGAATATAGAAAAGCTACATCTTCAAGTCACACACCAGCGAGCAGAGATTGAAACGCACCATAATGAAATAGGGATCATCTCCCAAAACCCAGCTTTTAAGCCACCCATTTCTGCACATTTCATGTCAAATAGCTGCAACTCTTCTAAAAGCAAATTGGTAAAATTGCAGGATTTCATAAATTTGTTAGCCACGTAATATTACAACAGTGCAAAACTTGTGAAAACTACAAATAGCATTGTTTTGACAGTTTCTCTAGAAATTACAGTTTTGGAGATGTTCTAACCTATAATTGGAAGTCAGAATGGTTTGGGTATGACCCAAATAGAGCTCACCCTCAGTTCATCACCTTAGGCAAACCTAATAAAGAATTGAAGACAGTTTTGGCTTATACTTGCCCAAGATTTATGAGGATTCTGTCAGACTAAAATGGCCAGGATTGTCAAAATAGTGACACCCAGTTTAGTTAATCAGAATTGGGGGGTGGAATGTTGACGAACTTTGTACAGTCAAATGGTCCAATCGAATTCTGTTTCCGTTTCACCTGAAAGACATAAAATTATAGATGTTACCTTATTGTAACAAATAAATTTGTCCATCAATTTCAAACCAACTGAAGAAGTATGGGAGAAGATTTTTTTTTTAAAAAATTTGCCCTATCTATGTATTGCAAATAAAAAATTTGAAAACAAATAAGTAATAACTGGAAACACTGATTACTGTTGTCTTCTTTGACAATCCAGAAGTGCAGTTTTATGCTAACAGAGGTCAGAATTCAAGCCAAAGAAGGATGAGAAGAAGTAACTTAAATATATTGGCTTATCAAAAATGGTGTGGTGTCAATAATGCTATTAGATCCATATTTCACTTAGTCAAATTATATTACCTTAAAATGAAAATTGGCAATATAGAAAGTAAGGTCATACCGGTGACCATGGACCTGGTTCAGGTAGAGATTTGTCTGGAGGTGAATTTTGTACAGCACCACTTTTCATTGTTAGAATTTTCTGCAGAAATATCAGATTGAAAATTACAAAGCTAAACAATTAGAATATGACAGTCATCCAGCAAAAAATGAAAAAGAATATGACTCTGTCATCCATTTGATTTATTGCTGGGAGTTTCATAATTCACGCAATATCAAACTAACAGCCTCACTTGTTCCAACCCATTTCCGCACGGTTACTACACAGTCTCACCATAGGATCGAAAATGACTAACCAAAATGGTGGATAGCAGCACACAACAATCATCTAATTAGTCATAGACGTTAAAACTGAAACACTTTGCTTTCAGTCTTTCACCAACCAAAAATAACTAGAAAAATCTAATTTTTTTTTTTTAACTTATTTCCCTATGGCCACTTCAGTACAGTTCATTTATCCAATGTAAATAAATAAATCTATATATTACCTCTCCAGCAGCTTCCATGGCAGCCAACCATTCATCAGAGAAAGGAACTGCATTCACGGTGGGGTTTATCATTGGATTATTTTGTTTCTCATCATCCTCCAATTTTTTGCTGCAATGAGAGATTGTCAAATTTTTAAGGTCCCAAATTTTAAAAAAAGTACTCCATGTCAAAATTTCAGGTAGAACATATGTCATGAATTAAAAGACAGAACAACGGAAACAGACACACCAGAAAGATAGAGAATTGTCCATAAATTGATACACTTACAATGGCATTGTTCTATCCTCATCTTCTGTAAAACAAATGGCATCATCAGCTTAGCTGAAGTTCACCAGGATTAACATTTTCCTGAGAAATTCCAAGTTCATTATCATTTGGCAAGATAATGTTCCTCTTATCAACCCCAATATCCATTACATTAGTTTCATTAGCCAATGTCTGAAACTTTTTAACTGAAAACCTGATTCTTCACTGGAACAAATGGCATCATCCAGCTTGTGCTGAAGTTCACCAGGATTAACATTTTCCTGAGAAATTCCAAGTTCATTATCATCTGGCAAGATACTGTTCCTCTTATCAACCCCAATATCCATTGCATTAGTTTCATTAGCCAATGTCTGAATCCTTTTAACCGAGAAACCTGATTCTTCACTGGAACAAATGGCATCATCCAGCTTGTGCTGAAGTTCACCAGGATGAACATTTTCCTGAAATTCTAAGTTCATTATCATCTGGCGAGATATTGTTCCTCTTATCAACCCCAATATCCATTGCATTAGTTTCATTAGCCAATGTCTGAATCCTTTGAACCGAGAAACCAGATTCTTCACTGGAACAAATGGCATCATCCAGCTTGTGCTGAAGTTCACCAAGATTAACATTTTCCTGAGAAATTCTACGTTCATTATCATCTGGCAAGATAGTGTTCTTCTTATCAACCCCAATATCCATTGCATTAGTTTCATTAGCCAATGTCTGAATCCTCTTAACCGAGAAACTTGATTCTTCACTGGAACAAAATGAGAATCATCCACAAGGAAACCATGGTTTAACTCGGAGGCTTGTTCAACTAGAAGGTGACAACTTTGAAGCTTTGCATGTTCTCTAGTTTTTTTATTATTGTCATCAAACACAAAATATTGATCATGAACCTCTGGTGTGCACAACTTATTGTCACAATTTTTAACTAATAAAGTTTCATCCAAGAAATTCACTTGTCCATCTTCGCATGTAATTTGTCATTCAACTGATCTACTGCAGCAGCTCCTTCATTTGCTTGTTCTGTGCTTTCATGTGGAGGACTGTTAGAACTAAGGCTTTCACTTCCATTTGACTCGCATATATTTGAATCGACAGTTGCATCATTCTCTCTCTTGTATTTCTGTGACTCGAACAATTTTCCGTCCTCAAGCAAAATTCTATCATTTCTCACAAGATTAGGGTTCTCTCCATGAGGAATTTGATTAGCTTTACCAGCAGAAGCATTTATTAGTTCATCCTTTAAAGTAGACCATTCATCAACATGGATATCACTTGAACTATCATTATGCATTATAACAAAGCCTGCTTGATATCACCAGCAGCATATTCAGTCTGACATCCAGAGATGACTTCATGAGTACCAACAGAAGAACTACATTGCTTGTTCTCGACATGCTGGTGCTTGATTGTATCATTTGCTTCAGGAACCCCTTTAGCAAGCACTGCACAGCTATGTTGAGATGCAAAATTGGAGTTTTCCAGTTCATCCATTTTAGAATATATAAATTCTGGACAAGAAATGGCGACTTCATTATTGCTATCTTTCTTAAGTTGATCAGAGGATCTGCTCTGCAAAAGCCAATCATCATAATTCATCTCAAAGTCTGAGTCCTCCTTAAAAGAATTCTGATCATCTTTATGAGGTTCCCCACATTCTTGAAATCCTTTGTCACCACCAACAATTTTATGCTCCTGTTGATTATCTTTCATCAGTTCAGAACTCTTAGGATAGCATGGAAGCATAGTTTCCATTGTCAATGCATTAGATCCTTCTATTTTCAATTCAACATTTTCATGTGAAGCATCACTATAAGCAGATGGAGGAGAACATTCTGTACTAGAACCTGAGACCCTAGAATTACCACTAACTGTGGCATTATTATCCATTTTCGGCATTTTTTCTGGAGCATGCAGCAGCCTTGGGTCATGCGTGTAATTTGACCCGTTGAATCTCTGCAGGCCAGGGATATAAGACTTGGGAATATTACTTGGCTGAGTGGCTTTCTGGGATGAACTATTTGAAGCAGAAGATTTAGGCTGCAAACCAACAAAATGACAGCCAAAAAGAAATCCATTTTTAAACATCAAGAAGCACACTAAACCTTAGATATTTGAACCTTGCTTACATGCATCTAAAGAAACACACTGAACCTTACCTGACAAAAAAATCCCAGTGATGGCGATGGCATCCGCAAACCTGAAGGTTTAATTGTTTGAAATTGTGTATCCCGCATGTTCCCACCGATATAGTGAGTATTTTGAGGGACAACTCCGGTTTTCCGATATAAATCATGGGCATCTGGTGCACGTGATCCAGTAGGTGGAAGTACTGCAGCTGGAAACACCTCTAAACCACAATTAGCTTTCGTGACCAGTGGAGGATGTGGATTGGTTGATAAGCGTACTTCTAAAGTTGAGTTATGCTGCACATTCAGAGAGAGGGATGGGAGACAGCAAATTGTTTTTTTTATTTTTTATAATTAATATGGAAAAGAAACTTCTATAGCATAAATGTTAGCCACACATAAATCCATAAATTCTATGACGATGTTTCACTAAGCCAACAGTCGAAAGATATTTTGGAGTCTTACCATATTCCTTCTAGGATGCTGAAGTGGTGATTTTGCGGACAAAGATGAGGAATCAGAACCAGCCTTTGCTTTATTTGCAGAACTTTTAGTATTTTTAAAGGGGTCTTGTATTCTTGCACTCTTTTGAACAATATCTGCAGAAAAAATAAGTTACAGATCACGGAGAGATACATCAATTTCATTTATTGCAGATAAACATTGTTTTGTTCAGAAAAAAATTATTACAGATTCAATGCCTTTAAAAATTAATACTGTTACAATGATAACCTGGTTAACCAATCTGATTACTCTTTGAACAAATCCATTTTTTTTCTGATGTGGGCAATAAATTTGATTCAACAAATGGTCTAGTATGACCAGCAAAAATTGAAGTATACCTGTTTGACCAATCTGATTATGCTTTGAGTGGCTTGTACTGAGCACATTATTCTGATTGGATTTAGGAAGTGAATGAGCACCTGACCTTGAAGCAGGTATTTTGGGAATCTTTGATTCTTTCATTGCAGATTTTGTTGTGCTTGCATTTGCAGGCCTTTTAAGAGTACAAAACAGTTAAGGCTTTTTCAATATGTGTATTATTAAGAAAAAGAAAAAACTAACCCATACAAAACAAACACATTCATGGGAAAAATTAAGTCCCATAAAAAATTACAATGAAAAGGATATGAAGGAAAAACCACGGGTCGTGGACAACCACCACTTTTAGACCTAGTCCTATTACCCCTCTGGCTTGAAAGCATTTTCGGCATACCCTGGAAGCATATATTCAACAAAGACACAATTAGTAAATTGCTATAATAAAAAAAAGAACCATAGTTGTGCTCAAGCTCCAGAAAAACAAACTGCAGAGGTTGGTGCTGCATTATCTCAAGCTGATGAAACATGCTTCATTAATAAACTACCACCATTATCTCTTTAATTTGAATTAGTTGCATGAGTTTCTTTAAATAAATTCTCTTCAAGTAGTTGTAAAACTGCTGAATCACTGTTGCTGCCAGAATTACCAAACAACGTTCTCCCTTCTTCATGAATAGTTGGCAGCACCTCCCTACATGAGTTACCAATGCTTCCACTGAGCATAGATAATTCTAAGGAATTCAAAACACCTAACGAAAAACAACTCGTAAATTTTCCCATGTTCATTTTTTAAGCGCAATATGAAGATGTGCAACATATACATAATACAAGAAAATAACTTAAACACCTTCTTCAGTGAAAAGCCCTGTCCCATGCTAAGCTTTTCCGTAAATTGTATGCTCCGGGCCTTTTCCTTCTCTTCATTTGCTGTGACTCTACACTCAATTTTGGCACTTCTGACTTTTTCACATTCATGTTTTCTTTGTTACTACTACCTATTGGAGTTGAACAAGAAGGTTCTTTTATTCCCGCATTATCCTTTAAACCCACTGCAATCCAAGAGAGTAAACGTCAAATATCATATATTCAATCTCGAGTTTTGGAAGTGCTTTCGGTTTCCAATCAAAGCCATAATACTCGAGAAAGCAAGGAAACCAATTCTCAAATTTTAACAAGAAACTAAGTATAAGCTGCTTCTTCAGCTAGAATGTTTCCCTTTAGTTATTTTAAAGGCTAGTCTTATCCTACCATTATTCTTAATTCATACTTAAATAATAATAAATAAATAAATAAACAAACTTGTACAATTGAAATGTAAACAAATAGCCCAATTTCATTCAAATGAATCAAATTGAAAAGCAAAGAAATAGAACCACATGCCAATTTCAAGCAGAATGGGGAAAGATTGCATTTTGTGTAAATTTCAACTTATTTCTGTTGAGCCAAATGGGCAACACACCCTAGAAAACCAAATCAATGATCAACAACAAATTACATACTTAGACACCAAATTAAATGAAACAGGCCAAAAGAGTGAGAGAGAGAGAGAGAGAGAGAGAGATAGATGATTTTGGTAAATGTATAATGTGACCAAACCATTCAATGTGAACAAAAAGCAAACCCCACAAATACACATCAATGAGGACCACCACACATGCTGTACACAATTTGATGCATTTGAGAAAGAGAAACTAGCATATGAAGCAAAACCAAATACCTAGAAAACCAATTCATTTAACATTGCACAACACTATTCGAGCTACACAAAAAATAAATAAATAAAAGAAATAAAAAAAAAGACCAAAAGTGAAATAAAATGAAACAGAAACCAAACCCTAGAAAGACAAATAAACCAACGAAACCTTGTTGAAATCGGGTGAAGAAATAAAAAATCGTAGAAACAACGATTTGAAGTGCAAGCACAATGGAAATGAAACAAAAACATAAACCCTAGAAGACGAAATCAGAAACACTGACTGATTGGCGAAAACCGAGAAGAACGGTGGGAATTGAGGGTGGATCCGGGGATTTGCAGAGGCGAGCATGAGAAGCAGTAGCTGCTGCGGCGGTGGTGGTGTCGTGGAGTGGAGTCTGTTGAAGCAGAGAGTCATCTTCGCCGGAGATTTCGATCAATGAAAGATCCGATTCCATTCTCCCTCTCTCTCTCTCTCTCTCTCTCAGAGAGATCGAACCTGAGGTAGAATTACAGTGAGTTTGGATTGGAATTTGGTTGGTGATTTGGAGAGAAGAAAACAAATGCAGTAGAATTCAAAGGCATTAACGACAAAGAACCAGTTCAAAAAAACACGACTGAAGAACTTTTGGTTCTGGTTTTCGGTTTGGGATGGGCTCTACCTTTTCAAAACGCAACCGAGCGGGAAGAGATAAGACATGTCACGTGCTTGTTTGATGCCCTTTTGATTTTGATTTATCTTTTTATAGAGATTATTATTATTATTATTGGGAACTTATGTAGGCATTAATATGTGAATTTATTATCTAATAAGTCTTATGAAAATTAATTGTATTTTTATCAATCACTATTAAAAATATCACTAATTATTAATTTTCAATGACGGTTTGAAAATTTTATTACAAAAAATGTCACTAATTATAAGTTTTAGCGACAGTTTAAAAATAGTCGTCACTAATTTTCAACTTTCGACAATAGTTTAAAATTTTGTTCTGAAACGTCACTAATTGTAAGTTTTAATGATAATTTATACAAATTGTGGCAAAAAATTCGCTAATTATCAATTTTTAGCGACATATGCAAAAAATCATCACAAAAAATTATTTTTAGCGACGCTTTATTACGTCTTATTTTTAATAGGACTTTATAAGAATTAAATCTAATTATTAGGATCTATTAGTAGTTTACCCTATTATTATTAGGTAAATTCTAACAAGTGTCTCTACGCATTATTTAACATTAGGAAATGTGTATAAAGTGTTTTGAAATCATGTGAAAATATTAAAAATATATTGACTTTAGTAAAAATGTATTACATTTAAAGAAAAATATCTTGCGTTTTCCAAAATTTTTGTCTTTTGTTTGTATCCTATAGGGCTATGCAGCGAATCCACTAACTCGTTTAATTAAATTTCGCCTTCTTTCGGCCAATGAATGGATCGTGACATATAGCAAAGGATCTGCACCTAGATGTGATACCTCGTTAGTAATATGCTAAATTGGTCCTTAATTTGAATATGATTATGTGTTTAGTATGATTTTATGTGCCATTATGTGAATATATGTGATTTTGAAGTTTTATCTGCTCAGTAGGTATATACATTTGAATAATCGCTTTGAAAATTAAATTGAGGGCATTACCGGCCACAGAACCAGAAATTGATTACGCCATTGTGACTGGCATAATTTTTAGAGCCTACAATGAAATTTAATTAAAAATTGATTAGGGTTAGATTAAATCGATTAAATTAATGAAATAGAGCCTAACTACTTTATTATCATAATATTGGCCTTAGTGGGTTTTGTTGTCAAGGCTTTAAACACTCAATCTCTCTCTCTAGCCTCATTTTGGTGATAATAAACTCAAAGAAGAGAAGAGAGGGTCGGTTGGAAGAAGAGAGGATAGGAGATTGAGGGTTTGGCCTAAAGCTTGGAAATTTTAGAGGTTAAGCTCAAGAATTGACATAGATTGTGAAGATTAAACTCCTTGGTGAGTAATTCATGCATTTTTAGTCATTATCTTGTGAATTCAAGTTTAATAGATGGCCAAGAGCATGAATTAGTTTGAATGTGAGGGAATTGAGTTGTATATGTTGGATTTCAAGCTAATAGAAGCATGCATGTAAAGAATTGTTATAGATTTCTATGTTTGAGCTTAATTTGTGTAACCTATGTTGAAGTTTGAATGAAATCCATGTGGATGACCACTTATTCACCAAATAAATTGTGAATGATGTGTATTTCTTACATGCAAGAGTAGATCATGAAAGAGCAAGCTTTGCATGTTGAAATTTGATATGTTGGTGATGAATTTGGATTGATTTGAGGCATGCATGTAAATGATGTAAGAAATTGAGCTTCCTAATGTTGTAATTTTGTATTGGTAGCATGTTAGCATGAGTAAATGTGAATTTTGAGCCATAACATGCATAAATTGTGGGTTGAAAGTCGAGATGAAGCTCAAGAACTCAATTTGGAATTCCCAGATTTTTTATGTCCGCTCGAGCGGGGGAACTGCCGCTCGAGCGGGAAAATTGAGCTCCCAACATTTTTTTGCAAACATGGATCCCACTCGAGCGGGGAAGTTGGCGTTCAAGCGGGGAGCTATGTAGACAGACGGTCCGCTCGAGCGGCCGAGTTCACGCTCGAGCTTGAATTTGAGATAACCAGTACTTTTGCAATCTTAAGGGTCCGCTCGAGTGGGAAAGTTGGTGCTCGAGCGGGGACCCTGTTTCTTGAAATTCTGTTTTTGCATTCTGAGTTCTGTTTTCCATTCTCTTTCACTGGTAAGCACTCTTAAGCATATATTAAGCATGGTAAATGAGTTAATGAGATAAGAATAAAGCCTAAAGAGGAATATGTGAATCAAAGAATGGATCGAACTGTTAGTGACCCCTTTTGTGTTCATGAAATGTGTAGGGTCAAGCTCCAAGGCAATTCCACAAGCCAATCACTGTAAGTAATATTGATATTCGAATGCTTGTGAATGTCCAATTGTTTATTTCCTTATAAGCTTTATGAGTTGCTAATTGGGATTGTGGACAAAAGTCTGACATAAATAAATGAATGGACCGAAGGTCGTTTTGATAAACACAAATGGACCAAAGGTCGTTTTGATAAACATAAATGGACCAAAGGTCGTTTTGATAAATATAAATGGACCAAAGGTCGTTTTGATAGAAATGAACGGATGAAAGTCGTTTGACATATATGAATGGACCAAAGGTCGTTTTGACATATATGGATGGACCAAAGGTCGTTTTGACTTATATGGATGGACCGAAGGTCATTTTGACATGAATGAGTGGGCCGAAGGCCGTTTTGACATGAATGAGTGGGCCGAAGGCTGTTTGACAAGAATGAACAGGCCAAAGGCCGTTGTGACATAAATGATCGGGCCGAAGGTTGTTTTGACATGAATGAGTGGGCCGAAGGCTGTTTTGACATGAATGGAAACCTAAATGGGCCAAAGGCCAGAATGTTGAAACTACAAGTCACTTGATTTGAAATTCGTATAGTTATACATCTGTTAAATAGAAATATGAATTGGGCCCAAGGCCGTTTGGAACCTGTTGTTCTACATTGATATGTAACTTTTGTATTTGATATTATTCACTGGGCTATCGCTCACGCTCATTCATGTGTTTGTAGGTGAGCCAAGAGAAATCAAACTGGCCTAGTGAAATCGCCATGAACAACATAAGTTTTGGAGAGTCACCTTATGTCTCACGACGAGACCCATCCTTGCTATTTTGTTATGCATTTACGTTTTGTTTTGTTGGCAAGGACTTTGTGTATATTTGTATCTGATGCAGTATGGGTTGGCTCGGCTTAGATGATCTGTCTATAAAGAAGTTTTACTCTTGTACTTTTGATGTGGGTAATTAACGTATATGAGCATGGTTTGTTAATGTGCATATAAGCACGACTCTATGAACAAAGTTTTAAATTTTTGCTTCCGTTTGGCCCTTTACTTTGTGAGTTATGCTCTGCTTTGGTGCAGGCCGTAGGTAATCACAGGATTCTTGGCGGTTATATCCATAACCCATAGGCGGGTTGGTCATGACACTAGAATTCAAGCATTCTTGGTTTTCGGGTCAGGTAGCGGGTGATCCGCCATTATACCCACAAAACCTGACCATCACTTCTTTTTTTTTTTTTTTTTCACCTTGACCCTTTTGATTTTACTCTAAACCTAACTCTCATTTCAGACAGACACACTCTCTCTTTTCGCTCACTCTCTCTCTAACCCCAAAACCCTACTAACGATTTACTACATTGAACAACGGCGATTGGCTATCGACTACCGAGCGACGATCTACCAAACCGCAATCAAGGCTACACTCTTTTTGTCATCGTCCTCCGATCTACACTACACAGCCGACCGACGATCTACTACACTGAACGGCAAGCGATCTACACAGAACAGACTGAGATATTCTCTGCTCTTCTTCTCTTTTTCTCTTCTTCTCCTGTTTTGTTTTGCTCTTCTTCTTTTCTCTTTTTCTCTTCTTCTCCTGTTTTGTTTTGCTCTTCTTCTTTTCTCTTCTTCTCTTCTTTTCTTGTTTTTAGCTTTTCTTTACTCTTATTCTCTTCTCTGTTCTCTGGTATGTCTCTCACACTCTGTGCATTTATGGTTTTATGTGTTTATTTATTTGTTTTGTTTTTTTCCTTTAAAGTTGGCTCATGTTTTGGGATGGGTTGTTTAAATTTGGTAGAATTGGGTTTTCTTGTTTCTACTACTAATACTTGGGTAGCTAGTTATGAAATGAAATCATGTATTTTGTTTCATTGTTAGCTTAAAGTACTTCAAAAGAGTCTTCTAATAAATACTCCCATCTCAGGTTGTATGAATGTTCTTAATGTTTGCTAAATAAATATAAATTTTTTTTATAACATGTTATATTTTACATAACAATATATGTCATAAATAATATATAATGTTTTTTATTAGCATTTTAATGTGTGTCTTGAGAACATATCTTAAACGTAAAATGTAAGAGGCAGATAGTGAAGAATAAATATAGTTCAGTACATTGTTCTAGAATGAACAAACAATGAACAAAAATTCACTTTGTTCTATAAATGAATTTAGGAACTGATATGCTAATGTTGAGCAATTTAGTGTTTAATTATAAATTGATTTGAGCAATTTGGTTTATAAACTGATTTAGGAATTGCTTCGGAAATGAATGATTTAGGAACTGCTTCAAAAATGAATGATTTAGGAACTAAAAATAAAAATTCATGACTTGAGAGATTCATACGTAATATGTGTATTGAGTCCAGTTATTAGTCCTTCATGTATTGATTAATAAATACATGGTTTATTTTCTTTCAACCTTCTTTAAAAAAAAAAAAAAAAAAAAAAAAAAAAAAATTTAGTCCTTTATACAGTGCTCCCATACAAAATCTATATATTGAGTTTAGTTATTAGTCCTTCATGTATTGATTAATAAATCTATAGTTTATTTTGTTTCAATCTTTTTTTTTTTAAATTGTTTTTAGTCCTTCATGTATTGTATGCTGTTAAACTGATTTAGTTGCTAAACTGTTTTTTAGCAATTTGGTGTTTATGAATTCAAGTATGATATGTTGCTAAAATGATTTATGAATTCATATATGATAAACTGATTTAGTATGAATGTTTATGAATTCAAGTATGATATGATATGCTGATGAATTCATATATGAATTCAAGTATGATATGATATGATATCCTATTTTGTCTTCAATAGCAAAGAAAATGAAAGAAAAGTTTGACAAGAATTGGGGAAATGGGGATAAAATCAATCTTCTTTTGTATGTTGCAGTTGTAATTGATCCTATCTAAATGACATACTTGCAATTTTGTTTTTCAACAATTTTGTGGAGATGTGTAGACACCCCATTTTTAACCGACCTTAAGACTCGACGCCACCGATTGAGCGCTTGGTGATGTTGCATATCGTGCTTCGCTTCGAAGTTTCAGAGTCTCTGCCGAGCCTTGCCTCCGACTTCAGGGCTTTTCGATTTTTGCCTCGGTTTGCGAACCAAGCTCGCTTTCTGCTTCTCTTCGGAAGGAGAGGTCTCAGAGATCATCTCTCGGGTCAGAGGCTGGGCTCGTCGTCGAGGGCCACTTTTTCCCATTTGGAGCCCGGTTTCGATTTTTGGGACCGTTGGCCGTGCCTTTGATTGGACCGCTTAACCACCTCCGTTTGCTCCAATTTTTGGTACACACCTTATTTCCTCCTTTTGAGGACACCGTGGTCCGAGAGACCAACTGTGGGTTAACACTACTTCCGATCGTTTGGGCTCGGCTGGCGTTTGACCCCCGAACCTTCATTTTGCATCGGTTTTCGTTCATTTTTGGCAGGGACCTCTGCTTTATCACCAGGAAGGTCGAGAAAGGTGGGAGGCCAGAATTGTTCCAAAGAACCGGTTATATTCCATTATCGCCCTCCGACGCCTGCTTTTTCTCACTTCAAAGTCAATGTTGACCACCCTAAGGCTACTTTCTCAACCCTAAACCCCATATTTGTGATGTACACATCTGCAGGCCACCAATATGTGGTGGCTAGCTAGTAATTCCATTTGACCTTTTGAACCCCTTTGAAAAAGTGGGTTGTTCTCTTTCCTGGTTCACAGTTGCCAATTTTCAACTACTGAGGTTGTGTTGAGGACACAGGGAGGCCACTAATATAGCATGGCCGGCCACTAATTTGCATTGGCTTTGACCTTGGCCGGCCGGCCATGGGGCCTAGGCACCCAACCCCAATATTGGCCGGCCAGCTTCCTTATACCTGGTGCACCTCAGATATGACCTTTGTTTCCCCCCAGATTCTGTATCCGGGGGGGCACTTTTTGGAGGGAAACTTGGAGGGATTTTCCCTCCCTTTTTTCCCCCCATTTTCCCCCTCTTTTTGCCTATATAACCAACACCCCAGGTCTGGTTTTGGGGTTGAAAAAAATCCCTAAGAGCCTTGCATACATATCTCCCTCTCCCTCTCCCTTCAAGCTTCAAACTTCTCAAGTCCAACCCCTTTTTTCCACACCACCACCTAGCACCACACCACCACTTCCATTCCCAGCAGTTTGGAGGACTTTCCAGCAGCTAGGAGGCACCACTTCTCAAGCCAAAAGGCAGCCAAGAGTAGGTCTTCAAGGGTGAGCATCATTTTCCCCTTTTTGAGCTTATTTTTGTATCATTTTTTTAGCCATTTTTCTTGCTGTTTTGGGCTCCGACCCTAACTGGAACTAGGCTTATTTTGAGCCATTTGTCATGTTTGTTGAAGGATCTTACCCTGTTTGAGACCTCCAGCCACCACTTTCTTCATTACCCCTCTTAGATGCCATATTTTTGCATGATATTTTTGGCCTATATATAATCTGTTTTGAGCTCTATTATAAACTGTGAAGTAGCTTATTTCGAGCCCTTATTCAACATTGAAGAAGGGCTCATCACTTTTTGGGACCTCCATGTGTCACTTGCCATTGAACCCCTCTTTGGTCCCCATTTTTGCATGATTTATTAGCCTATTGTGTCTCTGTTTTTGGACTTTGGTCCAAACGGAAAATGGTCCTATTTTGACCCCCTCTTCATGTTTCATTAAGGGTCTATGGCTGTTTGAGACACCCTTTGTATACTTCCATGTTATAGCCCTCTTGGTGGCCCCATTTTGCATGATATTTTGAGCATACTTTTTATACTGTTTTGGGGCTGGTGATAAACTGTTAAAGCCATATTTTGGGTCCCTCTTCAACATTATTGAAGGGCCCTCACTTGTTTGAGACCTCCAGCCACTACTTGCTTCTTTGCCCCTTGGTTGGCTCATTTCTTGCATGAGATCTTTGGCATATTTGTATCTGTTTTTGGGACCTGTCATAAACTGTAAAACATCATATTTTTGGCCCCTCTTCAATATTGTAGAAGGCTCCTTCTCTTTTTGGGGCCATAATTTGTGACTTGCTTCATTACCTTCTTCGCGGCCCCATTTTTGTATCCTAATTTTGTCCTACCTGGGCCCACTCTTTGGCCTCACTCTAAACTGTAAAAATGCTTTGTCTCGGCTGCTCTTGCTTCTGTATTTTCATTTCATATTCAAATTATGTATGCATTGTATAGTTATAGGCCATTTCATGCGCCAAAACCTGTGTTTCGGGACTCGTTTCATGCATCGGGTTTCATTTTACCGGGTTCCGGGGATGTTTTTCATCTCATTTTACCTCTAATTTTTGCATGATAGTATACCATTTTTTTGTGTTTTGCCATGTCTTGTTACAGTGGCATTCTATGCCGTAGGTTCGGTTCTCGGTTTGCGTGCACGCATGCACGCATCTCGAGTTGTCTCATTTTCATCTAATGGCCTCTTATGTGAGTGTGGCTGAGGTCCACTTGTGTTAGTGTAAGTCCATATTGCATTGTGTATGCCATTCCATTCCATAGCATTGTGTATGCTAGGTTGTATGTTAGCACATTGTGTATGCCATGTTACCTCATGCATCGTGTATGCCATTTCATAGCATGTTGCATGTTAGGATGTATCTTAGTTGCATTTCATGCATGTTATGCATATTGTATTGTGTTCGATAGGGTTAGCTTGAGCACGGAAACGAGGGCGTTTACTTTGAGTGACAGGCGTGTCTCAATTCGATCCCAACACCGACATCTTGATTATCCATGATGGAGTTAGGTTTTAGTTGAGTTTTCATGCGCATTCATTCTATATTGAGTTGTGCAATTCTATTCCTCGGCCATCATGCATCGAGATGCGTGATTGGTAGTACGAGGATCGAGGCATGCATACATTTGTGAAAATATATTGCCATGCCCCTTTCCTGCTCTCTGTTGCAACAAATCAAGAATCAGCAGTCTTCCGAGGCTTGGCGCGCTTTCCAAAAAACCATTGCCAAACAGAGGCTAATTGGGGGCATCGCAGAGATTTCTCAAGACAAGGCAACCTGCATATGCATCATTCATCATCCGGAGAAGAGTCAAGATTCCTAATTTTCATGCCAGCTTTATTATTTTTCTTAGCTAATTTGTAAATTAATTAGGGTTTGTACATATTTTGGACTGTATTATTTATTTGGACCTGCATTATTCTGGATCGTATATTATTTTTCTAGACTCACGTGCGAGGGGCATAATTGTAATGAGTGTGTGTGTGTGATGTATGTCTTCCAACCCCACGCTCTTTCTTCCTTTTATTTATCCGCTTATGATGGTTAGATTAGGGCATGTTTCAATTAGCATACAAGATGATAGCATGTTTGCATTCATTCATCATGTTTTGCATGCAAGACTCGGCTCACAGATCATACTAATTGCATTTGTATTTCAATTCCAAGTTAAATACATGATAGCTGTTGCATCTCATATGCCATTTATAGAATAGCCGAGCCTGCTATAGTTGCATTTTTGCATGTGTTGCATTAGGCATTTTTGTATAATTAGGATCAAGCATGATTTCTAATCGCCTGCTTTTGGCTCTGAGTTTTATGCTTTAGCATCCTTGCATGCGTGTGAGTGATCATGAATAGCATGCTTACCATGAGGCTAATCGCTATGTGATATAACCGTGTTGAATGCCTCATGGGTGAAGGTTGTTATTTGGATTGAAACAATTCATCAAATGTTTGTTTTAAGCCCACTAGATAGTGGCAAAAATCATGTTTTCTAAAGCCCGAGGGTGGCAAATCCACGCCTTAGCATTACTGCGTGCATGTAGTAAAACCATTTTCACATAAACAAAACATGAAGTAAGTTTTGTTCCAATTGTATTTACGACTTACGGTCTATACTTGTAGGCGTTGTGCGCATCACATAGCAACCTGGGCTAATAACCGGAATAAGAACACACAATGTTTTCAAAAATAGATATCATGGTTAGTAGAGGCTTGCCTTTTGACCGGCGAAGTGGGAGCCTCACGGGCGACTTTTCCTAATCGCATCTAAGTTCGCGAGCCGAGGCACCCTTTGATGATTAATTTTATTGACGCCGCTTTTAGGGGCAATGAGTCGTGGTTTTCAAATTTTTCCTAAAAATAAAATATTTAGTATGCGATCAGATCTCAAAGTACCATGTTTGGCACTTCTTCAAAAAATTGCTTAAAAATTGATTTGTCGACGGACTCTTGGTTCAAGATTAAACTTAGTGATGACAAAATTAGTCTAAGGCATGGCGAATTACTACCAGACTTGTTACAATGTGGTGAAGGTGAAAGAAATGTTAGAAAAGGTGAAAATTTGTTTTAGTCGATTGTATGATCATTATGCCACACTTGAGTTCAAAAAATGTGCATGCCTCCCATGTAAATATGAAACAATAGATATGGTAATAGGTGAAAATGACACACACTATAACATGACTCTCAATTTAACTCATTTTTGAGGGCAATTTTCTAGTAGTGGAAATGCGTCGGAATTAAACAAATGCTTAAGGTGATCTTTGAGAAAAGATGGGAAGAATGCTCAGTTGATATCTTAGAGTAGTAGAAGGTTAATGCAA